>LPNX010713040.1:279192-387556 GCA_001517045.1 Pseudotsuga menziesii
AAAAAATACACCATTTCACTGAAAAGGTGTGATCCTATGTTTTAATTAACACTACATTAATATTAAAGTAATTGCTCATAATATTAGATACATAACAATGAAGTACTAAACCAACCGAGATTTTTGATACCCCATGGGCAGTAGGTTTGGATAAAGACTACCAGTCTATAAGATGAAACTTCTTTTTTTCCCCCGAGGAACCCCACAGAAAGGAAAATATCAAGCTTTTAAGTTTTCCAATAATGGATTTTGGTATGGGGCCTAAAGCCATCCAGTACACCGGCATGCTGGTAAGGATAGCTTTAATAAGAACCAGCCTCCCCCCTAAGAAATTAGACGACATGTCCAGTGAGATATCCTTTTTTCATACTTTTTAATGAGCCAGAGCCAATCTTTAACCATATACCCCAGTGGTTTTAAAAGTAACCAAGATAATTGAAACCTGCAGAAATGTGCTCAAGTTTGAAGGTAAGAGAGCAAGTAATTCTGTTTAAGGTCCCATCTTCAACATTGTTGAATAGGAAACATGACTTATCCATATTTATGCACATGCTCGAAGCACCACAAAAAGTATCCAGAATAACTTTAAAGGCAACCCATTCTTCAAATGTACCGAAACCATACAGAATCACATCATCAACAAAGAGAAGGTGCATGAGAGAGAGCTGGTGTGAGATCTTGATACCTTTGATCAAACCATTTCTACGAGCATCATCAATAAGGAGGTTGAGTCCTTCGATAACGAGAATAAATAGAAGAGGGGATAGAGGGCACCCTTGCCTGATACCACGAGAGGCGGTAAAAAAACTTGAAGGAGAACCATTAATGAGCAAAGCAAAGTTTTTCGAGGACAGGAAACCCATAAACTAGTTGACCCCCACCAGAGGCACACCTATTTGAAGAAGAATGAGTCTAAGGTAGGACCAATTTACTCTGTCAAAAGCTTTAGAGAGATCTAGCTTAAGTATAAGGGCACTCCTATTCTTGGTTTTGACAGTGTGGAGGACTTCTTGAGTAATGGCCAGAGGTTCAGATATCTGACGATTTTTTAGGAAGCCAAACTGCTGAGGAGAGATAAACTTGTCAAGGAAGGGCTTAAGGCGTTGGGCAACAACCGTTGCAATCAATTTATAGACCAGATTGCACAAAGAAATAGGTCTAAAATCAACAAAGGAAAGGGGCTTGTCCTTTTTTGGAATGAGGGCAATAAAAGTAGAGTTCAAACAGGGTAAAACCCTACCAGTCTTCCTAGATACTTCCACCAAATTTACAAGTTCATCCCCCAAAAGATTAAAAAAAGCCAGAAATAACTCCACAGGTCAACCATTGGGCCTAGGGGATTTGTCTTTCTTGAAAGACTTTAGAGCCTGTTCCACTTCCTCTAATGAAATCTGGGATGTAAATATAACCCTCTCCTCCTGATGAATATAGGTAGGGAAGAGTCGAATGACTTTCAACTGAGCTGCAATGGAAGTTGGTTATCATCACAAAAGATCTGCTTGAAGTTCCTAACACCCAAGTCCTTAAGGCCTTGATCATGTTCCATCATAATACCCTCCTCGTCCTCCAAACCCCAGATAGCATTTTGATTTTTTTTAGTTGATGCCACTGAGTGAAAGAATTTGGTATTGGCATCACCCAGTGAGGCCCATATCATCCTGCTTTAAAGTCTAGCAGAAATAATCTCATGTTCCCTCAGCTTTTTTAATTCTGCTTTAAGAGACCGAAGTCTGATATTAATCTAGTGAGTGAAAAGACTAGAGGGAGAGGATGAAAGAATAGATTTAATTTCATTCTCAATGAGCAAACTCTTGTCTTTCAGCTCAAGGGCCTTAGCATGAGTCCAAGATTTAACTTTCTCTTTCAAGAGTCTGAGTCTCAACGAGAAGCCTTCCATCCCAGAAGAGAAGGATTCAGGTGAGAGAAGTGGCCACTCTACCTTAACCATATTGACAAAATCATCATTTGATAACCAAGTGTGATTAAAATTGAAAGGAAAGGCACAGGGAGCAGAGGACTCCTTCCATTCCAGAATAACCGGATAGTGGTCAGAAACAGACGATGGGTAAGCCCAGACCCTATGCCGAGGGAGGCGGTCAACCAGACTAGAAGAAAGAAGAAATCTATCAAGTCTTTTACTAATACCCTCATCAACTGATCTGCCATTTTGCCAAGTCGGACCCGCACAGGCAGGGGCAATATCAAGAAGTTGATTAGAGGAGAACAATTGAGTGAAATAGGGACCGAGAGGATCAGTAAGTGCCTTTTTTCCCCAGACCTCAGAGCCATTGAGAGTGAGGTTTAAGTCACCTGCTAAAACCAGGTTAGGTTGGCTTAGTATCCCCCCCTGAACAACCACTTCCCAAAAAGATTCACATTGACTATAAGGCCCATAGCAATTGAGAAAAGAGAGAGAAAAAGAAGAACCTCGGAGGAAAGCTTTAAGAAGGATACCAACAATAGTGCGGAAGGCTTTAACTTTAATACGACAGGGATTCCAGGCTGAAAGTATACCCCCCGAGAGACTAGATGAGTTGACAGCACAAAATTCCAACCCAGGCAAAGTTTGGAGAAAGCCAAAAGTGCAGGATAGCGGAGCTAGTCATCGTTTCTTGTAAGAGGATTAAATCAGGAGACAGAGAAGCAAAGAGATTCTAGAGGCTTTTTTGTTTATCCAAACCTCCAAGGCCATGAACATTTAGGGAAAGAACCTTTAGCAAGAACCAAAAGCAGGGGTGTCCTTACTCTAAGTACCCGTGGTGGAGAATGTTGTTTATTACGAGCTGCATTCTTTAGCCTTGTAGACAGCGGGGTGTAATGATTGGAGAGTGGAGAGAAATTTGAGGATAAAGGGGGAGCTTTTTTGTTTTTTTTTCCAGATCGTAACGTTCTCAAAACGAATAGAGTCAAGGGGAAGGACCGAAGGTGAAAGGGAAGTTTTATCAAAGAAAATGTCCAGTGAAACTTGCAGGGAAGGATCAGCAAAGGAGGAAGAGGTGACTGGGCTTCGAGGAGGGGAGGAAACAAACTGAAGTTGAGGTCCCGACAAAGGTGCAAAATCAGAGTCTAAGAATAAAGAAGGCATCACAGAGTAGAGAGGTGGGGAAGTGTGTGACTCAGGTAGAGAAGGCAGCCCTGAAGGTGTATGATCCTCCAGATGGTCAGAGGCTGGAGACAATACAGTTGGGGGGTCTGAAGCAAGAGGCACAGAGTTCCCAACAGTAAGGGGTGAGGGACCAGAGTTGACCACAGAGTCCATAAGAATTAAATCTTGCTCTGAGGCATCCTCAAATAAAGAGTAGGCTTGTGAGTACATACCTTTAGAAGATGAATCCTTGTGCGTGACAGCTGCAAGTGGGGAAGGTGAGGATCAGCGTTCCAAAGGAGAAGGAGAGGATTCAGGAGATGTCGACCCTTGTCTGAGAACCGAACAAGCCCTCCGAAGGTGACCCACTTCCTCGCACCTACTGCAGCAGAAGGGTATGTTGAGATAGTCGAGCCGTTGCTGAAATAACCGATCCAGACAAAGGATCTCAATCTCAGCCGAGAGTCCTGTAGATAAGTCCAGTTCGACGAGGATCTTGGCTATCCACTTGTCATAAGCATGCATGAAGTCTTCTTCGACAGCTACAAAACACCCAAGCATATTACCTATACCTTCCAGCACGGTGCGGCTCCACAGAGGGAAAGGGAGGCCGAGAAGAAGGACCCACAGATGTCTCTTCTTAATTCTCTCCCTTAAAGGATCAAAATGGACATGCCAATGGTCCAGAACTAAAGAACCCTCCCTAATGCACCATAGTGAGTTTAACACCGTCAGAGCATGTGCCTCCTCCAGAAACACAATGACCAGCCATCCTTTGGATAGCAAACTGATCGTAGGAGTATAGGAGAATAGGGGCTTCCAATGCTCCGTGGCCCAGGAGATCCATTCTTTCTTCCCCATCTAAACATGCTCAAGTCTGCCAATGAGGGCTCAAGAACATAGAGCCTCCACTCGATCCATATAGATGTCCCGACTCAGAACAAACCAAAATTTACCCTCAAGAACCTTGTGAGCTTTAGCACTCCTTTGACGTCGTGAGCGAGCCTAAGCTGATTGAGGATCACCCACCTTTGCTGGGATAGCCCCATCATATAGACCCGACATAACACCCAAATGAGTGGGGGCAGTTCCTGTCAACTAGAACCCCAACCCAGCAGTCAACCACAAAAAGGGGAAGAACCAAAGAAACCCACAAGAGGAAACCCAAGTAGGTTAAAAGTAAACCTCCGGTACAATAGCAAACCCTGGAAGAAGACAGCACATGCAAGAAAAATGGAGACCAGGTTTAGGACAACCCACGAGAGGGTCTGCACAATAGCCCAAGAGTCAACCCATCATGACTCACCCGAGACCCCGAAAAAAACAAGGAAAGCAAACCCAAGGGTGAACAAGACAAACCCTAGTAAGCTGACAACAGGGAGAGAAAGGACACCAACAAACACAGGGAAAGACAGCATAAACAAAGTCAACTCCCTGAAATCACGGGGCTCCCAAAGGTGACATGATGGAAGAAAACGACATAGAGAAACCCACAAAAAAACCCTGCCTTAAAGAACAGCAAGCCGAGAAGAATGATACAGACAAGAAAGTGGGTGTCTGCTAGGAACCAGCTAATGCTGCAAAGAAATAACCCACAAAAATACCCCCGCCTTGACGAGCAGCAAGCCAGGAAGAACGATACAGACATGCAAGTGGGTGTCAGCTAGAAATTAGCTAATGCTGCAAAGATATTCCCACTTTTCTACAACTGGTTGGTACTAGTCCTCCGCTAAGGAGGGACTCCAATCGCCAGTTCCTGGACCGAAAAAAAAAAACAAGACACCAAACCCATATGCCCAGGAGGAAACCCTAGATAGCCTATATAGAGATGAAACCAGGCAAGAAGAAACCCCACTACAATAGAAACCCAAAATAAGAGACCAGGTAAAATAGACATCAACAAGCAGAGAAGGAGAGAGAAACCGAGGCCAGCGAGAGAGACTGAGAGCAGATGCCCGCCTCAACCAAATTGAACCTACTCATAGGAAAAATAGGAAATTGGCAAAGTTATGATATATCATTTATATTGCAAGGCTTAAAGTAAGATCAAGTTTTTTATTATCACTCATTCGCTTAGAATTTATTCGGTAAGATGTAGAAATTTATGATTAACAATAGGGCTAGAGACTCCAACAATATTTAAACAAAATGCCATAAAAACAATGAATAAAGAGGAATTTGGATCTAAAATATATTTTAACTCTTAAACATCTCAAATCCTATGAAAACAATGAATAAACGGGAACTTGGATCTAAATATATTTGAACTCTTAAATATCTTAAATCCTTAGGAATTTATAACAACATAAAAAAACATTGGGCTTCTTAGCATAGACATTGAGTTGCAAAATTGAGTTTTATTCAACAGATTGACTCTTACATTGAATATTTTGCATCAGGTCACATAGTCCCATGGTTAGCTTTAGTTAACCGCATCAAGGTTTAAGTTTGAATTAAATTCTCTAGTCAAGCACCTTCCTGCATGCATTTGATGTCAATAACTTAGCACCCCACCCCAATAATTGTAAAGCATATTATCCGTCCATTAAAGAAAGCTTGGTTGTGTTGTTTGTGTAAAAGGCGACAGAGCTCCCAGATTAGTTAGACACGTTTGAGTATTTAGAACATTGATTACACAATGCATTTTCTCTTAGATTGTTTTTCAATTCAATTTGTCGAGATAATGAAGATTGAAAATAGAATTTGAAAAAGAGGTTTTGCCGACTTGCTATGTAATTTAGACTTGTTATGCAATTTAGAGTGTCTAAGACATTGATTTTGGAATTAAAAGTTTGATTTTTTATTTTTTTCGACTAGAGAAATGGTAACTGGGACTGGGTTGGTATTCTAGTGATACCAGGTCTAGGGATGACCTCCTTTACAACAAGTGATTTTATATTAAGTAATGGCAATAAGTCATACCCGTTCGAGCAATTTGAAAAAGAAAGTTACCTTTATACAATCCGTTGTTTTTTCAATTATAGTATTTGTTTTGTTTTATGTTTTATTATAGTCTCCTAATACAAATATACCCCAATCACTAATAATAGAAAATATTTAATTTTGAATGAAGTGGTTACCCATATATGTGGTTCTCCTAGTATAGCATAGCCTGAGTAAGGACAGAACATAGAGCTTTAATAGACCTATTCGCTCTAATAAAAAAGAAATGCATGAAGTTATTAAGCCTTCCTCCATGTCATCAATGGAAACTTCATGTCTAAGAACGGGTGTATGTGTCATAACAATAACAGGATCCGAGCCAAGGTTTAGAATGTAATAACTACAGATGGTATTCAATAGTTGGTTCCTCCTATCCATTCTTCGAAAGTCCAAGCATTCTAAGATTGAAGATATTAGTCATTATAGATAGATTAGTGCACAAAGCTTAGTAAATTGAAATTACATATGTAGATAAACAAATTGGTGTGGAGGATATCCCAAGCAAATTTTAGAAGATTGTAAGAATGCCATGCCTGAAAAAGATCGATATTTAAATATGTTATTTTGTCAATTTATGATTTGATCCAGGAAATTCAGTCATATGAAATTCATATATAAGCAATATATCCATGGCTATGGCTCACTTGACATATTACCTATGTGCAGCATCTAAGCAGACAACTCTTATTTTTCGTTTTTTGCACAGGAAGTAGTGTATGGGTTCTTCAACTTGAATTTACTTTATTTTTGTAAGATAAATAATTGTGAAGCAGAGGCATAAGAGACTGGTTATCTCCGTGAAAATTTAAGAAGAGACTGGATCCTAGAGCTTCTAGTCACCGCAACCGTGGAAAATATGTAGGAGTTACACATAGCTTCTTTCAGAAAATATAAGCACATCAGGATTTACCTTGTCAATCTATTTCTTATGTAGTTGAGAATTCACTCATGCTTAGGCTATTTCTGTCCATTAAGATTTAGTTTTTCTGGAAGTGCTTAGTGATAGCCGACCTCAAATTATGGTCTTTACAATGGTTGAGAAAGCACTAATTTGGGATTTTGGATTATGGACCGTGAGTGTTCAACGCTCAAGATCAAACATTGGGTTAACAAAATAAATAAAGATCCATTTATCTTCGATTTCTCACAAGCTCATGAAATGCAGTGTAATTTGAAGTATCCAAAAGCTACCTCACATGGAAATCTCTACATGTTTCGATATGATAACTCCATACTATAGTTTTACAGAAGGAGAATCCTACTATAGTTTGACAGAAGGAGATATGGATTCATTACAACCGATAGTAGTTAGCGACCAAAGACTTATGCCCTATGTTAGAGATTTATTCCTCATATTCTGAGCTTTATTTCTATGTAGTTATTACTTGAATTCATTCTCTTGTTATAGAACTGTTTACACAGTTATGGTAGTCATAAACAATGGTTATATAATTAAAAAATACTTTATGTATAAAAGAATAGAAATATTACAAACCATATGAGGGGTAGTTTATAACCATATTTCTTAATTAATTCAATAATTATAAAGAAACTTATGATATGACATAACTTGTAAGCCTATTATATAATCAAGTTTCACTAAATAGTTATTATTAAACTCATATTAATAACTTAAAAATAAAATATATCCATGTATTAACCATAGGTGACACTTTATGTAGAGATGGATGGAATTCCATATTGGTATTAAATATGAAAAAATATGTGCCATCAATTCTTGTTTATATGTAGATTTCAGCCATGTTAACGAGGTTGGGTAAGTTTGCTTTATAAGCTTACTTTCTAAACTCATTATAATACCTTAAAAATAAATGTATATCCATGTATTAACCATAAGTGACATCGTATGTAGAGATGGATGGAATCCCATATTGATATTAAATATGAAAAAAATATGTGCCATCAATTCTTGTTTATATGTAGATTCCAGCCATGTTAGTGAGGTTGGGTAAGTTTGCTTTATAAGCTTACTTTGTAGTTCTTTAGAAATATGAAATTTTAATATAATTTTAGCTGTCATTAATTATTTAAGTTAAGATGTAAATGGAATTTAGTAAAATTTATATAAAGAAAAGATTTTAAAAAAATTATTCAGAAAAAACAAGTTTATTATTCTTATTATAATATTGTTCTAATTTGTATGTTGAAGCATGTTTCATTAAGGCATAGATATATGTCAATATAATTGTAATTTTCTTTATAGTTCCTTAAATAGTCTTAGGGAAGCATTAGATTTTTTGTTTCAATTATTCAATCCTATAAATAATACATTTTAGGGATCATACCTTTTGGTATGAGGTATATGAAAACAGAGCTATGACGTATTTTCAAAAAATTTAATGGGAAAAAGTATTATAAAACCATGTCAATGTTGTTAGAATCATGAAAAATAAAGTTGAAGAGTGTGAAAATGTTAGAATCATGAAAAATAAATTTAAAGTTGAAGAGTGTGAAGTTAAAGATACATAGAATTGAGAAAAGGAAATGATTAATTCAAAGAATAGAGAAGTAAAGAGTTGGATGAAAAATTTCTTTAAATTTTATAATAGAATTTTTAAAATTATTTGAAAATATTTGTTTTATATAAAATTTTCATAAATAAAAGGTTTATAGTTCAAAGCTCCATGCTCTTAACATGAATGTTATGATTCTCAAATTTTAAAATGAATTCTTGAGACTTTCAAATTTAATTTAACTAAGGGTGAGTTTAAATTATTGATGATCTCTTTTGATATGTTAGATGTAATATAGTTCTAAAAAATAGATATCCCTTCAATTGCATGGATATTTTGAAATACATGCCCAATGAATCTTGATTTTGGGTAAGAAGATAAAATGTAGGAAATTGAATAACGTTTTTAATATTTAATTTTATATATTGAAAGTTTTTACAAATATATGAATTTTTATTTTTACTAACTTTGTCAATGTAATTTTTTTGAAGAGTATAAGATATATGCATATGTTGGTGCACAATTTCAATACCTAAATGATGGAAACAATATATAAGGTATAGACTCGAACAACACGCGTAGGACATGAGATCTGAGTTGAATATATTAACTTAAATTCAGTGGATAATCAAAGATCTTGGAGGCCAATCATTAAATGATGAAAAATTCAAGCTAGATGTCCACATAGACACTTGGAAGAATGTAATTGTAGGTGGACATGGAAAATATCCCACTGTGTTGGTGAAAATGTAAATGATTTATGGATTTCATTTAAAATATGTTTTGAAGTGCACGGATATTTTTCCATTTTTTTAGGATTGCATAGTATTTTTTGAAATTATTAAAATGAGTGAACCACTAAATTATCATGTCAATTGTTGGTCCACCGTTTGAAGGTCTCATCATAATGAAAATGATTATTTTTATGCATGTAGAGGTTAATCTCTAGTAGTGCACTATAATCGGCATCCGATATTTGACACTACCATACATGGAATCATCTAGAAGTATCAACATATACATTGAATACTTCACCAAACTACATTGACTACAACCAAAGGAGTGGGGAGGTAATACAAGATAACACTCACCTGCCTACTTCCACAAATACATTATCACACTTGTTAACAACTTGCATTTGGCATAGCCCTACAACATTCACAAGCATAAGAAAGTAAGGAGTCATTGAATATGATCATCCAAGGACCGACATGCACAAGTAAATCCTACCTTATAAACACCATAAAATTCACTATCTTCTCAAGCAACCTTTGTTCATATCTCACTACTTATCCTCGCCCCTACTGGAATTGCAGCTTTTAACATGCATGCAATCATTATACATGTAGGGCTATGGATGCCTATAAAGGACATGAATCCTTTACAAAGATAGCCCCTATCATTGTTCCAATAAGAGATGAAACATATTCAATACATTCTCATTGATGAGATGAGATTCATAGGACCTAAATTGTTTGTGCAGATTGAGAGTCGCTTGCATGAGTGTTTTCCGAAACAAAAAAAATTGCTCATTTGCCAACTCGTCGATATTTCTTGTCGGTGATTTAGCTCCCACCTATGATGGGAAAACCTCCAGTATACAAGAGAAATTATTGGGAAGCTTTTGTGGATAGATATTACCATTGTCATCATTTTGGAAACAATATTTCATCAAAGGGGCATTTATGCCACCCAACTTCGTTTTCGTCAACTATTAACAAACATCCACAATGCTAAACCAACCTTAGAAGACTAGAACCTCCTCTAGTCTAGGACTAATAGATCTTGTCAATAGAAGATCGTTCAAACTTTCACACAACAATCCATTTCTTTGCAACAAACATTCTAACAAACGATCATAACAAGTACATGCTCCAAGCATTGGCTATTCTTATTGCACAATCTTTTGCATATTTTACCAATGGTTCAGATGCACAGCAAGATGATGACCATCGACTAGAAAAAGAAATATTACTATGTGTGTGGCACCGAGTAACGCTATCTTGTAATTTATGGGTCCAATCCAAACAGTAAATGGTGCACTCAGAGTGGTCATGCAAATTGTATACAGACCTAGATCTAGCCCTCCTAAGTTGCCAACCTATGTTGTAATGGAATTTGATAAATACATTATCCCTCCCTGGGACCAATCTCAACCAAATCACATACCCATTCCACCCATAAATCAAAGAACAAGAAGCAAATCCCCCTCAAGATGGCTTGGGTATTGACCATCTATAAATCCCAAGGATTGACATTAACAAGGTCAAACATTGGCATTAGTAACACTGAACATCAAGGATTGACCTTCACGACAATGTCACACACTACAACATTAAAAGGCATGTGAATTGCACCATCATTCTCCTTTGACCGCTATGCAAAGATGAAAAACACTTCATATGTCACACTTCAAAAAAAAGGAAAAGGCATGCCTTCACTATCTATCCCTTAATGTTGATTGCCAAAATTATTTACAATCAAAATTGATAACTACCTAGCCCTTTATTGTTTTGTTCAAATATGTATACTTTCTCATATGCAAAATTAATGTACATTTCATTTTACTTGCCATCGATTACATGGGCTTCTATTTATTGCTTATTAGTACTTTCATTATAGCACTATGAGTTTCTATTAATGTACTTTCAGAAGACTATTATTGTACATGGTTTCTATTTATTGCTTATAAATACCATTAACTACTATGCCTTCCATAAATTCACTAGACTTACTTTCAACACATAAACTTATACTATTTATATACACACAACTTACTCTTCAGCATTTCATTTCCCCACTTCAACATTTCATTTCCATGCTTCAAAGTATGATAATAAAAAAATCAAGTAACTAATAAAACATAATTCAACCTTCAAACATTACATTTATGCAAAATATTAGACATTTGATGATCCTGATTTATGCAGGAACGCAACAGAATACACAAATTACCATATAAACAAAGATGCAGTGGAAATAACACTCCATTTCATTAATCAAAGAACTGAAACTTGTTTACATACAGAATGGAAATAAACTAGCTAGAGTGCTGGTAACTTATCTCTGAGAAGAGATGTGGTGGCTACATGCCTCTGAACTCTGTCTTACAATGAGGCTCGAGGGCCTATATATTATTGAGAAACAATGGAAACCCTACACATACAAAACCTAAACCTAGGAGGTGAAACGCCAAAATGTGGGCCTCGTTGGGTGACTTGGTACATCGATTTCCCGGGGTTGTAACTTTGGCATACTACCTCCATTTTACGTGCATGATACATCATTAGAAATATCTATTCAAGGACTACATCTATGAACATAAAATATTAAGTCTGGAATAAAGTCAAATTTTCTCTACCATTCGATGCCGAAAAAATGTTGTTTAGGGCCTCAAAACGGCTCCAGAAGTTTAGGACCCAAAAACTACCAAAAATAGTAAATTGTGCTACAATTAAGGAAACTGGAAAACTGAAAGAAACAATGGTGGGGGTCCAAGTGAAATAGGTGGGTGCCCACCAATATCCTCCTAGATCATTCCTCCCCCCTTAGGAAGTAATGGTCCCCATTGCGTTGAGTTCCTCCATGAGATGAGGAAACTTCTGCTGAACTTGGTCCCTGGTGAGCCACTTTCCCTAGTGAAGGAGTTGGCCTGCTTTGAGAACATGATATAGCTGGATCTTCTGTTGGCTGGTTTTCTTGATCTGTGTGTCCATAATCCGATCAGTTGTGGCTTATTCCATGCAGTCGGTATTTAACTCTGTTGGTGTGAGTTGTTCTGCCGCGTCTGATGTGTCCAATGGAGATGGAAATTAGGGCCGAAGGCAGTCCACATTGAACACTGGGTGCAGACCAAGGAATGGTGGAATACTGAGCTCAAAGGAATTGTCCTCGACAACCTTGGTGATGGTCTATGGCCCATATCAGAGCGGGTGAAGTTTGTGGTGGGGTCCATCGAGGCACTCCTTCTGCAAATGTAGCCACACTTTGTTTCCCACCTCAAATTTGTGTTGCATCCTATGTTGATCATGTCACTACTTGTACTTAGCATTGGATCTATCCAATATGTCATGAAACTGTTGGCGAATGTGCTGAATGCACTCAATGAAGTTGTTTGCCTTGGAAACTTTAGACTGGACATGAGCTGAATCAGCCTGAGTAGCTACAAATGGCATGGCTATGTCAATGGGACATAGTGGCTAGAATCCCAAGCCCACCTGAAAGGAGTTGTGGTCGGTTGAGCTATGGAGGGCCCATTTATAGCTATGTTGTACATAGGGGAGTCTCTCATCCCATGTGTGTGGATGCTTTCAATTGTACATGCGCAAAATGTGTACGATCATCCTGTTGATGACCTCTGTCTAGCCATCAATCTGGGGATGTAAAGTTGTGGACTTTGTGAGCTTGATGTCTAGCATAGACCATAGGATAGACCAGAATGTACTAAGGAACATGCTGTCCCGATCTGAGATTATAGACTGTGGGATCCCAAAGTGTACCCACACTCATTCAAAGAAGAGTTTAGCAGTGGCTTCTGCTATGATATTCTTCTTGCAGGCTACCATTATGGACATCTTTGAGAATCTGTCGATGACCGCGAACACATAGTCGTTGTCGTGCTTAGTAGAAGGAAGGCCCGACATGTAATCCATGGAGATGGATTCCCAAGGTCGACTAGGGGTGGGAAACGGAGTATAGAGGCCTTGCTTCTTGATCAATGATTTGGAAATGGCATAGGAAGTGCAGAATCAGATGTACTTCCCGATGTCCTATCGAAGGTTTGGCCAATAGAAATATTTCTGCAATACTGCCACTTTTTTCTCGACCCAGCTGTAGTGCGCTTCCCAAATCATCTTGGCACGCTCGCTTGAAGGAACACAAAGCTGTTTCATGTGACATAGTAGTGCATCCTGGAGGTGAAAATTTGGAGCTTGGTTTCCCTCCAAGAGCGTCCTGTATGTGTGGCTGAATTCTAGATCGCTCTTGTAGAGAAGCGGCCAATCAAAATTCTTGTGCCCACAAGAGTTGAGCACAGTGGTTATCACCAAGATCGGTGGTCGACTGAGGCAGTCTTCAAAATTATTGGTGCTTCCCTTCTTGTACCTGATGTTCAAATGAAACTGTTATAGATATGTGGACCACTTCTGATGGCAATCATTCTGTAACTTCCCTTGTGTTTATATGAACTATAGGGGTCGGTGGTCTATGTGGATGATCATTTCCTTCCCCAAAATGCAATGCTTCCATTGTCGGCAATCCTCTATAATGGAATACATCTCTTTGCCATAAGTGGGATATTTGCGAACTGTTTTGGACAGTTTCTCAGTATGATATGCCACAGGATTGCCTTGTTGAGTAAGGACTGCCCCAATAGCATAGTCAGAGGCATATGTCTCGATCTCAAATGGTTGTTGCAAGTCTGATAATGTGAGCAAAGGGGCACGACAAGGGAGATGTTTCAATTCTGCAAACGCCTTCTATCGAGTTTCTGACCAGAATAATTTTTCTTTTGCTCCTCCCTTGGTGACTTGACTTAAGGGCCAAGTGATATGAGATAATCCCAGCACGAACCTGCGGTAGAAATTAGCAAGACCCAGAAAGGTGCAAAGCTTTGTTAGAGTACATGGGGTTGGCCAATCCTAATTGACTTGGATCTTGGTTGGATCCAAATGTACCCCACACTCATCAATAATGTATCCCAAATACTGAACCTGGGTCATGCCAAAATTGCACTTGTCCAAATTGGCACACAACTTGTGCTTCCGCAGTGTTTGGAGGACCTGTCGGATGTGGTGGAGGTGCTCTTCCCAAGTCTGGTTGAATATCAATATGTCATCCAAGTACACTACTACAAATGATTTGGTGAATGGCCTCAAGATGTCATCCATCAGTCTCATGAAGGTTGCGGGAGCATTCGTCAGCCCGAAAGGCATGACCAACCATTCGAAAAGGCCCTCCTTGGCTTTGAAGGCAATCTTCCACACATCGGTCAGTTCAATCAATACTTGGTGATACCCAAACTTTAAGTCGATCTTGCTAAAATATTTTGCCCCTTTAAGCTGGTCCAGGAGGTCATCAATCCATGGGATTTGGTACCTATTCCAGACAGTGATCTTGTTCAGTGCCTGATAGTCAATACAGAGTCTCCAAGTCCCATCCTTCTTCTGTACCAACATGATCAGGCTCCCACAGGGTGATGAATTTGGTCGGATGTGACCCTTATGTAGCAGCTCTTGAATTTGCCTCTTGATTTCATCATTCTCCAGAACAGAGCGTCGATAGATCGGTCCATTGGGCAGCGGCGCATCTGGGGTCATATCGATGGGGTGCTTGACCTAGCAGTATAGAGGCACCCCTGTGGCTGAGGTGAATATGTCCCAGTACTCCTCCACAACCTTGTTCATTTGTTGTTGCCGTGCAAAGGGGGCCTATCTGGAGGTCGTGGCCACGATCTTCTTCTTTCCCTAAGGGTGGATCATCAAGAAAACAAATTTCTCCGTTTTGGAAATGAGCTTACTGCATTGTTTTGCAGTAACCAAAGAGATAGCGGCAGGAGGTGGTACCTCTGGTATCCTGTACAACTTATTTCCCAACGTAATAATAATAGCACGAGGCCAGGACTCGTACACAGCATGTCGCTTCCATAAGTATGGTTGACCTTAATACATCACAAACATCAAGAGGAGCAATATCACATAATACCTCATCGGTAAAGGGCTTGATGTTGTAGGGAAGGCGGCACTGTTGGCTGACGCAGAGATCCCGTCCTTGGTGAAGCCACCCGATGGTGTACGGCTGTGGGTGTGCTGTGTTCAGCAATCCCAACCACTTCATAACCTCTACTGAAATGAGATTCTTTTGGCTCCCACTGTCAACAATGAACTGTAGCGGGGAACCCTTTACCCACATCTGGGAGTGGAAAAGATGCTCCTCCTCCTCTGAATCTTTTGGTTCTTCCTTTTAGATCTTTGTGGTAGCAACAGTGGAGTTGGGCTTTGCATCAATAATCTTCTTCCCTCTGTCATTCCCCTTCTTGAGTTCCGAATTCAATGTCAAAGTATGCATCTGATTCGGAAGCCTTTATCTCGGCCACCAGTGACTACTTGGCCCGACACTCACTAGTGTTGTGAGTCGGGCTCTTATGGAACTCGCACCACTTTCCCGCTTCCTTCTTCTACTTCGCAGTGTTTCTATTTGCTTACAGCTTTGGAAATTTGTCTTGAGTCACCATGCCTTGGTTGTGTCCTTGGTTCTATGGTTTGGGGGAACCTTTCGCTTGCTTCTGATTCACAGATACAAAGTCTCGCTTTTTCTGTTTGAATTTTCACTCAATTTTGGCAGCATACCAGTATGTTGTACCAAGCGAGGAAATGTCGAGGAACTCCATTTCCTCCTGAATGTATATGTGCAAAAAACTGTAGTACTTCAACATCAAATGTTTCTCTAAATATTTGATATCCAACTTGGTGCACAGGGTATGGAACAGATTCGTCAGCTCATGCACATCTTGATCTCTTTGTTGCCGCAGCGTAGTCCATTGTATGTACTTGTCCTCATAGCTCCCCACAGGATAATATTGTCCCTTTATGGCATCTCAAAAAGAATTCCAAGTGCGTACGGTTGAGAACAGAGAGGGTTACTCCTTTTCCTTTCTCTCACAGTAGGTTTCCCACCAGTACTTGACATGGGGGGTGGCTTTGAGTAGTGAAAAAATAATCTTTTCCTGGTTGAAAAAGTCATAAACCGAGAAATATCCTTCTAATAGATTCAACCATATATCTATGGCGCCTGCATATATTCGGCCATCAAATATGGGAATTTCGAAGTTTACTTGTACCTTAAAAGGGGTTGCGCCTCCAGAGTAGCTGCTAGATGCAAATGCGCCACCAGTGGGAAGTCATTGAAGGATCTGGGCGAAGTTATCCATCATCATGTTTCTTTGTTTTTCAAGGGCCTCCTCGAGCAACATTTTGATAGGATATTCCGTGCCCTCATCTTTATTTTCATCCCCCATGGGTGGCCGTCAGGATTTGCGAGGCTAATCTTGCAAAGGTTCAACCAGATCGATCCCTAACTCTTTATATCCTGCCCTCGTTGGGGACATGCAAAGAAGGATCGAGAAAGAGCAGATTGCTCTGATACCACTGATCCAGATTTATGCAGGAACACAACATAATACACAAATAACCATAGAAACAAAGATGCAGCAGAAATAACACTTCATTTCATTAATCAAAGTACTGAAACTTGTTTACATACAAAATGGAAATAAACTAGCTATAGTGGTGGTAGCTTATCTCTGAGAAGAGATGTGGTGGCTACATGCCTCTGAACTTTGTCTTACAATGAGGCTCGAAGGCCTATATATTATTGAGAAACAATGGAAACCATACACATCCAAAACCTAACTCTAGGAGGTGAAAAGCCAGAATGTGGGCCTCGTCAAGTAACTTGGTACATCAATTTCATGGGGTCGTAACTTTGCATACTACCTCCGTTTGATGCGCATGATACATCGTTAGAAAGATCTATTCAATGACTACATCCATAAACAACAAATATTAAGTTTGAAACGGATTCTATTTTCCCGACATTCGATGCCGAAAAAATGTCATTTAGGACCTCAAAATGGCTACAGAAGTTTAGAACCCAAAAACTGCCAAAAATAGTAAATTGAGCTACAATTAAGGGAACTGTATAACTGAAAGAAAACAATGGTGGGGATCCAAGTGGAATAGGTGGGTGGCCACCAATATCCTCCTGGATCAATTGAGGAATCCTGTGAGCATCTACAATTATAAAGAGAATAGAATAAAGTAAGATATTACATCCATGCAAACGATTGAGGAATTTTTTGAAAAGAGGTTTTGCTGACTTGCTATGGAATTTAAAGTGTCCAAATCACCGACTCCATAAACAAGAGTTTGAAAAAGAGAGTTACCCACGTACAATCGGTTGTTTTTTACAGCTATGGTTATGGTTTTTGTTTTGTTTTGTGTTTTACTATGTTCTCTAGTACAAATGTACCCCAACCACTACTAATAGAAAATATTTATTTTTGAATGAAATGGTCACCCATATATGTGGTTCTCTTAGTATAGAATAGTGAGTAAGGAATGAACTGTTAAATTAAAGCTCCAACTTTCGGATCATAGAGCTTTAATAGACCTATTCGCTCTAATATAAGAGAAATGCATATAGTTACTAAGCCTTCCTCCCCGTCAATAATGGAAACTTCATATCTAAGAACGGGTGTATGTGTCATAACAATAACAGGATCTGAGCTATGGTTTAGAATGCAGTGACTATAGATGGTATGCAATGGAAATTTTAGAAGATTGTAAGAATGCTTGAAATGTTAAATGACAACTAAACTAATGTGTTTATGGGAGGATTCTCATTATGGATGTTTACGGGAAGTTTCTCATAACGGGCATAACCAGCAATGGTTTACTCATGTAACTAATTTCATGAAGTATATAGTGCATGGTTGGGATACGTAATGTAGAGAGCTGTCTATGAGGTTGAGACCATCTTGCAATCTCTCCTTTTTCATTAATGAGCTTCAATACTTTGGCTGCGTGGATGTTTCCCCTTTGGGGTTTTACCACATGAAATGTTGGTGTTAAAATGGTGTTTTTATTTGTGTGGTTGATTTAATTTGTCTCTGAAGTTTAACAAGTGGTATCAGAGCTTTGTGAGATAAAAGAGATAGTCTACTCACGATGAATGTGGTGAATGCTAAGGTCGTGTGGGAGTCTATGAAGAATATACATAAAGAGCGGCTCATGAGGAAGTGGAAGAGTGTTGCTGAATGGGAGAGCCTACGCGCAGCCTGAAGAGGTCGGCCCGTGAGGAAGTGGAAGAGTGCTACAGTCTGGACAGGAAAGCCTGTCGCAGTCCACCGAGAAGATTTCCATAGGATCCAAGCTACCTCTGTCCACCAATACTGGAAGTGATTACGCACCTACATAAGAAGGAGTAGATCTGATCCAGATGGAGATCAGTGGCCACCCACCTATTCCACTGGCTTAAAACAATTTCCCATTGTGGCAGTTTCCTAGTTATTTTTCTACAGTTTTTCAGGTCCTAAACTTTCGGGGTCGTTTTGAGGCCCTAAACAACATTTTTTGGATATTTGGGGCCAAATGGTTTCCATCGATATGCATTTAATCAACCAAAAGTTGTAAAGATTAGATACACCTTTCCAACGATCTATCAAACGCCCAAATCAGAGATCGTATGCAAAAGTTATGACCCCGGGAAGTTAACTGTTCAACTTACCACCTTGGGGTCGCAAACTTTATGACGGTTCATCTTCTAGGGTTATGTTTTGGACTATTGGGGTTCTCACCCTCATTATTATTATAGATAGACCCCTTTTGCCTCATTTGGTATTCAGCTTGGCACGAATGAGCGTAGAAACCACATCTCTTCTCAAAGATAGCTACCACCATTCTAGCAATTGTATTACAATCTGTTCTATTTCCGCAATTTAATAGAATATGTGTTTACTGTATCTTTATTATCTTTGCAAAATGTCTGTTATTATGATTCTGTATATGTTCTTTCATTTCGTTCAGGCATAAATCCGGATCAAGATCACATGTGAAAGACCTGTTGTTGGAGCCGCATGTGAGAGATCACTGGAGGAAACCGCTATGTCTATTGTTGTTTGGAAGCTGGAGGATTTGCTTGAATGAAGTTTTTGTGAATGGAGGGATGGTTTCTGTGTTGTCTGTATAGGAAGAGAGACCGCGTGCCTTGGAAGAATCTTTGTTGGAGGAGACCCATTGTTGTTGTGTGCTGGAGAAACCGGCGTGGAGGAGCCAAGCATGAGGGTACCTGTCATATTTGACAGTGAAGGAGTTTGAAGATTGCAATTCAGTGGACTGTCGCTTTACATCTGCATAGAGAGGCCCATCATGGAGGTTGTTGTTGCAGAGAAGAGAGCCTGTGTTTTCTGTTGATGGGTTTTTTGCTGGTATTTTTCTGCTGTTGGATAGCGTGTGGAAGCAGTTATAAATAAATTAAAAAGACTTGTGCTATTTTTTATAAAAGGTTATATATATGTGTGTGTGTGTGTGTGTGTGTGTGTGTGTGTGTATATGTGTGTATATATATATATATGTATATGTATATATATAATTAAAAAAATCAAAAGTCAAACCAAGCTTACGTATATTGCCGAGTTTTTTTTTTGTTCGGAATTTAAAAAATAAAAATAAAAAGTCTAGCACAAAGTTTGAGATTGAAAAGTTTAATGGTAAAAACAATTTTGAACTTTGGAAATTAAAGATGAGAGATTTATTAGTTTAGCAGGGGTTACAGAGAGTTTTAGATGGGAAAAGAAAAAAACCTCTCACCATGACAAATGATGAATGGGAGGATCTAGATGCCAAAGTGCTAAGCACAATCCGTTTATGTCTTGTGGATGATGTGTTGTTCAACATTATTGGAGAAATTGTAACACCTCGGTTTTGACCCCATGGTATTAGATTTGCATATTATGTAAATAGCATTAATAAATCGTGGCGTGGAGCTCAAGGCAAAGGCTCCACCATGGATTTAGTGCTAGCTCAATTAAAATCTATGTCAGTGGTTTATGTGCTAGCCACGCACAATATGATTTAAGACATCATGTAACTATGCAATTAATAAAAATACCACAACTAGCTATGCACCACAACATTAAAGAGATGGGGGTAATATTTCACAAGGAATAGGGAGGGGGGAACATTCAAACCCTTGAGCCAATGGGGAAAAACCAAATGTCAAAAGGAAAACCCATAAAGTTGTCAACTACCCATTTTGTCTTTTGTGCTCAGTCATTTAGAAGTTGGTTGAGGAAGTTACTTCCTTGGGATGGGAAAGGTATGGAGGTTAAATTCGAATTGAGAAGACCATCCATTTTGGAAAAACGTGTTTTTGACTTATGGGGCAAGTAAATGCTTGGAAATGCATTCCCAAGCCATTATGCACCCATATATTTCATTCCTCACCCATTCTCATGGAGGTTGGGCTCTCTCATGTAGTTGAAGCTTGTTGAGCTTTCTCCCTCGCGATTTCTTGTTGTTTTCTTCATTTTCTCCATGCTCGGAATTCATTTTCTGTGTTCCAGCAAATGAGAAGAAGGGAACCACGATTTTGGGGTTTGAGGAGGTCGTTTTTTCCCCTGTGAGCAAGATGGGAGTTCTCCTTCACATTTTCTGTCGTTGTTCCATTTTTATCCATGGCTAGGATTCTGTTTTGGGTTGATGAGTGCAAGTGCAGCAGGGATTTATGTTTTGGGTGTGTACTGAGGCCATATTGCTCTCGAAATGCGCCTACACGTTTTCTGATTTTGCGATTCACTATTTGGGTGTGAATGATGGTCGTTTTTGCTTCTGAATGTCCCTAAACATTTGTGAAATCTATTTTGGTTCCCAACGCTACCTTTTCCCTTGTTCCAATTTCGTTTTGGCTTCCCAGGCATGTTTGGTTCATACCTAGCAGTTGTGTGTGGCTGTGTTTTGATTAATTGGTTGATTGGGTGTCATTAGAGGAAATTTTGGGTCTAAAATGGGCCTTATAAGAAAATGCGCCAACAATAAGTTCTTGTGAATTGGAATTCAAAAACCAATAGAATTCCAATAAAATAAGTCAACCATAATGGTTGAATTGACATATTTGTCATAAAAAAAACTACTTTTTTTGTTCGTATTTTCGACATATCTCCTAGTGTTTTTACTCAAATTTCGATCGGGAGAGCTCGTTCGATGCAGAATTTGATTCCCCATCCAACAAGTACCCACACTACATACTTTAAATGGACCCCGCTACCCCAAAAACAAGAAATATCTGAAAAAACGTGATGATGATGTAAAACATAGGGAGATATGTCGAAAATACGAACACAAAAAGTAGTTTTTTTCTTTTTTCCTCCAAAATTAATAGCTATTATTTTAGTATTTTAACTATTATTTTATTATTTTAACTATTATTTTATTATTTTCCTTAGGAGGCCCATTTTAGACCTCAAAATTCCTCTAATGTTGATATAAAGTTTGGCTTGGCTAAGTAAGTCCAAGGAACCTCTATGTTATTGGGTTGTTTCCTTAATAGCCGTGGAACGTAGTTGTCAATTGGCTTGGTTGGACAGTCTGTGAAACCCAACTATGTGTTGGCTTGACTATGGATGTATTGTATTGATGTGTGTATGCCTTTTCCTCCCTAGTTCCTTGTGGAAATCATGCCCAGTCGGGGGTTGGAAGTGATGCTAAGATACTAATGAGCACACTGGCCTATGGTTGGGTGGAATGTTGCAGGCTAACTTATTCTCAAGATAAGTATTCTTTGTGTATTTAATTTTCACAATTGTATTTGTTTATGAATTACTATGAACATGTCGAATGCTTGAATGAATGTGTTTTTCTTCTGCTATTTATTTCATGTATAATGCATTTATGTAGGTTTTTAATTCAATGCATTTTTATTATCATGTTCATGGGGCTAAATCGCTCGTTTGACAGCAACAGCAGTGTAGGTCGTGTCCTCTCCATTGTCAGGATGAGGGGTGGGGACGTGACAGAACATCAGCAGGAAGCCTGTGGAACAAATTAGAAAGTCTATATATGACCAAATCAGTGACAAACAGAATTTACTTGAAGTGACAGTTGCATGGTATAAGGATGAAAGAAGGTACGAAGATTGCAGATCATTTAAATGTTTTTAACACTCTTATTTGTGAGTTGAGTAGTATGGATGTTAAAATTGATGATGAAGATAAAGGAGTGAATCTTTTATGTACTTTACATGATTCTTGGGGTCAAGTAGTTTCTTCCATTAGCCTTAGTACAACTGATACTTTATAATTTGACAATGTGGTTGGAGCATTATTGTCTGAGGAATTAAGGAAAAAAACCAATCTTGAGACCTCTTCACCAGAAGCTTTGGTTGTTAGAGGTCGATCCAAGGAGAAAGGAGAAAAATCAAGAGGTATTTCCAGGTCTAAGTCGAAGAGAAGAAAGAGTAAATTAAAATGTTGGTACTGTAACAAAACTGGTCATCTCAAGAAGGATATTGGAAGAGACAAGAATCCAAGAAGGATGACTCCAAGTCAGAGGCAAACTCAGTTAAGTCTTCTGACCCAGGTATGATTGATGAGGTCTTGTCTGTTTGTAACATTTATGAATATAATGAGGAATGGCTATTAGATTCGGGTGCTTCGCACCATATCTATCCTCATAAATATTGGTTTGCTTCCTATCAAATAGTTAATGATGGAATAGTTCTTTTAGGAGATAATCATTCATGTAAAACTGTTGGGTTTGGAAGTGTTAAAATTAAGATGTTTGGTAGATTAATAAGAACACTTACATATGTTAGATATGTACTCGAGTTAAAGAAAAATTTAATTTCTTTGAGAATATTGGATTCATGTGGTCATAAATTTACAGATTTTGATGGAACTCTAAAAGTTTCCAAGGGTGCTTTAGTGGTCATGAAGGCACAAAGTACGAGAAACATTTACAAACTAGTTGGAAGGACGCAATTTAATGGTACTGCATTAGTATCCGAAGAATATTCAGGACCCACTCAATTATGGCATCAGCATCTTGGTCATATGAGTGAAAAAGGAATTCAAGTATTAATGAATCGTAAATTGCTTCAAACTTGAAAACTCTGAATTTTATATTTTGTAAACATTGTATATATGGAAAGCAATGTAGACAAAAGTTTAAAGTAGGTAGTCATGTAAGTAAAGGAGTTCTTGACTACATTCATTCTGATTTGTGGGGTTTGTCTCCTGCCATTTCATATGGGAGAGAAAAATATTATGTATTATTTGTAGATGACTGTTCTAGAAAGGTTTGGGTCTATGTCCTAAAAAGAAAAGCTGATGTGTTTAATACGTTTAAACAAATTAGAATTATGGTGGAAAAAAGCACTAGCAGGACAATCAATTGTTTAAGGATGGATAATGGAGGTGAATTTACTTCTTTGGAGTTTGAAAAATGTTGCAAATATGAAGGGATCCTTAGACACAAAAAAAATGTATACATTGCTCAGCAAAATGGCGTTGCAGAGCGCATGAACATGACTCTTCTAGAAAGAGCAAGGAGCATGCTAAGTAATGCTAATTTGGGGCAAGAGTTGTGGGCAGAAGCATTTTCTACTGCTTGTTATCTAATAAATCGATCACCTTCAACGGAAATAGATTGTAAATTTCCGAAAGAGGTATGGACTGGTCACTCCTGTGATTATTCGAATTTGAAAATATTTGGTTGTGAAGCTTATGCACTTACTCCTAAAAATCAAGGTTCTAAGTTAGACCCTAGATTAAAGAAGTGCATATTTGTTGGTTATGATGATGTAATGAAAGGATTTAGATTGTGGGATCCTTCTCCTCACAAAATTGCCATTAGCAAAGATGTAATTTTTTATGAGTCTTCTCTAATTAAATCCAAAAGTGTAAGAGTTGATGTGGAACAGGAATAGGTTATATCAAAACTACTAATTCAGTTGGAGATCCAATCTTCTAATGACTCAAAGAAACAGTAACAAGTTTTTGGTGAGAGAGAATTCATAGAAGATGAATAAATTCAAGAACTTGTGGAAACCCCACAACCTACACCAAGAAGATCATTAAGGGAGAGAAATCCTCTTGAGAGGTATACTGATTTTGTTTCATCTGTTTTATTTACAGATGATGGAGAACCTTCTTGTTTTCAGGAAGCCATTGATTGTATTGGAAATTCTAAGTGGAAGGTGGAAATCAATAAGAAATGGATTCTCAAGAGAAAAACAAGACATGGGAATTGGTTAAACTCCATAAAGATAGAAAAATTGTTGGATGTGAATGGGTCTTCAAATTGAAGAAAGGAGTTGATGGTAAGGTTGAAATATACAAATCCATATTGGTTGTAAAAGGGTACTCTTAGATGGAAGGTATAGACTATCATGATATTTTTTCACTAGTTGTCAAGTTTGTATCTATTCGTATTGTATTAGCATTAGTTGCATTGCTTGATTTGGAGTTAGAACAACTAGATGTTAAAACAGATTTCTTACATGGAGATTTAGATGAAGAGATTTACATGGAACAACTAGAAGGTTTTATGCAACATCAGAAAGGTAGATTAGTTTGCAAGATCAAGAAATCAGTGTATGGCCTGAAACAGTTTCCCAGGCAATGGTACAAGAAGTTTGATTCTTTCATTGTGAGCCAAGGTTATACTAGAAGTGAGTATGATCATTGTTTATACTTCAAAAGTTGAATGATATATTCATTATCTTAGTATTGTATGTTGATGATATTCTTACTGTGAGCAAAAGCATGGACGTAATTAACAGGTTGAAGGCTCATATGGCTAGGACTTTTGATATGAAGGATCTTGGAGCTACAAAACAAATCTTGGGTATTGAGATACAGAAAAACAAGAAAAATGGTAAGCTCAATTTTTAACAGGAGAAGTATGTTGAGAAAATACTTGAAAGATTCGAAATGAGTAAGGAAAACCCTATGAATGTTCCTTTGGCTTCCCATTTTAAACTTTATTCAAGTTTATGGCCTAGTAGTGTTGAAGAAAAGGATTACATGTCTGGTGTACCATATGCCAATTCAGTAGGATGTTTGATGTATGCAATGGTGTGTACCAGACCTGATATTTCACATGCAGTAGGTGTTGTTAGTAAGTACATGTAAAATACAAGAAAAGAACATTGGAATGTGGTGGAATGGGTGCTTCGGTACTTAAGAGGCACAAGTGATTATTTTATCACATTTAATAATAACAGTGATTCTATATGTGGTTTTGTTGATTCATATTTCACAGGTGATTTGGACAAGAGAAGGTCTACTTCAGGTTATGTCTTTACTCTTGCAGGTGGAGCTATAAGTTGGATGTCAAAGCTTCAAGACACAGTTGCTTTATCCACTACAGAGGCAGAATACATTATTGCCTCACATGCTTGCAAAGAGGCAATTTGGCTAAGAGGTCTATTGAGAGAAATTGGAAGGTTGTAGAACAATGTCCCTGTCTTTTGTGACAGTCAAAGTGCTATCCATTTGGCTACAAATCTTGTTTACCATAGTAAGACTAAACATATTAATGTAAAATATCATTTTGTAAGACTAGTCATTAGTGAAGGTGGAGTAGATCTAAGAAAGGTCCATACTCAAGAAAATTGTGCAGATATGTTCACAAAACCTGTATTGTTAGAGAAGTTACATTGGTGTGTAGCTTCTCTTGGTTTGAAGAAAAGGTGATAAATAGTCTTGGGCAAAGTATTTGTAAATTTTGTTATCAAGGTGGAGATTGTTAAATGACAACTAAACTAATGTGTTTATGGGAGGTTTCTCATTATGGATGTTTACGAAAAGTTTCTCATAATGGGAATAACCGATAACAGTTTACTCATGTAACTAATTTCATGAAGTATATAGTGCATGGTTGGGATACGTAAAGTAGAGAGTTGTCTATGAGGTTGATACCATCTTGTAATCTCTCATTCTTCATTAATGAACTTCAATACTTTGCATGTGTGGATGCTTCCCATTTGGGGTTTTACCACATGAAATGTTGGTGTTAAAATGGTGTTGTTATTTGTGTGGTTGATCTAATTTGTCTTTGAAGTTTAAAATGAAAAATATCGATATTTAAAGATTTCATTTTTTCAATTTATGATTTGATCCATTTGTCAATGAGTTCTAATTGATCTATTTGTATATGAGTAGTGAAAATAGGATATCAAATGCTTTTGTCTACTAAATTTTGTGCTATATCATGGACCATTTTCTAATGTAATTCCAAATTTACTAATCCCAAATTTTCATGTCATTGACCAAAGTTGTAATTCAAGACAAGTACACAAAATTGGCGCTATTATCTACATTAGAGAGATGTCACCCATGTAATGCTGCTATGAAAAATGGCTAGTCAATTTAATGTTAATATGCAAATACAATGTCTTGCTATTTGGTTTTTATTCATATTAGCTTTGTTTGTGTTGTCATCTCAAAGTAGTTATTAGTTCAACTTCAACTTCAAATGCAATTCTATCAATTGATATTGTGGGCTTAATTATCATAGGGTAACTAGTATGGAGCTCAAAAATTGGGATCTAACAAAATAGATTATAGGTTTACTTAGAGAACATGTATGGTCAAATAAGGTCTATGGAGCTATATGTGCATCAACAAGAATGCTAAATAGAAAAGACTTGTCCAAGGTATGTACAAAAAAATTTAATTTTGAAACACGTACATATTAGATGAAAAATCCAATGTATTTGTGCTCCATCTTAACTTTCATTATGTGAGGAAGTCTACGTAAATCATCATCTTTGGATTTTGTGGCAATGAAAGAGAGTGACCAATCATCCATCCTTTCCATTCAAATGAACTTTCATATCAGTCTTCAATGAATGTATGTGTTGTAATATATGGGAAGATGATTACTTGTATGAACTATCAAATAAAAATATTTCATTATTGTGTCACTCATTCCCATAGAAGCCTTTATAGAGCCATTAAGGCCATTCTAGTTGTTACATGTTTTCCTTTTTATTGGAATTTTGGCTCAGGAAGGAAAAATGCTACCCAAGAATGCTCGACCCAGCTCGACCCATGAGGTCTTCACACAGGTATGCATTGAAGCAAGTGCCTCGAGTTTGTTGCATAGTTGCGACAGACATTAAAGATACATTTAAGTGACTTCCAATTTAGGTAATGCAACAATTCATTTAGGGATTGTTTGTGTATAAACTAGAAAATGATAAATCCAATTCAAGTAATGCAACATTTACATAGAGATAAGTACTCTCGGTGTTTATATTATTGGAAATAAAGACTGTAATTGTTCCCTCGTTTACATTTGTCTAGTGAATCACTAATTACAAGCTACATCCAATATCGTTTGGAAGATTTACTATAGTCCCTCGGCCATCAACAAGGACTAATTACGCTTTTGTTTAAGGGGTTGTTCCTTTGGTGGTTGTCGTTGGTCTATGAGGAACCATTAAAAATTGTCACGTCTTTGTTTACCCTTCATTCTCTATCCCTAAATGTTGATTGTCAATTTATTTACAATCAAAAATTATAACTTCCTAGCCCTTTATTGTTTTACTCAAATATATATACTTTCTAGTATTCAAAATTAATGTACATTTCATTTTACTTGTCATTGATTACATGGGATTCTATTTATCATTTATTAGTACTTTCATTAGACTACTATAAGTTTCTATTAATGTACTTTTAGAAGACTATTAGTGTACATGGGTTTCTTATAAATACTATTTGACTACTATACCTTTCATAGATTCACTAGACTTATGAGTCAACACATAAACTTATATTATCTATATATACACAATTTTCTCTTCTGCATTTCATTTTCCCGCTTCAAATAACTAAAATCAAGTAACTAATAAAACATAATTCAACCTTCAAACATTACATTTATGCAAAATATCATATGGTTGAGGAATACCGTGAGCATCTACAATTATAAAGAAAATAAAATAAAGTAAGATGTTACATCCATGCAAACGATCAAACGGTTGAGGAATTTCATGAGCATCTACAATTATAAAGAAAATAGAATAAAGTAAGACTTGGCAAAGTAACGTCTTGACCCTTGTTGGAAAATAAATTCAACTTAAGCTTGTCATTTTCAACCACTTGCTAATCATTTCCCACATCAATACAGTTTTTTCCTCAAGAAACGCTTATTTTTTACTTGAACTTTCAATATATCAATCTTTGATAAGTTAACAATATCATTGCTAAACATAGCATGTGAACCGATATGATTTTTTAGGCTATCATAGTACATAGTACATGCATGTAGGAATACTCAAGGTATAGCAAGCTTTGTCTTCGTCGAAGGAAGCCGCTGGCGAAGGGAGATCAAACCTTCAAAATTGGTATCAAAGCCTGGTTTGTCACATTTACCTGGTACGATGGATAGATCTATGTCTTTCAAAGATATTAAGCATGTTGAATCTCTAACATCCACTAGTTCTTCTGCTTTGTAAGATATGTTTGAATCTAGTTCTACTAAAACATTAAATTCTGCTGATCTAGAACTTGTGGAGAAAATCCCCAAGCTACCTGGAAACTACCTAGTGTTAACCCTAGTCAAGACTATGCAGATTTAAACATGTTTCATCTTAAAGCTGTTAGTTGTGTTAAAGTAAAAGAATTTTTTTTTCTGAAGTACAAGAAAATTGTGATACTACTCAAACTGTTGCACTTCTAGACCCAAAAGAAATTCAAGCTGAAGCTAAACTTCATGGCACTAAGTATCTTCATTTATGTTGTATTCGAGTAGGCATTAGTGCTTTAACACATAAAGGCTTGAACACTTTTATTCTATGTACAGTTTGAGATCTTACACACAATAAATTCACAGATTCTTTGATAGGAGATGTGGTCGCTCCTCTGTCAAATGGCCCTGTCTAGTTCGACTGCTATCCAAATTTCTCAGTCTATTCTTTTGATGAACACCTTGCTGATATTCTCAAACTTCAAATCAAAACCACTAGTTTTGATATGTGCGTAGTAAACGGACCAATATCTCTATCCAGACCAGAGGATGTTTTCGCCACACTAATACCATGTATCATGTTGTTCTACATTCTCCTAGCCAAGATTCTCAAGCTAGTACTCTGGTCCTTACTGATCCCCTGAACCAAAAAATTGAACATCAGACTATTAAATGGGATCAATTATCATTTCCATCTCATTGGGTTTTTTATACTCCCCGCATCCCTAAGCATCGTCCAATCACTACTGCAAATATCCAGGAAGGATCCTCCTCTACCATCATCTCCTTCCCTCCATCTGCATCTCCTATTCCTGCACACTGCCTTCATACTTCGTTACAACCTCTGTTGTCCTCTCTAAGATCTGTCCCCTTTTATGTCAAATGCCCCGATTGCTCTCAACTCATATCTCTTCAGAGCTTAGCAGCCCAGCGTGGTGATTGTTCTACTCCAGAGCAAGAAAATACTATCCTATTTACACAACATGAAAACCATAATCCTCGCAACAATCTTTCTCCGTCTACTATGTCCAAAGAATATTGCCCTCATCCCAAATGTGCTGATATTAGTTTTCCCCATGATGATCATGTCTTAATGATACATTCCATCCCTGCACTGGAAACTGATGACCCAAGACTCAAAGAAATCTTTAGCTATTGCAGACCTCCTGGTATGCCCAAGTATGGTTTAGGATACATAGAACAAGCCAACACAGTCATCCCTGACTGTCGTTTCAATAATCCTCTACCAGCTGATATCCAAAAGCCTTCTATCCCTGAAATGCATAAATTCTTTACTCTCATAAAAGGCTGCAAAAAATTGCAAGTAGATAAAGATTGAATGAACAGAATGATAAATTGGGATCTCTTTTCTCATCCGGATGCAGTAGAATTCAATGCATCAGTCCCCGTAGAACAAAAGCAAAGCTTAGCAAAAGAATGGCAATCCTATATGAATAATCAAGATTGTTGGATTTCCTTCTATGAATGGAGAAAAAATATTTCTGAAAAACGGCTAGTCCAAATGATGGACTCTGAAAAGGGAAAAGGAATAGAAAGTCCTAAACATAAGTGAAAAAGAATTGATGGGCAACAATTAGAATCCACTTCTACCTTTCCCCCATTCAAAAGTATTCTTCTTGAAGAAGAAGAGAAACAATCTAAAGTTGTCCCTCTAGTTTTGGATAAAGAAGAATCTCAAATGAGTAACACTGATAGAAGAATACATGTTGTTTCAGAAGAAATAAATTGGACAAATGTTGCTTTAAGAGGAATGGCTGCACATACATTTGTCACAAATGATTATGCTCGTAGGAGACATATTGACCAGATGCAGGTCACCATGAATGAATTAGTCTCCTCAAATAATTCCCTTTCTCTAAATATTTCGTGAATTAGAACTGAAGTCACAATAACAGCCTCTGAAGCCAAAAATCAGAGTGCAAAACTGGAAAAGTTACAAGGCTCTTATTTTGGAATGACCCATAAACTGTTTGAACTTGATGAGAAAACAGAAGATATCAAGTACCAAGTCAGACAAATCCAAGCAGATCTTCCTTCAAAAGATCAACCTGATAGAGAAATCCCCCTCTCTAATCTTTTTACTAGACCAGTTGAAGGAATTTCTAGTGTTTATCATTCAGAAAAGTCTGAAATCAAAGAATAATTTCCCCTCCATTTTCCTAAAGAAAGCATTGAGGCAGATTATGCCCTTGTTACCCAGCTTGCACCAAAATGGGCTTTGGCTGTTAAAGAAAGCCTGCCATGGAACATGTCTAGGACCTCAGCTCCAGATTTGTATGGCAAAGGAAAGTTACCTGAAGTACCACAATTTTTTGAAGAAAACCACCTAGAGTGGAACATTGATAATATGTCTGTAGGACAAATCAAACAAGTGTTAGACAGAATGTATGTATCATACAGAATTATGTGCATGAAAGGAAAAGGCGAGATAGAAGCATGCAAATGTCTTATACAATGTTTTATTGGTACTCTAGCCAAATGGTGGGAAATAGAATTGTCTCATGCACTTGTGGAAAAAATGGAAAATGAAGTATTAAGAGATGATGCTGGAGATATAATTTTCCATGAAGACGGAAAGCCACAAAGTAATATCATCGGTGCTCTTACCACTATGATCCTAGAGCACTAGTGTGGAACATAGCACGAAATATCTGATAAGCATTCTCTTATTTTAATGAACTCAAAATGTAAGAGTATGGCTAATTATGATGATTTCCACAGGGAATGGATGCAGCGCATCCATGAGGTAGCAGATAGCAAAAATATGCTCTGGAAACAAGTATACCTTGCTGCTCTCCCCAGTAAATATGTAGATTACTTTAAAGCCCAAGGCATTTTTCAAATGCCCTATGAAACCTACACTTGGAGAGAAATCTACTCTATTATTACTTCTGCTCTGGTTGGCCTATGTACTAGCACTAAGGCAAATAAATCTATTCAAAAAATGTCTAGATTTCCTGATAGAAAATCAATATGTGCTAAGTATGGAATATCAATAGAAGATCCAATTCGCAGGAAAAGAAAGTCCAAGAAAATATTTAAAAGAATCAGGAGTGTCCAAAGACCTCAAAAGAATTCTCAGTTTGGTAAACCTCCTAATAGGTTTCGAAAGAGAGCACATTACAAGAGGGTTCCTAATACCCATTACTATACTCCAAATGATATAAAACTGAAAACCTTTAAGGCTCAGGAAAAGCAGAAGCTCACTTGTTGGCTCTGTGGGCAGCCAGGACACCTCGCAAACAGATGCCCACAAGGAGAGGCATCAAAAAAGACCAAGGGAAAAGATTCCCAAAATAAGGTTCACAAAAATACCGAAAGAGCAATGGCTTCTAGAATCCCTATTCATTGCAACCTATGTGGCTCAGATATGCACATCACTGATGCTTGCCCCATAAGCCCTTTTTATTAAGCAAGAAGAAGTTCATATAGCTCAAGGAAATTTCAGTTCTAGTCCTGAAACTTCTGAATTTGAATATGACACTAATGATTTGTCTGAATTAGAACAGGAAGTTCTATTTATTTCTCAGAACTGTCAATGTTCAAACCCAAATCAGTGTTCTTGCAGCTCTACAGAAGAATCAGAAACAGATGAAAGCAAAGAAGAAGCAGAGGAATAACTCAACAGAAAAATGCCCAAACTAAAAGTTTGCATGCATCAAGCAACACAGGAGAAGATGCACAAATGCTTGCCCAAATCCAAGCATTACCTGAAGGAGAAATGAAGGCATCCCTCCTTGACTCTTTTCTAAAAACTATGATGAAGACGACACAAAAATCTCATGATGAAACGTCTTCAGGTAAGAAGCTTGTATTTGTTGATGCTTCTTTTGAAAAGAATACCAAATCATTCATAAAGCATAACAGGAATGAAAGATTACAGCCTCTCACATTGAATGATTTAGGTAAAGAGTTAAATAATTTGAAAAGAGAAGTTTATGATCTGAAACACAACGTTCAAGGTCTTGAAAGTCGATTTTTGGAAGAAAATGCATACAAAGTCGATATGTGGGCTCGAGAAGAAACTTAAAAGAGGTGCTCCTTCAGAAGAAAGATCAGAAGAAGAGCACATAAACAAAAACATTAGTATATTTGATACTAAAGTCTTGAAGGCCTTGATTCTATGAAAGTTTTGGCTATTGAGCATCAAAAACCTTTGGTACTGATACATTTAAAAATTCAAGATAGAATTTTCAAGCTCAAAGCTATGATTGACTCTGGTGCAGATGTAAATATGTTGTATAAAGATCTTATTCCGGCCAAATATTGGAGAAAAACTTCTCATGTTATTACTGGAGTAGGCAATACTCAAATCTCCTTGGGATATGAGATCCCCAAAGCAACATTGTGCTTTGAGGAACATTGTCTGGATATGAAGTTTTTCCTCTCAAATATTTTGGTTGCATGTATTCTTGGCACTCCTTTCCTTGCAGCTGTCGAACCTTATGGCTCAGCAAGAACTCCAGAAAGAAAAGCTGCATTCTTCATCACTCTACCTAATATAAAAATCAGACAAGGTTCTACAAAAGCTATCCGAGTAACCAAAGTCATCCTCCATTTTGTCTCTTCTCCACAAATTTCAAGAATGGTCTAGATTGCCATGACAATCTAGCAGAAAGAGAAAAAGATCGAAGAATTGAAATATTTGAAAGCAGCTACGAGAATAGAAGACCAATTGAAATTGCCACGGGTTCAACAAAAAATTTCACATCTCGGAGAACAATTTGAGACTTGGGTATGTTCTGAAAACCCAACTGCATTTGGGAAAAAAGCTAAGTATTTTATTCAGCTTCCCTATAAGGAAGGATATGAGGGCAAACCTTGTAAAAGCAAAGCAATTCCCATTAATGCCCATTTTCAAAAATTATGTGAAGAAGAAATTAAAGGATTTTTATTAAAAGGACTTATCAGACACTCTAAGAGTCCTTGGAATTGTTATGGGTTCTATGTAAATAAACACTCTGAACAAATAAGAGGTGTTCCATGACTTGTTGTGAATTACAAGCCTCTGAATAAATTTCTTGCAGATGCAACATACCCAATCCCTCATAAGTTGAGTCTAGTAAATAGAATTGCAAGAGCTAAGATATTCTCAAAGTTTGATCTCAAGTCTGGATTTTGGCAAGTAGCCATTAAAGAGGAAGATAAGTTCAAAACAGCCTTTAGTGTTCCTGCGGGACATTATGAATGGAATGTCATGCCATTTGGGCTCAAGAATGCTCCTTCCAAATTCCAGAGGGTGATGGATAATGTGCTCAAGCCATACTTTGATTGGTTGATTGTATATATAGATGATATTCTTGTGTTTTCAGATTCAATTGAACAGCATTTTAAACATCTGGCAACCTTGTTAAAAGTTGTCAAAGAAGCCAGTTTGGTCCTATCAAAAAAGAAGCTTGAATTATGCCAAACCAAGATGAAGTTTTTAGGGCATGTTATCTCCAATGGAACGTTGATCTTGCAACAACATGCAGTCAAATTTGCTGATAAATTTCCTAACAAAATCCTTGACAAAACCCAGCTGCAAAGATTTTTGGGTAGTCTTAACTATGTCAGTCATTTCTACAAATACTGTTCTAAAGATCGAATGATTTTGAATGAAAGATTGAAGAAGGAACCAGTTCCCTAGACCCATGAGTACACCAGAGTCGTGCAAAAAATCAAAGCAAGAGTAAAGACTCTGCCTATTCTCTATGTCACAAATGATGATCTACCAAAAATTGTTGAAACTGATGCCAGTAATGAAAGGTGGGGAGCAGTTCTTAAGCAAGTAAGGATCAAAGAAAATAAAAGGAAGTCAGAAGATATTTTACAATTTTCTTCAGGGGTTTGGCAAGATGCAGAGAAAAACTATGCTGCATTAGACAAAGAAATCAAGGTTGCACTAAATGCTGTGCAAAAATTTGAAATTTTTCTGATTAACAAAAAGTTTGTTTTAAGAACAGATGTTGCTGCCATCAACAAAGTCTTGAACAAAGAAGTTAAAAAGGCCAATGAGGCCAATTTTGCAAGATGGCAAGCTTTGTTTTCAAAATTTGAAATTGATATTGAACATATTTAAGGTTCTGAAAATTGTTGCCTGATTTTTTGAGCAGAGAAAATATCTTACGGACTGCAGAAAAACAAATATCAAATGAACCTGCCTCCTGTTTAATCATAGTCAGTGAGTGGAAAAACAATCAGGAAGAAACCAGAGAAATTCCAGAAAGCATGAGCTGGACCGAATACAAACAACAATGGAGACCAACCTGGCAGCTACGAAGCACTCAAGTGATTGATAGGGACCTACAGCCATGTTCTCTACTCCCAAGGCTTGTACCAGAGATTCGACGAAGACCCACTTCCACAAGTGCTATTCCAAGTTTGATATATGACAAAGCACTTAGAAAAGCTGCAGATGCATCACAAGCATTGATATATACTTTTCATAATGTTGAATCTATTTGGAAAAAAATTTCTGTCGCTCCCGCGACAGAAAATCAGTACTACTGCATAAATCGTCCACGAAATCTTGAATGGTGGCCAACATGACATGCAAAACGAATCTTTCTTGGCACTCCTTACAATTATTCAAAATCCAAATAGATGTGGTGGGACTTTTTATGCAAGGACAATTCTAACAGGACATATGTCTCCCTTCTCAAGTTCGGATCTATTAGAACAGCTCTGCAGTTTGATATCCCTGATTGGTTCTTCAATTGGTGGAAAACATTTGGCATCAACCAAAGCGCAGTGGACCCATATATCATTGAAAGAGAATATGAAGGACATGGTGTTGGACTTAATAAAATAAGAGATCTGCAAGAATCCGAAGTCATGGATGAAAAACAAGTGTTTGGTTGCTTTTTGAGTAACCATCATCAATGGTTAGTACATATGAAGATTAAGGTGCAGAATTTACAAGGACAACCTATTAGTATCCGCCAAATATACACCAAAATGTGGGACACATTGTACTACAATAACCAGTATGGTTCAATGTACTCTGATTAATGTCTTTTAGATCGACTATGGTGTCTGACAGTTTTCGTGGGATTTTGTAAAAATCTCCACTATGTAACCTTTAGTCTTCTCAATAAGTTTTCCGTGGGATTTGATTCTTTAAAATCTCCACTTTGTTCATAAGCTTTCCGGACGACAAATGGAATCATGGGTTAAAATCTCCACTTTGTTCATAAGTTTTCCGAATCATGATCTCTCATGCACATGATGCAAATGGACACTTCCATCGCGCTAATATAATGTTGATATAGTGTCCATCACGCTAATATAATGTTGATATGCTATAGGCATACATATTAGATGGGTCCAATTGAAAAGAAAAGAAAAAATGCAAGTGATTTCCAAACGTTAAAATAGCAATAGTTCTTCATAGAAAATATTTAAAACAAAAATACGGTGAAGATTTGAATCTCGGACGCAATTATATTAGTAGCTCTTTCAATTAGAAAATATGTTAAAACCTAGCTCATTTAAAACCTATCTCATTTAATTAGAAAATATGTTAAAACCCCAAACAAGGTTTTTCTAGCTCTCCATTATATCTATCATGAGAAAACATGTGTGTAATACACACGTGTAGGAAAAAAAAAAGATTATTTAGTTTTGATATTACATTATCACAAAATAAATTTAGAACTTAACATAGCGAGTGCTTCAAACCTAAAAATGAAAAGTCTTCTATAAGTCATTTAAAACCATCCATGCCATGTTTATAATAACTAAGTAAACATCCATTTATAGTGGCAATTTATTCAATTTTTTCACTACAATACAACTCAATATGATCTCAATGACTTCGACTTTTGACTGACTTCCAAGTAAGCCCAATCAAAGAAGGTCGAAAGGTAAGGTTATTTTGGATTGCATCCATAAAATGGAAAATAGGATAATTTCACCACCACCTATTCTCAAAAATAGCAGTGAAGACAAATGGAATCATGGGTTAAAACATGAGAGATCACGATCCTAAATCGTGGTTATCTAAATCAAATACAAAACAGGTTTAGAAAGAACGAGAATCAAATTTATATGCAGGAGAAAATATGATTCGAAAATCAAGAGGTATAAGAATCTTAACATGGATTTCATGCTTCTCATCATAACAAACCAATTACACTATGACTCAAGCAATACACACAACATTGAAGGTAAGTTTAATAGTTTTCTAATGGGTTGAGGGAACCTTCTTCTCATTTCCCTTCAATTTTGATCATTGATATTTGTCCATGGTGATCTTTCTCTTCCAAATTCTACCCTTTCAAACCACCAATCATACACTCTTATATAGATACCGTAATGAATTAAAAATCAAATAAGATGTTAAATCTTGACTCTTTCACAACTACAAAGTCAAGCCTGAACATATGACTTGAACCTTACTTTCATTCTACCAAAACATGCTCACATTTCTAAAAACTAGCCAGTATTGTAGCTTCAAAGGAAGTGTTAGACATCACAAGATCAAAAAGCATCAAATTGACCTTTTATAAGATGCAAAGAAAAATGGTAAACCAAGCTACAAAATTCTCATTTACTATTTTGAGGCCAAGTAAATCTTATCTTGGGTTATTCAAATATGGCAATCAATAGATAGACTCTTTATGTATGTAGTAAAGAGCACTGCAAGAGAAGAAGATCCCTTTTGGAATTATTGAGCAAACAAATAAAAGATATTCCTTGTGTTTTGTATGTGTATGGAAATGTGAAAGAATGCCATGGTTGTTTGATGGCTAGATGAGGACCTATGGTGCTTAGTATAAGGAGCATATCATCTTTTCAGGAGAGTAATGGATTAGGTTAAATCATGAGAATAGAGCTTTATAGGAGTTTCCTTCACCGTGGCGATATCATGGTCTAGCTTAGGGTGAAATCCATAGTTGATTCCTATGATTGGCTAGAAAATCAATCCTCAACAACGAATTCAATGGACATGGATTTAATTACAAATAATTAATCATGGCAATCTCCTCTAGAATTATTTATAATGTTTTGATAATGCATTTAATTAAATGAGTAATTAATGAATTAATAAATCAAAGGTTTTTTCTACTGCTATTTTTTATTTTCATATGAATCATGTAATATATTATTTCAAAGGTTGAATTCATCCTTACAAATGTTTCATTAAAGTAAAAAAAAAAGTTGGTAGTGTCAGATGGTAAAGGGACGCATCTAGAGACACTACAGAAAGGTAAGAGTTAATGATGCTAGGGTGATTACAACAAGGCAGGAGAGGGAATGTAGGGACACTAGCATGGTGTTGGCAAATGTGTGAGGTAACATACACTAGATAAGAGAAAATGTAAGCAAGTGTGGTGTCATGCAGTAACCCAAGGTCATCATTTAAGCACAAAAGTGATTTTTGATAACCCATATTTTGTGTCAACACTAGAAGAAATGTGCATTTATCTAGATGATGTGCATTTTGTTGTAGTCATGGTGGCACCATACACTAGTCATGGGCATAAAACAATGTTAATGGGACATATGGAAATTCAGAAAGAATGAACAAAAGAGGTGGCATATACTAGTCTAGAGTCATCACATGCATGAAGGTCAGGCATGATAACCTAGAGTTAGTGTGAAAATAGGAAGTGATATACAATGAAAAGTAAATTATGCAAGCACATGAGGCAATAAATACCAACAATATATCAATAGAGGTAAAGATAGAGAAGAAGAAGATGTGAAAGATTTCATTGAAAAAAAAAAGATCTTATATTAGTTACAATCTATAGGATGCAATAACGATACCTAGTTCTTTGCAAGATAAATGTAATGCTTTATTCCTACTAGGATGAAATCATCTTAAGTCATACCCTACTCGATATGATGATCCAATGAGAAATTAACCATCTATGAAGCAACTGGGGAGGGGATGTAACAAAAATGAGAGATAAAGAACAAAGGGGGTTTCCTTGAGTAGATTTAAGAAAGAAACGGGGGTGAACGAAGGATCACATGGTCCATTCAAGAGGGGTCTTGAGATTGAATTCAATGTAAGGGAGCTTATAACTTGAATCATAAACATTTTATTAATGAAAAAACCCACAAAATGAGATGAATGAGGATCAAAGGGATGAGAGGGAGGATTGACCTCTCGAGAAAGAACCTTTACAAAAAAAAACCAATGGCAAAGTAAATCAATGAGACTAAGGATTGTGTCGATGATGCTTAGTTTTGTACCATGAAGTATGGCATTGGGACAAGGTTTACCACATGATACTTCCCATCACGGTGGAATAATATATCCCTCTAATGTCCTCTTTTGCCTAGGCATTAAGGACCAACCCGCTAACCTATGTGATTCCTGTAGGTTCGAGCGGGTACTGACAGTCAGGGAATCAGCTGAAGACTGATGCCATCTACAGAAGATCTAGGGCATCAATATTACATCACCATTGGGTCAAAGAGGACCACCAGAGCCAAAGGCCACCTACATGCATGACATTTGAACATTATTTAATGATGTATGCACCCGATTAAGTCTCCATGCGCATGCATGCAAGTCAACTGCAAATTAAAAGTTAAACTGACCTAATTAGGTCAAAAGTTAGGGTTTCCGCAGTTGAAAGTTATAAAAGAAAGATAAAGTGAATGGAGAAGACACTTATGTGATAATTGATTTGTGGAGTCGAATTAGAGAGATCAGCGAGCTAAGTTGGGATTGAGCGCATGCTCAGCTAACTGGTGTATTTCGGCAGCGAAATCTATCTGCCCTAGTTCATCATCAGGTTGGATCATATAGGTTCAGCACTAGTTCATCATCAGGTTACATTCAGTAGTTATTCCGGGAGGTTGATTATTCATCCAGCTAGAGGTTGATCATCCATCATCATCAGAGGGGTATTGTAACCCCAATACACGTCATCCGGGCTCCCAGCAGCAACTTATTTATTTGGTCTATATACTGGTATGTACATGCATTGATTTCTCCTATTTTATAGCATCTCAGTATTTTTCTAGGGCATATATTTGCATGCAACTGCATGCATGCAAAGTTCCGGGTTTGCTTTCCTATTTGATTCTACAGTATACCCATAAACAGGAAAATATCAGTTTGGAATATTACAGTGGTATCAAAGATGGTTTTCCTACCAGCATGAGTGGGAACCTATTGAGGGCTTCCATTTCATTGAGGAAGTTGAATTTTATAGACCAAGGCTGCATTTCCTCGCTCTATTGGCTTGTGGATTAGAGGGAAGACCAAGGGGACATCTAGACTGAGTTCACCCATTTTTGCTAATCACATTGGGACCGTGAGTTTTGAGCAAGCCGTGAGGCTTGGTAAAAGCACTATGAAGCACGGCTCTCTTTCCCATCTTTCTCCAACATACGTTGAATAGAAACGATTGTCCTAATTTTAGTCTCACAGGTCACACGAACCCAACGATCTACAACTCAATCGAGTGAAAATTGGAGGATTCGAAGCAAATTATTGTCAGTAATTATCTCAGGAAAAAGAACATTTAAAAGTGAATCTTGTTGGGATCGAGTTTATACCTGTGAAAGATTCGATTTCAAGTTTGAAGATTACAAGTCTAGCCATTTTTTACCTAAAACAGAGATAATCAAAGGAGCTGTGCATGCTTTTGACCATTTTTCATAAATTTCAATGGCATTTTGATATCACGGGAACTTCACTTAGTGAACCTCTCACATAGCTCATGCGATCGTGGGATATTAAAGAATACCCTTAATTTCGCGAGATATTGACCCAAACTCTTTTTGTTGAAACCCCCTCCCAATACTTAAAACCTACTCCCCACCCATTTTTGTACCTCAATCCTTATAAACCCCCCTCCCCCCCCCCCCCCCACCTTAAACCCCTCATCCCCCCAATACCTGCAATATATTGTTTCGATTTTTTATCATTTTAAAACCCACAATATGAACTAACGTTATAGGATATTGGCCAACAAGTGAAGCCCCCGTGTTTGATATGCAATAAGAATCTCAGGTATCGAGTCTTCATCCAATAAAGGCGTTAGTGCCCACTGCTAAGTTCCAAGTTTTTTATATATTCAAGCAAGCAGAGAAACTCCTGAACGTGAAGAGCTAATAGTGCCTGAAGTTGTTGTGGGATACATATAGATAGAGCCTGATGAATGTGCATGTCCGGCTAGCTCAATTGCAACCAATTAAATGCTTCCTTCCGTTTAGCATCTTCTTCAAGAGACTTGAAATTAATTCTATTTCTTAAGAAAGGCATGTCACGATAGAGATAACAGACTACATTAGTGAGGAACATCTTCTGTTACTTCTAGGCCTTTTCGATCTATGCATCCGATTCAAACTAGTTACAAGCGTGAGCATTGATGGGTGTGCAGTTGGGGGTCGTCATCACAGTCTAAGAAAGCAAAAAGTTCGTTGTTCTCACAGTGGTCGATATGAGCATTGTGTCTTGTGGAGGTACTTTGTGGATAATATATGGTAGTGTGGTTGTTCCGACATCTTATTGCTAAGAAACTTCCCATGTTTGTCTTTAGTAATTAAGCAATTCTTAGGCTTGAAAGAAGAATCCTCATGCCCTGATGAAAACCCATGATTTCTGGTTCTGTTGCGAGTAACAGAAGAGTGGTTATCATTTCTTTTATATTTATTTTGTCTTCCATGACTGATATAACCAAGCTCATTTCCAGAAACATTCACCAAACCATTTGAATTGTTATTCTTATCTACCCTCCCAGAAGAAACCTTGTGCCCAGGAGAAAAGACATGATGTATGACATGCCGGCCATTTGTATGACTGAAATAAGATGACTTGTCATCAAAAGTAGAGGCTGAACTATCCTTTGTACTTTTGTTATCTTCAACTTGAGAGTTACATGGAGATGTTAAACCGCAACTAAATGATGCAGATTGTGAAGATTAAGCCACCTAATGAACTAACTGAGTTTTGTCCTTACAATCAGTGGTATGCTAGTTATAGAAAAATCCAAAACTTCACACAAAGGACCATATATTCCAGGCATGATTTCTCCTTGTATTGCTGTTGTTATTCATATAAAGTGGAGGTACTGTGGTTACATTTGATTTACATTTTTAGTCTGAAATATTATATGTCATCAGTCTTGCCAGCTGTCGGCATGCAAAAAATATAAATGAATCCAAGAGACCCATACAACATTACTCACAGGAGACAGAGGTATAGCGACAGAGAAGAGGAGTTAGAGGACATAGATTTGGGGAACAGAGATCATCAGTTTGAAAAAGGCAAAGAAACAATGGCCGATGATTATAAAATAGCTCTCAATAGTCTCATATCAGCCATAAAAGAACTCACCACTGGGAAAAAAGAAATGATGAGCACCTTCAGGCAAATGAATGAGAAGAATGGGCCCAGCGCACACAATCCCTTATTTCCCAACAGTGATAGGGTATCCACCAGCAGTAGTAGGGAGTACTTATATACCAACATGCAGAGCCATCCCCATATACACAAGCCCTTCCAACCTACCATGCCTCAATTCTTAGATAGTCCAGCTGTAGTGTCTCTAGCACAAGCAGAACCAGAAGAACCCATGAGTGCCTATCTAAGAGAATTTACAGCTTTAGGAGAAGACTTCCATTCAGCCATGACCTTCATTGACTTCTGCTACTTTAAAAGTAAGAACAAACCCAAAGCTTACAATAGACCATTTACCCAAAACTATGAGTTACAGCGCACCGTAGGGAAACAGACTATCCCTACCTTTGAGGGCACTCGGGGTGGCCCAACCAAGAATTGGGTACAGAAGTTGGATACATACTTCCAACTCAACCCCATGATTGAGACAGATGCCATTAAATTGGCTACTTTGCATTTGGACGGAGAAGCACATGAGTGGTGGTATCACAGGTTAGTGACACTGGGTCACAACACCATCACATCATACCCAGATTTTACACAGAGACTCATTAAGCGGTTTGATCGGAATGATCCTGAGGTACACTTTAGAGAGCTGGCACAGCTCAAGTAGACAGGTAGTGCAAATGCATTTATTTCAAGGTTTCAGAGGATAGCAGTGATGGTGACAGATATATCAGAGAGCAGGTTGATTATGTTGTTCACTAAGGCTCTCACTGAACCCTTACGAGGATGGGTCAAGTCTTATAGGCCCACCACCCCAACAGATGCCATCAGACGGACTAGAGATTTACAAGATGCAGTACCCAAGGTTAGGCTTCCTCCCAAAACCAATTCCCCTATTGAAGATGAAGAGAGGAAACCCGTCCAGAAAGAATGGCCCAAGAAAGAATGGATGGACAATAATACCCAACAGGACCTTAGAAGAAAAAAGTTATGTTCACTTACCAGGAACCATGGGTACCAAATCACAGATGTTCAGGGAAGGGAAAGGCTTACTACATAGAGGCCTATTCTAACAATGGGGAGGATGATGATTATCCAGATCAGGAGGAGAGAGAGACACCAGAGACAGTTATGGAATTGTTGCCCTCAGGAGGTACCATTGCTACCATGACAGGGGTTCCTAGATTCCACACTCTCCGAATCAGAGGTACCGTACAGGGCCACAGAGTGGGAGTGCTGATAGATGGTGGGGCATCCCACAACTTTATTGATGTTGCATGTGTTAAAAGGAGAGACATTCAGACTGAGAGTTTTAATGGGTTTTCAGTAGCTGCAGCAAGTAACACCATGGAGTGTAGTCAGAGGATTCCTCAATTAACAGTAACACTTGGGAATTATACAGTGATGGAGACATTCTATGTGGTCGATGTACCTAACATGAAGGTGGTATTAGGAGTTCAATGGATGTATTCCCTAGGGAAGTAGTCCACAAACTACCAGACCATGGAGGAGTTCACAGGAGCAGAGGGACAGAGGGTAGTATTGAGAGGGATGAATACCTACCCTCCCATGCCAGTGACATCACACAGGATGGAGGCAATACTCCGACAGGGGGATATTGAGGGAGCTAAAGAGTGTTTTGTTACCTTCAGGAAACCACCAGATAAGGCCACACAACTTCCAACAGTATTCGGAGACCGTCCAGCAAGTCGACCTCCAGATAGAGGATTTGAGAGTTTCCCCCCCCCTTGTTGATGAGGGGCAATTGATTCTGATTCTGAAGCGCATCCTAAAGGTGCGAGAGTGGAAACTGAGGAACAAAATCATCAAAGACTACTTGGTTCAATGGAATGATTTACCTATAGAGGAGGCCACTTGGGAGACAAAACAGGTATTACAGCACCTAGCTTTACAGTTGCTTGAAAACAAGAAAATTCAAGCGAGGAGGACTGTAATGTCCTCTTTTGCCTAGGAATTGAGGACCAACCCGCTAACCTATGTGATTCCTGTCGGTTCGAGCGAGTACTGACAGTCAAGGAATCAGCTGAAGACTGATGCCATTTACTTATTTTTCATAATTATATTGTTTGCAATCATTTTTTTATTTTGAATGAGAACATAGATAACTAAGCTACAAGGTAACATAGTCCCTTCCTAAAAAGAAATAAAAAGCATAAATACAAATAAATTGAAGTTCATGAAAATAAAACCAATACCCAATTATGCCAATTGAGTCCTATTGTATTCCTAACTATTTCAATCTAACATGTGAGTTGTTTTTAATATATTTATCGAATGAAGGTAAAGCAAATAGCCGCTTATGCCCATTGTTCTCGATACAATATATAGGTTTCTTATATTCATAATTATATCAATATAACTTGTGAGTTGTTCTTAATATATTTATAGGTTTCATACTTGCTCTTAATATATTTATATAGGTTTTCTTATCTTTATCTTCAAGCATGACCTATGAATTGTTCTTAATATATTTATAGGTTTCATACTTTCTCTTAATATATTTTTATAGTTTTTCTTATATTCATAACTATTTCAAGTATAACATGTGAGCTGTTCTTAATATATTTATAGGTTTTTTATTTGTTGAGTGTTTTCTAGTGTGAAAAATATGTTGAGATATCTAAATGAAATTTAGTATTATGTATGTTAATTTGTATCAATTTAGTATAAAGAGCTTTCATTTAGTATGAAGAGCTTCTATGGTTTTAAGTAAGTGGAGTTGTCTACCGAGAGGACTTTTTCACCTCCCACTCATCAAATTTTGCTCGGCCTCTAGCGACACCATCGTCCGTCTCTATCTCCGTTAACGGACACACTCTTGTCCAACGCCCCAAAGACACACTTCTCCACGATGATGCAACGTCATGGTCTACCACCTGTGATTCAAACGACCTTCTATTGCGCTCTCATATTTGCAGGCAAAATGATGAAATTGTTGTTGATGCATGTGTTGTTTGCACTCTTGAGGCCTTTGGATTTGGATTTGAAGGTAGCGGAGGCAAAGTTGTACTGTGGGTTTTACAGAAACAGTTGTTGGCAGGCAATCTCTAGTAACCTCTGCCCTTCACAAAGCCATTCAACGAGACCCCAACAACGGCGCTTCAGTCATGCACCTCCAATTTCATTTCTGCAAAGTCTAATGAACTCATAGTGGAAGGTAAATCTAGTCTTGGAATTGGTATTGTCTGCAGTGAGGCTTGATTTAGCTGATCCAAATGGACATGCATGGAAGACATTCCCTTGCTCGAGAAGCTTCCAAACGTCTAAGAACAATTGGAACTTTTTCTTTGGCTTGAAATCAGAAATCTAGAAAATTATTTGATCCATCATTATATCATAAGATTCTTGCTTATAAACGTTTACCTCCTTGGAAAAATTGCAGATGTTAAGATATATTTTGGATTGATTGTGGCCAATTTCATGGACAAAAGAAACAACTCAAAAAACAAAATGTTAAAACTGAGTGGAAATGATTGTTTTAGTCATCAACCAACCATGAAAATAGTTAGGGAAAAAGGCATTGGCTAGGAAATAGTGCTATTGGCAACATCGTGTAGTGAGAGATGATAAGAGTAAGCACTACAATGAATTCAATTTTTATGTAACACATATTAATCCTAAACGTAAATGTATGATGGGAAGAGTTCTTAAAGCCACCTTCCTACTAAGACAACATTAACCATGCATATGATCCTTTAAAACCATTTGTCTCCATGGTCGTGATTCATTGGAGCAATAGACAAGGTTGTTCAACAACACTGTTGTATATTCTTGTAAGCGCACCTAATGGGGCCAAGCAGTGAAAAATGTAAAACTTTGTAACAGAGATGGGGTATTGAGGGTGCATAGTTAGCTCCATTATTAAGGTACCAAATGCTATTGGAGGCTTACCAAGCTTATGGGCTACAGGTTTAGTGATAGCGGTTTATGGGTCATATTTCTTTCATCTGTTACCTTTACTTAGAGTTGAAGAGATCGATCATAGTTGATCATCTCGTTAAGTAATATTGCTTTACCAGTAACCTATACTATTGAACCAAGTAATCTCACCTTTGCTTATTGAATCATGATAATCCTTCATCCATGAAAATTTCTAAAAAAGGTAAGTAATGTTAAACTTATTTCAGGAATATTCAAACACTAAAGTAAATTTACAAAATGCTAGGACGCCAAAAAGACCAACTACATAGTTAAATCTTTCTTCCGTGTAGATTTTGTCATCCATTAGGGATTTTCTATAAATTTCTACATCTTCCATTTTTCAAACATTTTTATTCTTATGCTTCGTGATATTTTTCTAACAATCTATGATCTAAGCAAACAACCCTAAGAGTAGTCCACTCTCAGTGAAAAATAGAAGCCAAAGCCTTTTGTGGATGGTCTGGTTCCAAGATGCTAACATTGCTAAGTTCCATTGAGCACTCGGATGCAAATTCCTGGTCATTTTAGTATTCTCTTTATAGGATGATGTGGACGTGTAAAGAGTGGGTCATGGTTTGCAATGATAGGAAGAACTAGTTCCTACAATAGCTAGCTCCCTAACAATGTCGAAGTGTCCATTAAAATAACAGTTGCTTGAGGGTACCCCTTTCATATACAATCGCATCTATCAACCCACAACCACAATCTATCATAAGCACTCAATGCTCAAGTAGACTAACTACAGACACTGAGAAATCTAATTAAAAGTTTTCACACTACCCACACAGTCAAATTTCGAAAGAAAGAATCCCAGATAGAAGCAATAGGAAGCTTGAGTTCCTATATTCCTAAAGCTAAGGGTCCGAAAAAAGGTACCTCACATCCTCTACCTTGACCACAATTAAATATATACTTAGGAAGGAGTGTGCTTCTCTACAATCCTAGAGTCACAAGCGGGAAACTAAACTCCACAAAATCCTAAATTCCTACAACATTGTCAAGTAAAGGGTTGCCTACAAGGTATGGTGCAGGCCTTCCAAGCTATAGTGAGAACCTAGGAAACCAGTGAACATGGAGTTATGTTTGAGCTCTGGGCTTTGCCATATCAAAATCAAATGAGGCAATGCCAATAGCAGTGTTGCTTAGTTATCATGAAGAGGACACCATCAAATAGAGAAAGAAATCGAGGAATCTAGATTAGGCTTAGTCATGCATGCTAAGTTATTATGAAGAGGACACTATCGAACACAGCAAGAGATCCTCCAATGCTTTCTTGATTTCTTCAATTACATCGAAGGCTGACAAAGAAGGCTTATGTTCTTCACTTTTACCTTGCACTTCATTGTGAAATCAATTTTGTTTATACTCATTCATTAGCTTATAAGTAGGTTTACATTCTTTACTTCATCAAAGCTTGCACACTACTATAGTGAACATATTTTTGAAAATTGGTTGGAGTAAGGCTTGAACAATGCTATATTCAACATATTTTGAAAAAAATGGTTGAATTGCTTCCATGTATGAAATCAAGCTCGTCTTTTGAGATTATTAGGCTTATATATTGGTAAAATTTTAAAATACAGACTAGTTTTTGCTTCTTCCCACCATCTTTATGATTTTATAATTTCAGTTTTTGTTAATGCATAATCAATATTCAATACAATACTTCAATATATCTTGTTTTGAAAGAAAAAAACCTATTAATTATGGGATGAAGACATCTCTTTAACATAAAATAAAATGTATTTATAAAAAAATGATAGCGAATCCTAAAGGTATTTCCACATAGATCTGATTATGTAAACTTGTAATTTAGATACACTCTACTCAAATTTCTATTTATAGTGATTTATGTAAGTTACAATTTTTACTCAGAATTCTATTTAGTGTTTAGTTTGTAAAAACTGTTGTGGTGATTTGTGGTATGAGAACATCTTGTATTTGTACTTGTCAGTTAATCTATCATGTAATCTATCATGTAATTGCTGACAATTCTGCTGATGATTATGTTTAGTTATAGCTGTATAAAGAAAGACTTTCTCGGTTTTGTTTCTGCTATATATATTCTTACACCACCAAATTAAATGAGCTCGACATTTTGAATAGACAAAATAATTGTATAGTAATCGCATAAGGTTTCAACTTTAAATATCATTCCATGAAAGCTTTTGTTTGTAAATCACATTAGCTTACCATTAAAGGAAAGGAGCATACAAGGACAATTCTGCTAGCTTACGCAAACAACACAAATTAACCATTCACCTTTTTCAATGCAAGGGTAGAAACTTTGATAGTCAAGCTTCAATTCGGAATCTAACTTCAGCAATAACAATGTTCTATTTGTTCCACCCTACATTCTTGCACTTGTAAGAGATGATGCGTCTCTTATGTTGATTTTATTTTTATTTTTTGGTAGAAAGCCAATGTTGCCTCAATACCAAACCATGTTTTACAAATACAAAGGTCTCATCAAATCCGTACAAAAACCCGAGTGCTCTTGACAGTGGAAAAGTGAAGATATATTCCCATGAATCGAAGATAGAGAAAGCAGGTGTAGATTAATACAACTTAAAAGAGAAAAAAATTATTCGCACCAATATTATATTTATGATAAGTGTTACAAAATTAATACACTGCCACATACATAGGTCGTCTGGAAGTTGTTTCTCCAACAATTTCCCAAAATGACTCCCAGATCGGGCCGACAACAATAGAATAAGGTTAGCTGAGATTCCGCAGTGAGGATTCATGGCATCTAATGGAGAATCTGCGGTGAGGAGATTTATTGTCGACGTTTCGAACCAAGCGTGGTTCATCTTCAGAATAACCTTCTGTAATATGCAACAGGAAACGCTCGTATGTCGTTCAAGTGGAATCAGAAGTTGAGCAGGTAACAAGTGAAAGGATGGGTGGTCAGCTAAGTCACATGACAGAAAGACGGAGGACACTAAATATAAGTGTCCAAACATGGGACATGGCAATCCCGTAAAACAGAACACAGGACACAGTTATATATATAACTAAAATATAGGATTATAAGGATTTTTCGGGGGATTACTTGCCAGTTGGGATGGAAGGTGGGGAATGGTTTAAAGATTAAGGTGGGGGTAGATCCTATTGCTAGACACAACACGCAGTACCTATTATTTGAGGAGCTCCGAGATTACCTCAATGATTTGGGGATATCATATCTTACTCAGGCACAAAATTTGGATGTTTGTGGTTTTGACGGTTCTAATTGGTACACTGAATCATATCTGTATTTGGGTGGAGATTGGGTTGCTCAATGGTGTTTATATGTCAAAGACCTGACTCATGGGGGTATCAGGATTGGGACTGCTGAGGATAAACTTCTTTGGTTGTATGGCAATCAGATGGGTATGGTGACAGCTAAAAAAGCTTATCATCTTATTGTCTATAATCATAGGACTATCATGGATAATGATATCATTTTGAAGATTTGGCACTTTAATATTCCCCACAAGCTAAAGTGTTTTATCTGGCTCGCTTGTAATAAGAAGATCAACACTTGGGATACTCTGTGCAAGAAAGTTTGGCACGGTCCCAATTGGTGTTGTTTATGCAATGGGGAAGCTGAATCGATGTATCATCTTTTTGTAGGCTGCCTATTTGTGAAAAAGATGGTTTGGGGACTCAATTGTCTATATGATGTGCACTTAATATGGACTGCTCCTACCCTTATGGAAAATCTCACAAACTGGGTATCTAAGGGAGGATCCTTACAGTGCTTGCCTCTTTTTCTTATCTGGAATATTTGGAAGGCTAGGAACCGCAAGTTATTTGAAGATCTGACTCCTAATATGGCTGGCCTATAACATACCATTCATGATGAGGTAAATTCTCATAGACCACCTCTAAAACCCAGGAATAAAATCCGGAACATAGGGAAGCCTCCTGCCTCTAAATTTCCTATGGTTTTCTTTGATGGAGCTGCGGCAAAACACATTGGTGGAGTAGGTATATGTATTTGGTTAAATGATCATCATCATTTTGCTTTTAAACTTGGATGTGGGAGCAGCACTAATACAAGAGCAGAACTTTTAGCACTCTGGGCATCATTACGGGTTGCCAAAGATATTGGGCTACCTTACCTACATATCTTTGGCGACGACTCTATGATTATAAAATGGGCAAAGGGAGAATCCACCCTTGATATGGTGAACCTTGAGGCTTAGTGCTACAACACCAGACTTCTCATGTCCTCATTCAACTAGGTAGATTTCAGCCATGTCTATAGGGAACATAACAAGAGGGCAGGCATCTTATCCAAGGAAGGGTTGTGTTTGGCTCCTGGTCATCTCTTACTTACAGAATCATATGATGATGAGATTATTGGTGAAGACTCTTTTCAGCTATTTTAGAATATGCTCATTCTATTTCAGTTATTTATCTCATGGATTCTTTGAGCTATATCTGGTTTTGTTGAGCAGCTGTTACTGGATATTTGAGAGACACACCTGCTTGGATAAGATGTTTGGGTTCTTGTTATATTCTTTATGGACATATCTGATTGATGTTATTTATTGCTCACTTATGAGAGGACTTCACATGTATTGATACCCAGGTGCTTAGTGTATTTCTATTTACACAGCTTGGGTATTGTTTTTCTTATTTTGTACTGTCAGGTAATGTATTTATTTCTGATCTGTTTGACCCATTGGGGTTTGAATAGCTGACTGAAGATGTACAAGGTTACCTTTGATTCAATAGAATATCGAGGAACTGCTTTTTTCGACTGAAAAATAAAATAAAATAAAATAAAATATAGACAAAGATCCAAAACTTGAACAATACAACTAGTTACTAGTACTACATCATACATGTAACATCAATGATGAATCATGATAAAACAAAAAATTTGAATATTCAAATAACACATCATAAAATAGAACCAGAAGTTTAGAACTCAAGAGTTAGAACCATAAACTGCAGTGTTCTTATTAAGTCATTTGAGGTAATCAAAAATCAAAATGTATTACATAAATAGAACATACTAAGTCACTAATACTCTAAGGTGAGAATAATGCCAATGGCAAATACAAATTGGGGATAGATTCAACAACAAAAAAACCCTGCTTTAATGACAATTCTGCAGCCTTTCAAATCACTTAGAATGCAATGGAATTATCTTCAAACATGTTTTTACCCTTCACCTGCAAAAAACTAACCCTTGCTCTCTTTCAAAATAGCCAAAAGTGAAAAATAAAGATGAAAAATGTGATTTATGAAGTCCACAAATTCTTTTTCCACCCACGTGTCAGACACACGGGACACGGCTAGGGCATGTGTTTGGGACGTGTTGGACACATCTTGTTGTGTCCGTGTCCAACGCCTGTGATATGGACATGGGGGGTTTCAACATGTCATGTGACACAAGTGGTCGGGTGATGCCGTTGAAAAATCCTTTAGACAATGGTACAGTAAAAGCTATGTAGCACGAGAACCGCTCCCAGGTTTTAGGAAACTCATTCCCAAAGTTCCGACATTCCAGGGAACTTTGGAATTTGTAGGAAACTTTCTCAATCCAACGGAAACCGTTCCAGATTGTAGGGAGCTTATTGGGAACTTTTATCCTCTAAAATCGGGAACTTGGGAACTTTTTTTGCGTGTTTCCTTCACCAAGAACTTTCAAACATTTATGATGGTCATGTTGGTTGTTAACAACATTCATATTTCCTCGTGACCATACATATACATGGTTGACTCAGAATTTTTTCTCTAGAAAACTAAGTTACAATAAAAGTCTTTTAGTTCTACCTTGTCAAGTTGGTGCACTGATCTTTGTCTACCGCTCGTGCTAGAGTATTCACTCATCACTACAATGAATTGCAGTTACCGCTAATCAATAATAAATGTAAATCTATTTTTGACTTTTTATATATTAAATAAAATAAATATATTTATTTATTTTACTATTTACTTTATGAATAAAAACAAACTTTTAACTAATTGGAAATGGCTTTAAATCTTATTTTAAAACTAAATTCATATATTACATTTAAATAAAAATTATCTAAAATTTTATTTTATAATAATTTAAAATTAAATACTTACACACCTTTGCAAATACCCTAGCATAGAATGTCTTGTAAACATATACTATTCTAATACATTTTAATTATAGTTGACACAAAACATAAAACTTGCTCTATATATAGAGCCACAAATATAGGGACTATAACTTCTAAAACTACCCACTTTAGAAAGAGTCTACGTGGATAGTTGTTGATTTTTTTGAACAACATCGAGATCCCTTCTCTTAGGAGAATGGGACCACCTAGTCCGAGACCACAGTGAAGACTCAACCCAGTGTTGAGTGACCATTCTGTTGAATGGTAGATATTTGGTCTGGGACCATGATATAGACTCAGCTCTGCCCTGGGTAGACTCAACCTTGTGTTGAGTAGACATCTGGTTCGAGATCACAATGGAGACCAGTCTTGGATTGATAGACTTAACTTAGTTCTAAGTAGCCATTCTCTTGGAGAATGAAAACACTATAAGCCCTAAACTAGGTCTAAGCATGTGTGGCACTCTGGCCCTTGATCTGTAGGCTTGGTGTGTTTCTCCAAGGAATAGCTACCCTTGGTTAAGTTACCCTAGTACCAGATCCAGGTGTCACACAAAGTGTGAGATAAAAGCATTAATAACTCTCTTGGTTTATGATGATGTACTTTTGGAATAAAAAAGGACCACATGTAATGACCACACGGGCACTTGGAAAAAGGCCAAAGTCAAAAGTCAAAAATAAATAGACTTTTTAACCACATGAAAATGACCACAGATGGAAGTCAAAAATAAATAAAGACCTTTTGTAAAAGTCAAAGATAAATAAAGTTTATGCTAATGCTAAAAATTCAACATGGTATCAGAGCTTAGCATCTGAAAACATAGTAAAGGGGCATTGTTGTTGTTTTTCACTAAATCTTGGAATAAGATTTGCATATCTAACATTTGGTTAAGTGTCAGAGATGGCCATCAATGGCTTCAAACCGGAAGAAAAGCTCTATGGTTCAGCGAACTTCAATTCTTGGAAGGCCAGGTTGACAACAATTCTAGATGAGAATGACTTGGATGACATTGTTCTTAATGTCACAGAAGAGCCAACTACAAATGCGGGTAGGCTTGCCTACAAGAGGAAGCATGGTAAGGCTAGAAGAGTCATTTATGATTCTATCAGAGAAGAATTGATGCCTCACATCACATCCTTAACGACTGTTAAAGAATGCTATGATACGTTGGTAAACCTCTATGAAAAAAAGATCCCAGTCAAAAGAGAGTCTTAAAGAAGAGGCTACGAACTTTGAAGCTAAGCAAAGATGAAAGTGTTGGTTCCTTCTTCACCAAGATCAAATTGTTGATGTTTTTGTAACTTCAGAATGTATTCACTTGTATATCTTATGTATTGTACCCCGATGTTTATATCGAGAAGTATCTGTAATATAATTGAGTCATGTCATGCCCCGATGTTCCTATCGGAAGATTCAATAATGTAAACAAGTCATGTAAAGTCATGGAGTGTAACCCTCATTATTGATCAAGGGTTAAAGTCCCCACAGTTGTGGGGCCCTAGGGTTATTAGACCCTCCTAGACAAGTCGGCCCTAGTGAGTTATTGTCAAGTCGAGAATTAGTATAAATAGAGAGGGAGCCTCTTTATTTAACACACATTCATATACATTCACTCACACTCAGTTGTAGCGCATAACTGAGAGAGGAAGAAGCTGGGACAAAAGAGAGAGAGACTACTGCTGTCGAGAGATCATCTTAATGTCTTTAGGTTTTACTTTTGATGTTGATTCTATCTCTGAGGAAGTTGGGGGGTTTCTCTTTTATGGTTTCCCCGAGGAAAATCTTTGTGTCCATTTTCTCTTGTTATTGATTGTTGTGCTTGTTATTCTCTCAGATAAGATCCTAAGATCATATAGCTTAAATGTTAAAAATCTAATATGATATCAAAGCTAACCTGAGAAGAAGACACTATGCAGCTGTTGAAGCTAGGGCTTCCTACTTTTTGGATCTCTCTCCACATATTTTCAGCAAAAGGAGGCTAGGCAAAGTCTCCTCTCTAGGGTGCATCTTTCTATCGAAGCAAAATTTGATTCTGAGCATTTTCAATTTTTGACCCGACACTGCTGCAGGAAATTAGGGCTTTCCACAGAAGTGGAATTTTTGAGTGAGCCTAGGCCTGGATTGATCTCCTCCCCAAAATTGAAGTTTAGAGATCAAGATCAAAGTTTTTGGTTGGGTAGAACTCCAAGAAAGTCAAACCCTAATCTGTTTCTAAACCAGAAAACCAGCTATGCAAAAATTCAGCTCCAGATCCAGTTCCGACATCTTAACCTGGTAAGATCTAAATCTTTTGCATTTCCATTTTAGGTTCTCTGTTAAGATGTCTCATCATACCAAGCTTGATGAAAAGCTTGAGGGAGCTGATAACTTTCGAGCTTGGAAGTATAGGATCTCCCTAGTCCTGGAAGAAAATGAGTTGGCCTGTTACATCAATGAAGAGGTTCCAGTTCCAGAGGGAGATGAGGCTAAGGCCTTAGAAAAGAAGAAATTGGTCATGGCTAAGAGGATTATTGGTGATTCAATCAATGATCATCTCATACCTCAAGTGTCCTCTCTAAAGACACCTAAAGAGATGTTTGATGCCCTTACCAAGTTATTTGAAGGGAAGAACATAAATCAGAAGATGACTCTAAGAAACCAATTGAAGAATGCAAAGATCCAGAATGCGAAGACCATCCAGTCTTACTTTACAAGGGTCTCTCAAATCAAGAAACAGCTTGAAGCTGTAGATGAAGAAGTAGAGAATGCAAAAATTGTGATAACCACCTTAAATGGTCTCCCTAGGGCATGGGACTCTTTCATTCAAGGGATCTGTGCCAAAAAGAAGCTGGTCAAGTTTAGCAGACTGTGGGAGGAATGCTCACAAGAAGAAGCTCGAATATTAGCACGAGAAGAAAAGATGGGAAGTGAAGATCAAGCTCTCACCGTACAATCCAAGAAAAGCATAACAGACCACCATAGAGGTAAGCACTCTCGCTAGAAGAAAAACATTAGAAAGTCTACCAAAGATTTGTCTAAGTTCATTTGCTGTACATGTGATGAAAGAGGACACCTTGCAAGAGATTGTCCTAGAAACAAAGATAGATCTCACAAGAGGAAGGGAAACAAGAAAAGATATCATGCTCATGCTGCAAAAGATGATGAGCCTTCCAAGAAGAGAATCAAACAAGACAATGATGATTCTTCAAGTGATGAAGAATATGTTTTGATTTCCACTCTCACGGGAAACATCACACATGGAAGCAATGGTTGGCTTATAGACAGTGGGGCTTCCAAACACATGACAGGATTCAAAGAATCATTTGTGAAACTATCAAAACATGAATCACCCCACAAGATGAAACTTGGGGATGACTACCAATATCCAATAAAAGGTAGTGGAGAATCCTCCTACAAATTAGACTCTGGAAAGTCTATGAAAATGAAGGATGTCCTATTTGTACCAGGACTAAAGAAGAACCTTCTCTCCATCTCTGCATTAGATGCAAAAGGCATAAGAGTTGCATTTGTAGATGGCCAAGTCATCATGTGGCCAAAAGGAAAGACTATTGACGATTGAGTAGTAATTGGAGGACAAGAGGGAGGACTATACAAATTAAAGGGCCAACCAAAACAAGCTTTGGTCCATGACTTAGTAGAACCAAATGAACTTTGGCATAAAAGGCTTGCACATGTGCACTATAGGGCACTACCACTTGCAATCAAAGCTATTGAAGGTCTTCCAGAAATACAAGCAAAACATGAAGGAGTATGCAAGGAATGTGCGAAAGGAAAGAACACAAAGAAGACATTTCCAAGTAGCGAAAGCAAGGGTAAAGGAATCTTGGAAATCATTCACTCCGATGTATGCGGTTGGATGTCATCCAGTTCATTAAGCGTGCATGTATACTATGTTTCTTTCATTGATGATTTTTCTAAGACGACATGGATATACTTCATGAAGAACAAAGATGAAGTATTCAGCAAGTTCGAGGAATTCAAAGCCTTGATCGAAAACTACACAAAGAAAAATATCAAGATTTTTCAATTAGACAATGACGAAGAATTCACATCAAATGAATTCAAGGAATTATGTAAAGATTCAGGGATTAAGAGGGAGTTGACCACTCCATATAATCCACAACATAATGGGGTTGCAGAAAGAAAGAACAGAACGATCACGGACGCTGCAAGGGCAATGCTTCATGATCAAGATCTTCCTATGCATCTATGGGCAAAAGCTGCTAGAACAGTTGTGTATGTATAGAACCGTACTCCACATAGAGTACTCGAGAACAAGACACCTAAAGAAGTGTTTTTCGGCAAGAAACCAGAAGTCGGTCATCTCAGAATATTTGGTTGTCCAATGTACATACACATTCCAAAAGAAAAGAAGACAAAGTTAGATCCTTCAGGAAGGAAGGGTATATTGTGGGATACTCTAAAAGCTCGAAGGCTTACAGAATATACTTCCCAGGATTCAAGAAGATCAACATCAACAGGGACGTAACATTTGACGAAGACTCAACTTACAAAAAATCCAGAAATAGCCCTGTTGAAGAACCTGAAGAAACAAAATCTAGAAAGGGACCTGTTGAAGAACTTGACGAAACAGAAGTACCTAAAATTCATGACAACCATGAACGATGCAACTCAAGAAGAAGATCGAGAAATAGAAGAAGCTCAAGAACCTGTAGATCCACCTCAAGGAGAAGAATCCTCACAAGATGAAACCTGCTTGGGTACGAGAGGCTATCCAAGGTGCAGAAAGATATGGGGCTCCAGAAGAGATACACAGAGAGAGGAAAAGAACCAGGTCATGCTCCGGTTATGTAGCCCTATTATGTGACTTCATTGATAAAGAACCTTCCAAATATGAAGAAGCAGTAGAAAAGAAAGAATGGAAGGATGCTATGATCGAAGAGTATCAATCAATCATGAAGAATGATGTTTGGGATGTTGTCCCAAGACCAAAGGGAAAGTCTGTTGTGACTTCCAAATGGATCTATAAGATGAAGCATGTTGCAGATGGTAGCATAGAGAAATATAAAGCAAGATTTGTGGCTCGTGGTTTCTCCCAGAAAGAAGGAATAGATTATAAAGAGACTTTTGCTCCTGTAGCCAAATATACTTCCATCAGATCAGTGCTTGCTTTAGCTACAGTAATGAAGTGGAAAGTACACCAGATGGATGTCAAGACAGCTTTCTTGAATGGTGTAGTAGAAGAAGAAGTATATGTGGAGTAGCCACTCGGTTTTGAGACACATGACAAGGAGACTCGTGTGTGTAAGTTAAAGAAAGCCCTGTACGGTTTGAAACAGGCACCCAAGACATGGTACGGCAGAATCGACAGCTTCCTATCCATTTTGGGCTTTACCAAGAGTAAAGCAGATTCCAACATTTACTACAAGGTTGAAGAAGGGAACCCAATGATACTCCTACCATATGTAGATGATCTATTTGTAACAGGTGAGGATGGGTCGATTGCTAATACAAAGAGGAAGCTTGCTGCCGAGTTCGAGATGAAGGATTTGGGTATGATGCACTACTTTCTAGGAATGGAGGTCTGGAAAAATGCAGATGGAATTTCCTTGGGACAAGGGAAGTGTGCAGTAGAGATCCTGAAGAGGTTTGGGATGATGGACTGCAAGGGCATGACCACACCTATGGCATTGAACCTAAAGCTATTGAGTGATGCTTCATCAGAAGCGGTTGATGCTAAGATGTATCGTCAGATGATTGGGTCCTTGATGTATCTGACGAATACGAGACCAGAGATTTGCTTTGATGTGAACACATTGAGCCAGTTCCTGACAAATCTGAGACATGTTCACTTGATTGTTGCAAAGCATATTTTGAGGTGCCTGAAGGGTACAGTTGATTATGGGCTCAAGTATGAGGCGAATCAGAAGATTAACTTAGAAGGTTATGTGGATTCAAATTGGGCAAGCAGTGCCATTGATAAAAAGAGCACTTCAGGGTGTTGCTTTAGTATGGGATCAAGTGTGATCTCCTGGTTTAGCAAGAAGCAATCCTGTGTGGCATTGAGTACAACCGAAGCAGAGTATGTTGCAGCTTGTTCAGCTAGTTGTGAGGTAGTGTGGCTGAGAAAGCTACTGTCTGATTTATTTGATCTCCAGATGAATGCCACTTGTATATTTTGCGACAACCAGAGCTATGTGAAGCTTTCAGAGAACTCAGTGTTCCGTGACAAGTCAAAGCATATTGAGATTAAGTATCACTATATCAAGGATATGGTGCAGAGAAGAGCAGTGAAGCTCCAATATGTTGCGACGGACGAGCAGATAGCTGATGTACTGACCAAACCATTAGCCAGAGTAAAGTTTGAGTACTTCAGGGAGAAGCTTGGTGTTCTCCAGATCGAGGTTCCCTCCAGAGGGAATTGATGTGTCTGTTGGCCTTTCTGACATGGTTGAAGGCTAAGCTTCACATGGTCAGATGTAAGTGCAGAGATGCTCTGATGTGATTGTGGGTTGTGTTACCACATGATCAATGCAAAGATATTCTGATGTGATTGAGGGATGTGTTCCCACATGATCAAATATAAGTGCAGAGATATTCTGATGTGATTGTGGGATGTGTTCCCACATGATCAGTGCAGAGCCATTCTGATGTGATTGCGGGATGTGTTCCTACATGATCAGATGTAAGTGCAGCACCTTTTTCACAAGATGAGGTCGGATGTAAGTGCAACACCTTTTTGACAAGATGAGGTCGGATGTAAGTGCAGAGCCTTTCTGACAAGATGAGGATGGATGTAAGTGCAGCGCCTTTCTGGCAAGATGAGGTCGAATGTAAGTGCAGAGCCTTTCTGACAAGATGAGGTCGAATGTAAGTGCAACGCCTTTCTGACAAGATGAGGTCGGATGTAAGTGCAAAGCCTTTCTAACAAGATGAGGTCGGATGTGAATGCTGGGCCTTTCTGACATGGGTTTTGGATGTGATCCTCCCATGGTCGGATGTGAGTGTTGGGCGTGCCTTTCTGACATGGTTCATGGTTCTTGGATGTGATCCTCCCATGGTCAGATGTGAGTGTTGGGCGTGCCTTTCTGACATGGTTCTTGGATGTGTTCCTCCCATGGTCAGATGTAAGTGTTGGGCGGGCCTTTCTGGCATGGTTCATTCCATGGTCAGATATAAGTGTTGAAGACGATGAAGACCTACATGAAGGCTAGGCCTACAACCAGCATGAAAAAGGGTTGGCTCTGTAGAACTTCCTGTGACGAGTAGAATTGAGATAGCACCAACGATGATGATCTAGTGATGATCTAGCAGTGATGATCCAGATTTGATGATGATCCAATGATGCTCCAAATCAAGTGATGGTCCAGACTTGATGATGATCCAGCAGTGATGATCCAATGATGATCCAGACTTGATGAAGATGACTTGAAGATAAAGATGACTTGATGATGATCCAGATGAAGAAAACTTGTGCTGATAAATTGTGTCGAGAGAATACCTTCCAAGTTAAGAGGTAGTGTTGATGTATTTGTAACTTCGAAATGTATTCACTTGTATATCTTATGTATTGTACCCCGATGTTTATATCAATAAGTATCTGTAATGTAATTGAGTCATGTCATGCCCCGATGTTCCTGTCGAGAGATTCAATAATGTAAACAAGTCATGTAAAGTCATAGAGTATAACCCACCTTATTGATCAAGGGTTAAAGTCCCCGCGGTTCTGGGGCCCTAGGGTTATTAGACTCTCCTAGAAAAGTCGACCCTAGTGAGTTATTGTCAAGTCGAGAATTAGTATAAATAGAGAGGGAGCCTCTCTATTTAACACACATTCATATACATTCACTCACACTCAGTTGTAGCACATAACTGACAGAGAAAGAAGAAGCTGGGACAAGAGAGATCATCTTACTGTCTTTGGGTTTTACTTTTGGTGTCGATTCTATCATTGAGGAAGTTGCGGGGTTTTCTCCTTTATGATTTCCCCGAGGAAAATCTGTGTCCATTGTCTCTTGCGATTGATTGTTGTGCTTGTTATTCTCTCAAATAAGATCCTAAGATCATATAGCTTAAATGTTAAAAATCTAACACAAACAGGTAAGAGATCAACTCCTTGCTATTGGTGTCACTGTTGATGATGATGATCTTGTGCAAACAGAGGTTGATGGTCTTCCAAGTTCTTGGGAAACCTTCATGGCATTCGTCTGTGGACAAGAAAATCAGCCAACCTTTCAAAGGCTTTGGCATGATTGCATACAAGAAGAAGGAAGGAACACTGACAAGGTAATCAAGCAGGATAACCTTGCACTTGCAGCAAAGACCAAAAGGTTCAAGAAACCTTTTTCTCAGTAAAAGAAAAGGAAGAAACCCCAGGGTAAGTTCTCTGACATGTCTAAGATTGAATGTTATACTTGTCATAAGTTTGGACATTATGTTAGAGACTGCAGGCAAAACAAGAAGAAACCCAAGAGAAGGTTTCAAGCATCTGCTGCAGAATCAGAGGAAGAAGAAGATGAAGAACCAAAGAAGAAGAAGAAAACCAAGGCTCAAAAAATTGATGAGCCTAAAAGAGAGTACTATTTGATTTTTGCTCTAACTGGTTCCTTCTCATCTTGCTCCACTTCTTGGTTGGTGGACAGTGATGCCTCTAGGCACATGACAGGGAACCGCAGTACCCTCGCCAGTTACAGAAAGAGAAAGTTCACCACTCAGGTAGAACTTGGAGATGACTCCACTTACAAGATTGAAGGAGTTGGCTCAACTTCACTTCAACTTGACTCAGGTACAATTCTTCATATTGAAGATATTCTTTATGTTCCTGGTTTAAAGAAGAATCTTTTATCTGTTGCTGGTTTAGAAGACAAGGGCCACAGAGTCGTCTATATGGACAAGACGGTCTTTTTATGGGCAAAAGAAACAAATCTAGACTCAGCAGTTCAGATTGGGGTTCGAGAGGAAGACCTCTACAAGGCCTCCAAAGTTTCCTCTCATGCTTTGGTACATCACACAGTTGATCCTTGTGAACTTTGGCATAGAAGGTTTGGACACCTTCACTACACAGCTCTCCCAGGATTGCAAAAGATGGTTACAAGTATGATAGAAGTTTCTCCAAAACATGAAGGAATCTGCAAAAGATGTGTTCTAGGTAAGAACACGAAGAAATCCTATCCCAAAAGCAAGAATAGATCTAAAGGCATTTTGGATTTTATTCATTCTGACATTTCTGGGCCCATGTCTTCACCCTCCTTGAGTGGCTGTTTATATTATGTCTTGTTTATTAATGACTACTCTGAGAAGTCTTGGATTTACTTCCTTGAGGCCAAGAGTAAAACCTTTAACAGGCTCAAAGAGTTCAAGACACTGATTGAAAATCAGACTGGTAGGCACATTCGTATCTTGAGATCAGATAACTTAGGTGACTATGAATCTAATGAGTTTGATGGTTTTTGTCGAAAAGCAGGAATCAAGAAAGAGATGACAGTGCCTTACAACCCCCAGCAAAATGGAGTTGCAGAAAGGAAGAATAGAACGATCTGTGAGGCTGCTAAAGCCATGATCACTGATCTAGATCTTCCTTTGTCTTTATGGGCTGAAGCTACCGAAACTGCAGTATACATTTAGAACAAAAGCCCACATGCTATCTTGGGTGAGAAGACTCCCGAAGAAGTCTTCACTAAGAAGAAACCTGCAGTTGATCATATGAGGATAATCAGCACTCCTGTATATGTTCATGTGCCAAAAGAAAAGAGGGCTAAGCTAGAGCCCTCCGGTAAGAAAGGTATCTTTGTTGGGTACAATGATTGCTCGAAGGCTTATCTAATATATATCCTTGGACAAAGGCACATTGAGGTCTGCAGAGATGTGATCTTCCATGAGGAAGCGGTGTTTCGTAAAACACTAGAGCTTTTATCGGAAGATACAGTTGTTCCACTTGAGTTTCCAAATGCAGAAATTCAGAGAGAGGAAGAGGAATTTGACGATCCAATTTCGGATGTTCCTGAGAACATTGAAAGTCCACTAGAAGAACTACTTGAAGTTCCTCCTTCCAAAAGGAGACCTGCTTGGTACCGAGAAACGGTATAAGAAGCCGAGAAGCATAAAGCTCCTCCAGGGACTTTCAGAGAAAGCATAATACCACAAAAGTACTCTGGTCTTATGACTCAGCTTATCAGTTCAAAACCTTCATCATACGAAGATGCAGCAAGTAAACAAGTATGGGTTGATGCAATGATTGAAGAGTATAAGTCAATCGTAAAGAATGATGTTTAGGAAGTTGTTCCCAGACCTACAGGAAAGTCAGTAGTGACTTCCAGCTGGCTTTATTAGACCCCGCATGCTGCAGATGGCAGTGTGGAAAAGTATAAAGCTAGATCCGTAGCTCGTGGCTTCACTCAGAAAGAAGGCATTGACTATGATGAGACATTTGCACCTGTTGCTAGGTACACTACTATCAGAACCATCATTTCACTTGTTGTAGTTTTCAAATGGAAGTTACATCAGATGGATGTAAAGACAACCTTTCTCAATGGTAAGATTGAGGAAGAAGTTTATATTGAACAACCTGAAGGCTTTGTTACTCATTGGAAGATGACCCATGTATTTAAACTGAAGAAAGCCTTGTATGGACTGAAACAGGCTCCGAGAGTCTAGTATGCCAGGATGGATGGATTTCTCCATAGTTTGGGCTTTTTCAAAAGTATAGTTGATTCTAACTTGTACTTTAAAGTTGTTCATAATCATGTCTTGATACTTGTTCTATATGTAGATGACTTGTTTCTTACAGGGGATGAACAGTTGATAGACCAGTGTAAGAGGGAGCTTACCTCGAAATTCGAGATGAAAGATCCCGGATTGATGCATCACTTCCTTGGCTTAGAAGTTTGGCAAAAGCCAGGTGAAATCTTCCTGATTTGGGATGCATGACTGCAAGTCCATGAGCATACCAATGACTACCAACTTGACAAAGTTGCGAAATTCAGCCTCTAGTTCATAGAGTGTGGACTCTACTCTATAGAGACAGCTCATTGGTTCCCTGATGTATCTCGTGCATACAAGACCAGACATCTGCTACACAATGAATGCACTGAATCACTTCATGTCAAATCCGAAGCACATACACTTGGTAGTTGCCAAACATGTACTCAAATATGTGCAAGGTACTATCACATATGGGCTGAGGTATACTTCCAGTAGTGGAGTATTGTTATCTGGATACTCAGATTCAAATTGGGCTGGCAGTGCAGTTGACCGGAAAAGTACCTCTGGTTATTGCTTTAGTATGAGATCAGCAATGATCTCTTGGTCCAGCAGGAAGCAGGGTTCCATAGCTCAGAGTACAGCTAAGGCAGAGTATATTGCTACAAGCAATGCCTACAAGGAAGCAGTTTGGCTTAGAAAGTTGTTATCTGATCTTTTCGAGGGAAAGCTTGACTCAACGATCTTCCATTGAGATAATCAGAGTTGCATAAAGCTTTCAGAGAATCCAGTGTTTCATGACAGATCGAAACACATTGAAATGAGGTATCATTTCATCAAAGACCTAGTGCAGAGAGGTGCTCTGAAGTTGCAGTACATTCGTACAGATGAACAGATTGCAGATATCTTGACCAAGCCTCTGACAGCATCAAAGTTTGTGTACTTTCGTGACAAGCTTGGTATGGTAGAGAATGCCTCTCTCGCTGAGAGGAAGTGTTGATTTTTCTTAGCAGTATCGAGAACCCTTCTCTTAGGAGAATGGGACCACATGGTCCAAGACCACGGTGAAGACTCAACCCAGTGTTGAGTGACCCTTCTGTAGAATGGTAGATATCTAGTATGGGACCATGATATAAACCCAACTCTGTCCCGGGTAGACTCAACCTTATGTTGAATAGACATCTAGTCCGAGACCACGATGTAGATCAGTCTTGGAGTGGTAGACTCGGCTTAGTTCTAAGTAGTCATTCTCTTAGAGAATGAAGACACTGTAAGCCCTAAACCGAGTCTGAGCATCTGTGCCACTTTGACCCTTGATCTATGGGCTTGGTGTGCTTCTCCAAGGATTAGCTACCCTTGGTTAAGTCACCCTAGTACCAGATTTAAGTGTCACACAGAGTGTGAGATAAAAGCATTAATAACTCTCTTGGTTTATGATGATGTGCTTTTGGAATCAAAAAAGACCACTGCTAATGACCATAGGGGCACTTGGAAAAAGGCTAAAGTCAAAAGTTAAAAATAAATAGACTTTTTAACCACAGATGGAAGTCAAAAATAAATAAGGACTTTTTGTAAAAGTCAAAGATAAATAAAAAGACCCTTTGGTAAAAGGTAAAAGTGAAATTAGGGAAAGATCAAAGTATTATTATTTTTATCTTTCCTAAATTGTTGTACACTTACAGGTGAATGAAGGCTATAAAAGAAGATCAAGTCTTCTCGTTTGAAACACACAAGTTGTGATCTCACAGATGAAGCTGCTATTTTACAAAAGGCTCCATTGAATGTTGTTTTGCCTCAGCAATTCATCTTTTCTCAGCAAACCCTCAGCTAGGGTTTCATCACTTGGGAAAATTTCTTGGCAGCCTTATTCAGATCCATTATTCATCTTACAGATCCGGGGAGTCTCGACAAGTTTTCGAGCAGCTTCACGTAGATCTGGGCAGGTCTGGTTTTTCCTCGTTTTCGGGGAGCCAAGTGTTGAGCAGCCCCTTCTTTCCTCTTGGGCTGTCCTTATTCTTCTTTCGGGCAAAATACTAGGGCTCGGCCCTCCTTCTCACATCCCACGGGCTGCTACCCGTGAGGGTCTGGGCAACGTACCCGTGAGGTTTTGGCAATCAGCCAACCCTCGAGCAGCCTCCGGAGCAACCCGTGAGGGCTGCAGGATGCTACAACAGCTGTCGGGCAGACCCTAGGGTCAGACAGACCCAGCAGATCCGGGCAGCAGAGATCTGTCCAAAAATTATGGGCAGGATAGAGAAGGAGATCAGGCAACGGGCAGGAGAGATAAAGAATTCAGGCAGAGGGCAGGAGAGAGAAAAACACGGGCAGCAGACAATCTGATATTTTCAGGCAGTTTCAAGCAGTCTAATATTTTCAGGCAGGAGAGAGAAAATCTCAGTTTTTCTGAGAAAGCCCTAAATTGGTAATTTTTTGTAATTCTGAAAATTGTGGGTAAAATTATTAGTCTGATTTTTACTGATAAATTTTACAGTTACTATGGGTAAAATTATCAGTCTGATTTTTACTAATAAATTTTACAGTTATTGTGGGTAAAATCCAGATCTGGATTTGACTAACCTTTTGAAGAATTTTCTGAGTCATCTCATTGACAAGATGAGCTATTAATGCTTTTGGGGTTTTTGTCCTTCGAAGGTTTCCCCAGTGAAAAATCTTGTGTCCATGTGTGCTGATGTGATGAATGTGTTTTTACTGCACTGCTGATTTGTTTATGTTTATCTGCAAATTTTAAAGTTTATGCTAATGCCAAAAATTCAACAATAGTAGTCTTGATTTAATTGCCATTTCCATCTGCTAAGAGGTTCCAATGACAACCACAATACAAGGGATATGCTAAGTCATTTGGTTTGTGCTAATGTTTATTTTCTTCTCTATGTTTCTTCTCTTCTCATGTTTTTTTATTATTTTATTATTATTTATTTGTATATTTTTTAATATATATTATTGACGTTCCCAACCTGCCGTTTCCCGCAAATTTGGGAGAAACTTCTAGATGTATCCGATACTTGTACCCACGTTCCCTACGTTCCGGAAACTTGTGCAACATAGAGTAAAAAGGAATTAAAGAAATGGAGATCTGTGCCCTATTTGACTATTCGGGGAGCATGGTTCACCAGAAATTCACTGTTATCTGTATAAAAGGAGATTCCATCCTTTCAAGTCTACATATCAAATCAGAGCTATGGCCACTGCTTAGATACTACCCGTTATTCAGAAAATAGAAAGGCGGCTGTTGGATTTGGTTATCAACTAAGGGGTGCACAACATAAAAGGAAGTAGGCAAACCCGAGGGAGAAAGCATACCTTCCAAGACTATAGCATCATTTGTCTAGTGACCAAAAGTTTTATGGAGGTCAGAACATGATACAACAAAATTTGTAGCCTTTACAGATTTAACATTCCCTAGGCAGTGGATCGTTGAGTCATCCAAAGTAAAAAAGGAGATAGATGCAAAGATAGAAGCTTACCTCTTCCAGTATTTCAGGACAGATTTGAATTTTGAACACTCTTCAAGTACACATTCTGTAGACACCAAGTATGATAAACAAACATGGAGATCTGGGCTGTAACCAGTAGTAAAATATTAACAAAAAGAAGCAATTACCACATAAATATCAAATGGCAAGCTTGAATACCTTCATATATATTGAGCTAAGTTGCATGGAACAAAACTGGATCCAAATGGAGTGCTCTCTTAGATCAACGTTATATATCCAATTTATTTACGTAATTAACTGTCAGAGTGCTCTATTAAGAGTTCCTTCACAAATAGAATTATAGAAACATACAATAATTTTACACTACCACTAAGCTTACTCCAATCTTTAAAAGGCATGATACTGAAGTTGAACCATCTTCTAAGAGTTAGACTTACCTCCATTCAATAGCTGTAGAGATTAAACTAGGGCAAATTTATCTCTATTATCAGCTCCTGGCACTAACGTGAGTGCTCTTAAGGCAGCAAAACATCCCAGTCATCACAAATCCCACTTTTACAGTGAATTTGATCTGGTTTCCAACTGTGAATAGTAGAAAAACTGGAACAGCAAAGATTAACAAGATTTTATTGGGAAAATATCACATTTTCCTCCATTAAATATAAGAAACAACTAAACATACAAAACTGGGTATCACTCACAAGGGCATTGAACAAGAGTGCATTTCTTGCTGTCTCTCCTGTAAATTAGATTACAATCCTCTAGGAAGAACGAGTTGAAATAGGAAGTAATCGTCTTTAAAAATGATCACTTGGTCAAGCCTTTTACTTCCCATTCCATTGCTGTAAGAACAAGTAGGGGAAACATTTGCTTTTCAACCACTACAGCCACAAAAGTCCAACTCAGGCTATGCAAAATGTCAACAGACAACCAATTTAGAATTTCCGATGACAGCATGCCATTGAACAATAATATAGTAGAACCTATAGTTCAATAGCCATTTTAAAAAAAGAAAGAAATACTTCAAGAAAAATCTTTCATCTCATCTCATGTATTACAAATTATGATTAAGTTCCCAAAAGCCTGCTGTAACATATTGGACAGCACCCATATAGACCTGAAAGTGGCTCAGCATTTCCAGGATAATTCCACCATAGCAAGTTTCCTTTGATATTTTATTCCTTGATAACTGAAAAGAAAATAATGGTGATTTTTTTAACCACATCCAATTTCTTATGAACTGATTTATGGTGCTAAGACAATTTATTTGGGCATTGTTTACACATTTCTAGCTACTTTTGTTCTACCTGAAATTGGCAGCAGCTAAAAGTCGAAAGTTTTGAATGTAAGAACATAAACTCAGGACTTCACACAGTAAAGGCCAATATGCCCAAGCACTCTATTGTTTGTGTTTTAAATAATATGTTCTCTTTTATGAAGCACATTAGGTGATTGAAACTATACAGAAGATGAAGGTTGTACAGCTGCACGTGTAGTATTAAAATTTACATAACATGTACAAATCCATGGTCAAGACTCAAGATTATCCCTGACAAAAAGCCTCTTGATTAAAATGTCCCTCAAACACCAGTAAACCATGGCCCTAGTATAATAGAAAATAGTTACCAGTGGGTATAACCCTACTCAGCACTCAAACCAAGCTGATTCAAATTGCCAGCGAGCTTGACATGCCAACTAGCATTTGACCTGGCTAGCAGGCCAGACACTTGACTTACTACTAGCGAGTCATGGACCAGCTTTGAGTTTGCCAAGGCCCAAAACACTTGTTGGGTAGGATATAACTACCAAGTAAATAGTCATTTTAGTGTATTTTCAGCACAGCTTTCTTCCTAACTTCCTCCCCATCCCAGCCCTGAAACAAAGAAAGAGTGGGACTTCTAGGACATCCCCACCAACAATTTTCAATGCAAACAAAGCAGATTCTGGCACACCACCAACAAGAAGGAATCCTCAATGACACTCCTAGCAGCAGCAAGGTAAGGTAAATTGTTGCAGAAACCCAAGCCAGGGTGTTCACAATGCCTTTTATCAAATTCTCAGCTCCCAAATCATTTCTGGAGTTAGGATCAAGCTCTGACATAGGGTTGGCTAGTCAAAGAGGCTCCTCTTTTTGCACGAGGACTTGGATTTCCTTAAGGATAAGACAGCCCAAAGCAAAGGAGCATCAAATGCTTCTCATTCTTGAATCTCAAGTCATGGCTCATATGGTATGTATCAATTTTGGACATATATACTGATATTCAGCATTGTATGGACATAGATCCATTTGATCTCAGTTAAAAAAATTATCAAAGCTTGTGTCTTCTTTGATTTTTGTCTTGCTGAGTTTTTCCTGCAATTTTCCTGAACTGAGTTGAACTCTTCACTGTTTTGCCTCAGCAAGTTTTCACTGAGCCAAGTCATGTAATTACTTTACTCTAGAACCAAAACTAAAATAGCTTTTTCTTTATCATACTTGACATGTAAAATGGTAAAACCATGCAAATTCAGTAATCTCAATCTTATCCATGCAATCCATGCCCTACGACAGATCTACAAAATGTAGTTTAGATTATTGGTTTTAATGTGAGAAAATTGTTTGAAAGTTTGTAATCTTAATAGTTATGAAACCCTTGACCATGGCTAGATTGCAACAAATCTCTCAGAGGAAATTTCATTGGCTCCATGAAATAGAACTCATACTGAAAATTGCATCACAGTACATAGTGGACAACAAAAATTATGTGGATTTAAGTGGCAGAGTACAAGTAATATCTCAAATTGAAAAGAGAACAGGTAAGATATACCGATTCCCATGGCTACGGCATCTGAAGCCTCCTCTTGTAACAATGCCATCTGAAACTTCGTCCTGTAATAAAGTGTGCAGGACCCAGGTTATCATTATTCATATTAAATACCTAACAGCATAGATAGTCAGATGATAGTAATAGAAATTATATAAATCTAAGTGATCAGGTCTCGACAGGTGCCATTTGTGCATGCCAAGATATGCACATATGAAAGCCTAACTACTAAGATTAACTAGACAGTTATGATTTATCCACTGTTAAGAGCAATTTTATTCAATATGCACACTGGGATAGTTTATGTTACATATACTTGTTTACAAGTCAAATGAGAAGAAATAAGCTTAAGCATACTTGGAACTTTTGTATGGTCATATCAAAATTCGTTGGGCTCAAACATGCCATTTTTTATGGGTCCCTCATCAACTGCCCTATAGCAAATGAAAGATATCAAAAAGTGGGAGAGTGGAGAATAAGATCCAGATTGAATTCAGAATGAAATGAAAGAATGCACAATATTGCAGAGAGAACACAAGTACAATATTGAAAGCATATTATGTATAGTGTAAACCAAATTCTAAAAATGAATCAATGGTGAAAAACACTACAATCTACATCTAAATACACAGTAGCTAGAATAGTAGTAGCTTATCTCAGAGAAGAAATGTGACAGCTACACTCATTTGCAAAAACTCCATTACAAGAGGAAAAACCCCTTTTAATACAATAAGGAATAAACCTAGAGTGCAAAAGACCTACAAACAAAACCCCTAAACCTAAAAGATGAGGTAGCAAAAGCAAAGGCCCCAAGACAGGTGAGTTGATATGACCCTTCAACATCCCAAGGCCATAACTTTTGCATTAAAACTTCAATTTGGGTGCACAATACATCATTGGAAAGATCTTTCCCAAAAAAGCAATACTCCAACCCATTCACACACCTTTGATTGTGTCAACTACCAAAAGGTGCCCAAAAACCATCGATTTGGACCCATAATTCACTCTGAAAATTCAAGACCCAAAAAGTTGCAATATTCGAGACCATTTTTTAGACATTGACTGATTCGAACAGCCACCTGGATCAACGATACCCCTTGGTAGAAAAACAGTCCCGAGTGTGTCAAGTTAATGTGTCAAAAGGATAAACTTTTGTTCGCTCTAGTTTTATAGGTGTACCACTTATCCTGGTGAAAAAGTTGTTCTACTTTGACAACCCAAAATAGTTGTATATCTCATTGAAAGGTACTCTTCAACTTGGTGACACTCAATTTACTGTAAATTGAAATGCAATCAAAATTAAGTTTTGTGAGGACCAAGTGCTCTACTACCTATGTGGTATCCAACAAAGGTAGAAAGTATGGTCAAAACAACACCACATTAAAGACAGGGTGTAACCTAAGGAACAATGGAAGATTCAACTAAATGAATTATCACCCACGGCCTTGGTGAGGGTGTCAAGCTCGTACCAAAGTGGTCTTAGCTTCATATGGGGGCTTGTTAATTGCTCTTTCTGCAATTCCAACCATAACTTGTCATCAGCCATAAACTTTTGTCGAACCCAATGTTGATCACTTTGCTACTTGTACTTGGAGTGAGCCTTTCACAAAATATCATCAACTTCCTTGTTATTAGATTTGATAGATACATTCAACAAAATTAATTTCTTTGTCTACCTTGTTTCGAGTATGGGTGGACTCTTAATGTGTTGATGCAATGCATCGACATACATCAATTGGGGCCAATTGTTGGAACCTTAGACAAGCCTAAAAAGGGTTGTGGCCAATAGAAATGCTAATAGTTATGTTGTAGTTTTGTTGAAAACATGAAAGGCTTTCAACCCATGTACATAAATGCTTGGAGTTTTATATTCCACCCACATGTACAATCATCTTGTTGACTACCTCGATTTGATCGTCAATCTGAATATAGAAGGCAATGGATTTGATGAAAGGCTTTCAACTCATGTACATAAATCATAAATGCTTGGAGTTGTATATTCTTCATACATGTACAATCAACATGTTGACTACCTCTATTTTAACATCAATCTAGGGATGGAAGGCAATGGATTTGGCCAGCTTGATGTCCACCATGGATCAAAGGTTGGACTAGAAAATACTAAGGAACCTAGAATCCCTCTCTAGAACAATGGTTTTTGGCAACCTAAAATTGACTCAGACATTCTAGAAGAAAAGAGCTTAGTAGTGCTTATGACACTCTTCTTGTAGGGTGACAAAATTGCCATCTTAGGGAACCAATCAACAACCACAGTAGCTCAATCATTGTCATGCTTGGGTAAACCGTTGAAGGCAAACCTGACATAAAATCCATGGGCACCGACTCACAATGCTTATCTGAGTAGGTAGAGTGTTTAATGCCTTCTTCTTGATTGATTGCAAGGTTTCACAATGCCACAAGAAGCTCACAATCTCATATATACTACAAACATCTTGTTTAAGATTTGACCAGTTAAAAGTATTTTTGAACCGCACCAAAGTCCCCTGACACCTCATTATTGTGCACCTCCCAAATCATCTTCTAACACTAGCTTGAAGGAACATAAAGGTGGCCCAAATAGAACAAAAATCCATCTTGGTACCTGCAACCAATTTCTAATATGTAGCAATGAAGTCAAGATCACTACCAAAAACTTAGAGCCACTCTCAATTGTTGTGTATATAGGAATTGAGGACTATGCTCGATGTCACATCTAGAGGATGATGGACGCAATCTACAACTCCACTAGAGATGCCCTTCTTATACGTGATGTTCAAGAAGAATTGCTCAATGTATTTCATACACTTATGATGGCAATTTTTTGCAATTTTCCCCGCCTACATAAATTGCAATGGCTTGTCGTCGATGTGGATGACCATTTATCTTCCTGTAAAATATAAAGTTCCCTATCAAAGGTGGGTATCTACGAACCCCAACATGCAATGCCTTGCTTTGATAGAACTTTAGATGTCCATGTTATGTAAGCCCTACACCAATGACTTAAATTGGGGCATTTATCTCAAATTACATTATGGCAAAAGCTTCCACTAAAACACTTTTTAATGTGCGAGGGCCAAAAAAAACTCAGCTTTGGCTCCACTCTTGGTCACCTAGCTCAAGAACCAATTAATATGAGAGAACCCCAACACCAACCTACAATAAAAGTTGGAAAGGCCCAACTGACATAATGGTTGCATTATTGTCTTCAAGATCGACCAATCTTAGATGACTTAGATCTTGGTTAGATCCGCAAGCACACAAAGCTCATCCACAATGTACCCCTAATATTGAATTCTCTTCATGTCAAATGAGCACTTCTCCATGATGGTATATAACTTAGTGTTATTGCAAAGTGCTCAACACTTGCTAAAGGTTCTTCAAATGCTCTTCTCAAGTTTTGATGAAGATGAAAAGTCATCTAATTATACAACCAAAAATGAATTGGTGGATATCCTCCATCATCGTCCTAAACATCATTGGCACATTAGTGAAGTCAAATGACATAACCAACTACTTGAAGAGACCTTCCTTATACTTGAAGGTTGTCTTCTTGTTGAGGTGGGATTTCAACCCTTGTCCATGCACATGGGTCTACAAACACCCTTTAGTGGCAAACAATCCAACAATTTGAGGCACTAGTTGTTGGATTCTTTATGGGAGTTCATAATTTTTATATAATTTTACGGTTCTTATTTTGCAGAAAATAAGATGCAAACATGAAATCCCTAGTACTATGAGCAAGTTAAAATAGAAAAACAATTGAAACATAAGACAAAATAAATCTCAAAGTACAAATTGTCAATAACATTCACTTCATGCAATATCAAAGAAGAATTAGAGATGCAATATTACTAGACACACTCTGATCCTATCTTTGTTTCAAAACCCAATTAGCCAAAAAAATATAGGATGAAAATCCTTGCAAAGAAATAGTTCAAAAACACAAACTTACAATAAATTAAAGATGCATATCATAGATGGAATGAAGATAGGACACTTGCTTAAACATCAACTTCAACTTTATTAAATCAACTTGCTAGCCATGCCTCAATCTTAAATACAAGATTGTAGTTATGATCACTTGAGGTTAGTCCATGTATGATCTAATAGTTATTTTGGGCAAGTTGATGTGAACTCTTTGAAAAGATTTGCAATGCAAGCATGTGTTTTCTTGGAGTGTAACCAATGCACTCTATTTAGGATGGTTTTGGGTATATTGAAGCATAACTATTATAGGTGTCTATTCACATCATTTACGTAGTTCTTTTGGCAAATGAGAGCGCACTCTTGTTGTTGATTTTAGACCCTATTAGTGATAGCATAAGAGGTGTTGTTAACGACATTACAGGTGGCTTTACCATGAGTTCCGCATAAAATCTTGCACCTTAGGTGCATGCATCAAGGTGTCACATCTAAATGGCATGACAATTTGAGGGCACATCATGGATCGCAAGTGAAGGTGTTGCACTCCTAGGGTTCTATTTTAAGACAGCAATAAGAATGTAGCAAGTGGAAGTGTTGCACTCCTAATCAAGGCAACATATACAACACATAATCTATTCAAAGGCATGAAGGAGAGCACTCATTAAAGGAAAATATGTATATTTAATGATGATTCAATGATTATGTTCGAGTTGAATTCCTTGAGATTTGCTCTCAATTTACATGTAATTGTCGAGAAAGGCCTAGATATTGAATAAAATCAAAGCACTTGGTCCACACTTCTCTTTTCTTTTTATGGGTCGATCTTTTATATTAATGTTCAACCCTCTCACTCAACGTCTCAATCAAACCAATTAACATATATCTTCATTCTCTCTTCTTATTGTAGAAATATTCCCCCGAGCTCTACAAAATTAGGAGGGATCTATCTTGCTGCAAGCGCTGAGATGAACACTTTACAATCTGGCAATAAACCTTTTAATGTAATAGTCACCAAATCAGTAGTGGACATTTCTTCACCAATATCACCCAGATTATCTCTTAAATCCTTGATGTGGGAAAGGTACTTAGTTATGGATTCATTCATAGGATTTGTGGGTTTTTCTCCTTTTCCTTGATTAATTGTTAAGAAAAGTAATTGTTTTCCTTGACCCCAAAGGTTCATATTCCCTAAGATTGATTCCTAGCAACCAAGACAAGGTTGTGAGCAAATTTTGTCCCCAAACATAAGGATTTCTCTTAACTTAACAATAGCAACAAGGATTAAAATTTTACGGCATTTTGATATGGTGAGATTCAATTTGAACGATTGCATTATTGCAAAACATTTATTTATCTATTAAACCCCTTGACTCAATAACAAGCACTCATTTTCCAAATCCATCACAAGCTAGTACGATTTACCGTATGTGAATTTAACAACTTGGTGGTCTAACTTGCTTTCCTTGACCTAATCAATAGAGCAAAGGTAGTATCTCAAGATATATGCCCATATATTGGCACAAACCAACTCAATGGGAAAGGAGCTCAAAAGGTGACAAATTTGAAGTTCTTGAGTTGCATACCCTAGGCTCATATTGGGTGATAAAACAAAATTTTGCGATCATTGTCAAGAGCGATGCAAATCTTTGAATTTAGATTAATGATATATGTTTGAAGATCTTTCATCTCATTTCGCAACTCTCCTATGGAAAGAATCCTTTTTCCTTTTGAGTTTAAAGCCATGTTACATGTAAATGTGGTGATAGCAAGTGATTATGTTTAAAGGTGAAGAAGATATCACCTAGCAACCCCCATGATTGAACGGTCAATTACCTCTTCATATTGATCATGGATTCTCAAATGGAATCGTGGATACAAAGAAACAAATCCGAACTACTAAAGATAATGCAGCTGCGAGAGCCATTCTCTAGAGGATGGCACCTTAGTCAGTTCACTAGGGTTACTGGTCAATTAACTAGGCAAAGTAAGTCCCTAGCAGATACCCCAGAGCCCCTAGTAGTCTATTGGGGTTCTTGACCTGGGAACAGGCAGATTGACGATATGGCAAAGTCCCTAGCATGTGGCTAGGGCCCTTGTCTATCTCTAGGGCATTCTAGTCAAGGACCGGATAGTTTCTTGGTCATAGGGACCAAGCAAATCCTATAGGCAGACACAAAGACATCCTCATCTAGGTCCAGGGAGATTCTTGGTCCAAAACCAAGTAGGTCCTGTAGGTGTATTCCTGGTCGGTTAACCAGACAAATCTTGGATAGTTAACCAAGATGAAGATGTGTGATTCCCTCCTCTCCTAGATGGTTGGGCTAGGTTAATTCTTCAAGGGACTAAACACCCCTTGATGAAGTCACCAGCACTTAACCTTTAGGAACAGCCAAGTGGACCAAAGGACCATATCATCCAGTTTGGACCTTCCTTATATGGTGACGATAAAATCTTCCGATATTGAATGGAACATTGGTGGACTACATATATTGAGAGAGAAACATAAAATTTGGTTTACCCTCCCTTGTTGCTACACCTTTGGTCTTGTGGGTAGAAGGGTTGTCTACCCACCTTGTTGTTACCTGTTGTTGACTTATGTTTAGCCTTGTCTTGTGTAGACCCTCCCTTGTTGGTCCTTGTGCTAGCGTCCCTACTTGGTTGGGTCAACCTACCCTTAACCATGACCTTGGTACCCTATCGTAAGACGACATAATATTATTTTATGTTTTATTTGTTGTATCCCTTCTAAAAGGGGGTGACGCCTTGACTCTATTTGAGTAACCATAAGTTATTGAAGAATTAGAAGGAAGATCCTTCTAGAAGTCATTAAAGTTTATAAATAGAAGTTAAAGATCTCATTCTTTAACTTCTATTTATAAAGGATGATCTCTATTTATGAGATCATCTTGTCGAAGAGATCAGAGATCTAATTTGTTTAATGCTAAGTTGCCAGGAAACGTGGGTATGGGGACAGGTACTGGTACGAGGACAGGGATAGAGACGCCACTTTTTGAAACAGGGTACTTGGGTACGTCGAGGGTACTGTAGACATATATATATGTGTGTGTGTGTTAAAATTTATAAAAATATAACATGTCACACTCACATCATACATGCATATTTGATATATCTAAATTCAATGGTTCATATGAACATTCGCATTAAAAATTTGAAACATAAAATCATATGACATAGACTCATAGTAGATATCAACTGGAAGATTGAAGTTATATTAATATAATTAACAACATAAAATATTATATTTCCATGACACCATGAGTTCAAACTTCATTGTCATACTACATCCAAAATTCGCCTAAAGGCAGTTTTAGACATGAAAAAGAAAGTTCAAAACAGTAAACATTGAACATGAACAAGATAGTTGATTTCGCTTCCTCAAGCCATGTCATCAGCAACCTTAGGATCAATGTTATTAGCATCACTAAGGTCATTTGTCACGTCATCGCTTGAGTAGTGAGCATAGTGCACTAGCAATGAGAAATGCAGTGTTATGTGGGTTTAGGTAAGGGGCAAGGGCCCACATAACATGTGTTTTAGTGTTTTATTATTTAATTTTTAAAATTTTGAACTTCAAACTTTGCAAATTGACTGGCCCCAAACAACGAGCTAAGATAAATTGTCCAACGGCTGTACCAACCACGTACCCAAACATGTGGTACAGCATACCGAAATCCATGCGAGTACCCTATTTTCATACATGAAGTACCTAGTAGGTGAGGTTGGATTTGGGTACGGCTGGGGATGTACCATTGAAGTACCCAAGTACCCGGTACGGGTACCCATGCAACACAGGTTTAATGACTTTAGGGTTTGATAAGCTGATTGAAGGTGAAGTCAAGGGTTTTAAGGTTGTCGCTTGCCTTCTGTGGATAATCTCTATTGTTAAGGTCTGATTTTGTTGGGTCATCTACTGTTGAGCCTATTGGAAAGTGTCTTTGCTTGTCTAAGCCTTGTTGGGATTAAACAAGCAGAAACCATCAAATATTTGGGTCTGGGCTTAGACAAGATGTTGGTTTATTTCACTATTTTAAAAACTTTTATGAAAGTCATTTACTTGAAAATGTTAATTTTTATGTAATAGAAAAACCTATTTACATGTCTAGCATACATATGACATTCTTATTTATAGTGTATAATCAATTGCAACTTAAGTGGTTGGGTTTGTTTATGTAATTGTGTCTTGTTATGTTGTAACATAGGTACATGGATGTGGAAAAAAATAACAATTGTGGCTTGTTGGGGAAAACACAATGTGAAACTTTGGTGTCGCCTATGTCATATCTAGAAAGGGTATTGATAAGGTCGATTCTTATATTCACATTAATGAAAATTTGATGGACTCCAACCTTCAATGAAAAGTGGGAGTGGATTAATAGCTCGTGTACAAAAGTTTAAATATTCATCCAAATACATAACATGTTTGTTAGAGAATGTGCTTGTAAATCTATCCAAAGTTTAACTTGGGTCAATTTAGATAATGGGAATAGGCAAGCAGACTCATATACTACAATGAAAATGGAACCCACTTCATTTTTGCTAGTTAGTTAACACAAGAGAACATAAATGCTAAACTATTATTGTCTTTAAATTCTATAGCAAATGAATATAATTGTAATTACAGAAGACTTGACAAGTTGGTCCTTGAGATATAGTTCAAGGAATTTAATGTATTGAACATAAACAATAGTAAAGAACAAAAAAACAAACTAATGATCAACAACTAATAAATAACAATGCTAGTTTGGATCTGGTTTGGATCTTCCTTATACTCGGATACTTTTAAGATCAAATCTTGTCACTAAAAGGACAAGATGAACAAAGGAACAGTTGACAAACCTTTTGAGAGAGAAAAGTTAGAGTGTTGTAAGTTAAGGTTAGGCACATACAGTAACAATCAAAATGAGCAAGTCACCAAGAGTGAAGACCTCAATAGTGATACCCTCAACAGTGATACTCAACCCCAAAGACAGTTAGGCACCTTCTAGCAGAGGTAGCACAGTCATGGACCAACCCTAGAGATTGCAAACAGTCACAGCCCAACTGGAAGAGGTCACCACCGTTATCGGCCCAGCTAAGGAAGACACAGACACCAACAGTCCACAACCCAGCTAGGGAAAGAACACCACAATCCATGTCAAGGCTAAGGGTGGGTCACTACATGTTGATTTTCTGAGCAGCATTGAGAGCCCTTCTCTTCGGAGAATGGGACCATTCTATTGAAAGGTAGATATCTGGTCTGGGACCATGATATAAACCCAGATCTGCCCTGGGTAGACTCGACCTTGTGTTGAGTAGACATCTGGTCCAAGACCACGATGTAGACTAGTCTGGGACTGGTAGACTCAGCTTAGTTTTGAGTAGCCATTCTCTAGGAGAATGAAGACACTGTAAGCCCTAGACTGAGTCTGGGCATATGTGTGGCACTTTGACCCTTGATCTATGGGCTTAGTGTGCTTCTCCAAGGATTAGCTACCCTTGGTTAAGTTACCCTAGTACCAGATCTAGGTGTCACACAGTGTGTGAGATAATTGCATTAATAACTCTGTTGGTTTATGATGATGTACTTTTGAAATAAAAAAGTACCACAAGGGCAGTTGGTAAAAGGCCAAAGTCAAAAGTCAAAAGAAATAAAGACTTTTTGTAGCACAGGAAAAGGACCACGGGTGGAAGACAAAATTAAATAACGACTTCTTATAAAAGCCAAAGGAAAAATAAAAGTACCTTTTTGGTAAAAGTGAAAGTGAAATTAGTAAAAGAATAAAAATATTATTATTTTTATTTTTCCTAATCTTGTCCACTTACAGGTGAACAAATGCTATAAAAGAAGATCAAGCCTTCTCATTTGTCACACACACTTTTGCTCTCACAGGTGAAGAAGACTATCTTATGTTCAAACCCTCAGCTAGGGTTTTATCAGCAAAATCCATCCTCAGCATTTTTGCACAGCCATCTTCAGCATTCCATTTTTTGGGCAGTTTTCAACAGTTTGATATTTTCAAGCAGTTTTCAGCAGTCTGATATTTTCAAGCAGTTTTCAGACAGTCAGATATTTTCAAGCAGTTTTCAGCAGTCTAATATTTATGGGCAGTTTTCAAACACTCTGATATTTCTGGGCAGTTTTCAGCACTCTGATATTTTCGAGCACTTTTTAGCTTTTTGATATTTTCAGGCAGTTTTTTCAGCAGTCTGATATTTTTGGGCAGTTTTCAACAGTCTGATATTTTCGGGCAGTTTTCAACAATCTGATATTTTCAGGCAGTTTTCAGCAGTCTGATATTTTCGAGCAAGAGAGAAAAAAATCTTAGCTTTTCTGAAAAAACCCTAAATTGGTAATTTTCTGTAATTCTGGAAATTGTGGGTAAAATTATCAGTCTAATTTTTACTGAAGAATTTTACAGTTATTGTGGTTAAAATCCAGATCTAGATTTGAGGAACTTTTTGAAGAATTTCTTAAGCCATCTCATTTACGAGATGAGCTATTAATGCTTTTGGGGATTTTGTCTTTTGAAGGTTTCCCCAGTGAAAAATATTGTGTCCATGTGTGTTGACGAGATGAATGTGTTTTTACTGCACTACTGATCTATTTATGTTTATTTGCAAATTTTAAAAGTATATGCTAATGCTAAAAATTCATCATGGTATCAAAGCTTAGCATGTGAAAACACAGTAAAAGGATACTGCTGTTGTTTCTCACTAGATCTCGAAATAAGATTTGCAGATCTAACATTTGGATAAGTGACGGAGATGGCTCTCGTTGGTTTCAAACCGGTAGAGAAGCTCTCTGGTTCAGCAAACTTCAATTCCTGGACGGCCAGGTTGACAACCATTCTTGATGAGAATGACTTGGATGACATTGTTCTTAATGTCACAGAAGAGCCAACTACAAATGGTGGTAGGCTTGCCTACAAGAGGAAGCAAAGTAAGGCTGGAAGAGTTATTTATGATTATATCAAAGAAGAATTGATGTCTAACATCACATCCTTGAAGACTACAAAAGAATGCAAATACATTGGTAAACCTCTATGAAAAGAAGGCTCCCAGTCAAAAGAGAGTCTTGAAGAAGAGGGTACGAACTTTGACGCTGAACAAAGATGAAAGTGTTGGTTCCTTCTTTACCAAGATCAAACAGGTAAGAGATCAACTCCTTCCTATTGGTGTTACTGTTGATGATGATGATCTTGTACAAACAGTGGTTGATGGTCTCCCAAGCTCTTGGCTAAGTCACACGGTTTGGGTTCGGGTTCGGGTTCGGGTTCGGCGAGCATTAGGTTCGGTTCGGGTTTGAATTTTTCGATGAGGTTCGGATGAGGTTCGACATTAGGTTCGAATATATATATATATATATATACTTGTTGTTTATGACAAGTATGCTCACAAGTTTATGCATCTAAGAGCATGTTTCTGCTATTTCAAATTATAGAGAACATTTCATTTATAGACAACTTAAATTAACATAGAGATACATGATCAATTGACAATAAATATAGGCCTAGCATAAAATTTGAATAACAAAAATATATGAGAGCTAAATACATAGAATAAATAACTAAAAATCAGCATCAAGATTCAACATACATGATCAATAAACAATAATCATTAAAAATCATGAACAATAAATAATGCACATATATTTATTTATGACAATCCAATCATCAATGTTTTATTAATCAATATTTAAACAAATATTTATAGTGCAACTACAAATTGCAAAAAGAAGTAGAACCTATTTTTCAAAATGCAAAAATGAAGTAGAACACATTCTTCAAATTTCAAAATATAAATGGATGTCCATAATGTCAAATTGTCAATAGCGATAATCCTTGGAATTCTTTCACAAAATTTAAAACATAATCAAAACCCCTATTCGTGTGGCCTACTTGTAACATCATCAAGGTCTAAATCATCAATATCACACAGGGTGGTAAAGCCACTAGAACTATGATCATCAAATTCATCAGTATGTGGAACTCTATCATCAATAGGTTGATCACTAGTCTCACCATCAATGTTGCGGCGGATTTGTTGGAGGTAAAACGGTAAAGGTAAGCTAGGTAATGGGTGCTAGGGTGGGTAAGATACCCTTTTTTTTTTATTTTGTTTTTTTTAATTAAAAATTCGAAAATCAATTAGGTTCGCTTTAGGCTCATTTAGGTTCGTCATTAGGTTCGTCAATAGGTTCAGCATTAGGTTCGGGTTCGCCTTGATTAGGTTCGACATTAGGTTCGGCATTGGGTTCGGCATTAGGTTTGCCGAACCTCGAACCTCAAGGATTAGGTTCGACGAACCCTGTGACTTAGGCTCTTGGGAAACCTTCATGGCATCCATCTGTGGAAAATCAGCCAACCTTTGAAAGGCTTTGGCATGATTGCATACAAGAAGAAGCAAGGAACAATGACAAGGTAATCAAGCAAGATAACCTTGCACTTGCAGCAAAGACCAAGAAGTTCAAGAAGTCTTTCCATCCAAAAAAGAAAGGGAAGAAAACCCTGGGTAAGTTTTATGACATGTCTAAGATTGAATGTAATACTTGTCACAAGTTTGGGCATTAAGCTAGAGATTGCAGGCAGAACAAGAAGAAACCCAAGAGAAGGTTTCAGGCATCTGCTGTAGAAGCAGAGGAAGAAGAAGATGAAGAACCAAAGAAGAAGAAGAAAGTCAAGGCTAATAAAACTGATGAGCCTGGAAGAGAGTACTTTTTGATTTCTGCTCTAACTGGTTCTTTCTCAGCTTGCTCTACTTCTTGGTTGGTGGACAATGGTGCCTCCAGGCACATCACAGGTAACCGTGGCACCCTTACCAGTTACAGAAAGAAGAAGCTCACCACTCAGGTAGAACTTGGAGATGACTCCACTTACAAGAGTGAAGGAGTTGGCTCAACTTCACTTCAACTTGATTCAGGTACGGTTCTTCATATTGATAATATTCTTTATGTTCCTAGTTTAAAGAAGAACCTTTTATCTGTTGTCGGTTTAGAGGACAAGGGCCACAGAGTCCTCTTTATGGACAAGGAGGTCTTTTTATGGGAAAAAGACACGGATCTAGACTCAGCAGTACATATTGGGGTTCGAGAGGGAGATCTCTACAAGGCTTCAAAAGTTTCCACTCATGCTTTGGTACATCACTCAGTTGATCCCTGTGAACTTTAGCATAGAAGGTTTGGACACCTTCACTATACAGCTCTCCCAGGATTGCAGAAGATGGTTACAGGTATGCCAAAAGTTTCTTTAAAGCATGAAGGAATTTGCAAAGGATGTGCTCTAGGTAAGAACACTAAGAAATCCTTTCCCAGAAGCAAGAGTAGATCTAAAGGCATTTTGAATTTGATTCATTCTAAAATTTGTGGGCCCATGTCTTCACCCTCCTTGAGTGGGTGTTTATATTATGTCTTGTTTATTGATGACTACTCTTGGAAGTCTTGGATTTACTTCCTCAAGGCCAAGAGTGAAACCTTTGACAAGGTCAAAGAGTTCAAGACACTAATTGAAAATCAGACTTGCAGGCACATCCGTATCTTGAGATCGAATAACGGAGGTGAGTATGAATCTAATGAGTTTGATGATTTTTGTCAAGAAGCAGGAATCAAGAAAGAGCTGACAGTGCCTTACAACCCCCAGCAGAATGGGGTTGCAGAAAGGAAGAATAGAACGATCTGTGAGGCTGCTAAAGCCATGATCATTGATCTAGATCTTCCTTTGTCTTTATGGGCTGAAGCTACCGAAACTGCAGTGTACATCCAGAACAGAAGCCCTCATGCTATCTTGGGTGAGAAGACTCCAGAAGAAGACTTCACCAAGAAGAAACCTGCAATTGATCACATAAGGATATTTGGCAATCCTGTGTATGTTCATGTGCCAAAAGAAAAGAGGGCCAAACTAGAGCCTTCCGGTAAGAAAGGATTCTTTGTTGGGTACAGTGATTGCTCGAAGGCTTCTCGAGTATATATAACTGGACAAAGGTACATTGAGGTCAGCAAAGATGTGATCTTCCATGAAGAAGCGGTGTTTCATAAAACACTAGAGCTTTCACCGGAAGATGCAGTTGCTCCACTTGAGTTTCCAGATTCAGAAATTCAAAGGGAGGAAGAGTTTGATGACCAAACTCCAAATGTTCCTGAAAACATTGAAAATCCACTAGAAGAACTACTTGAAGTTCTTCCTTCCAAAAGGAGACCTGCTTGGTACCGAGAAACGGTACAAGAAGCCGAGAAGCATAAAGCTCCTCCAAGGACTTGCAAAGAAAGCATAAGACCACAAAAGTACTCCGGTCTTCTGAGTCAACTTATCAGTTCAGAACCTTCATCGTACGAAGAAGCAGCAAGTAAAAATGTATGGGTTGATGCCATGATTGAAGAGTATAAGTCAATCATGAAGAATGATGTTTGGAAAGTTGTTCCCAAACCTACAGGAAAGTCAGTAGTGACTTCTAGATGACTTTATAAGATCAAGCATGCTGCAAATGGCAGTGTGGAGAAGTATAAAGCCAAATTCGTAGCTTTTGGCTTCACTCATAAAGAAGGCATTGACTATGACGAGACATTTGCACCTGTTGCCATGTACAGTACCATCAGAACCATCATTTCACTTGCTGCAGTATTCGGATGGAAGTTACATCAGATGGATGTAAAGACAACCTTTCTCAATGGTAAGATTGAGGAAGAGGTTTATATTGAGCATCCTGAAGGCTTTGTTACTCATGGGAAGAAGACCCATGTATGTAAACTGAAGAAATCCTTGTATGGACCAAAACAGGCTTCGAGAGTCTGGTATGCTAGAATGGATGGATTTCTCCTTCGCTTGGGGTTCTCCAAAAGTACAGCTAATTCTAATTTGTACTTTAAAGTTGTTCATAATCATGTCTTGACACTTATTCTATATGTAGATGACTTGTTTCTTACAGGTGATGAACAGTTATTAGACCAGTGTAAGAGGGAGCTTACCTCTGAATTCGAGATGAAAGATCTCGGATTGATGCATTACTTCCTTGGCTTAGAAGTTTGGCAAAAGCCAAGTGAGATCTTCTTGACACAAGGAAAGTATGCAGTGGATATCTTGCAGAGATTTGGGATGCAAGACTGCAAGTCCATGAGCGTACCAATGACTACCAACTTGACAAAGTTGCAGGACTTAGCCTCTAGTTCACAGAATATGAACTCTACTCTATACAGACAGCTCATTGGTTCCCTAATGTATCTCGTGCATACGAGACCAGACATCTGCTAAACAGTGAATGCACCGAGTCAGTTCATATCAAATCTGAAGCACATACACTTGGTAGCCGCCAAACATGTACTCAGATATGTGCAAGGGACTATCACTTATGGGCTCAAGTATACTTCCAGCAGTGGAGTATTGTTATCTGGATATTCAGATTTAGATTGGGCTGGCAGTGCAGTCGACTAGAAAAGTACCTCCGGTTATTGCTTCAAATGGGATCAGCAATGATCTCTTAATCCAGCAGTAAGCAGGGTTCCATAGCTCAGAGTACAGTTGAGGCAGAGTATATTGCTGTAAGCGATGCCTGCAAGGAAGCAGTTTGGCTCAAAAAGTTGTTTTCTGATCTGTTCAAGGGAAAGCTTGACTCAACGATCATCCATTACGATAATCAGAGTTGCATAAAGCTTTCAGAGAATCCAGTGTTTCATGACAGATCGAAACACATTGAAATGAGGTATCATTTCATCAAAGACCTAGTGCAGAGAGGTGCTCTAAAGTTGCAGTACATTCGTACAGATGAACAGATTGCAGATATCTTAATCAAGCCTCTGACAACATCGAAGTTTGTGTACTTTCGTGACAAGCTTGGTATGGCAGAGAATGCCTTTCTCGCTGAGAGGGAGTGTTGATTTCCTTAGCAGCGTCGAGAGCCCTTCTCTTCGGAGAATGGGAGCACCTGGTCCAAGACCACGGTGAAGACTCAACCCAGTGTTGAGTGACCATTCTATGGTAGATATCTGGTCTGGGACCATGATATAAACCCAGATCTGCCATGGGTAGACTCAACCTTGTGTTGAGCAGACATGTGGTCCAAGACCACGATGTAGACCAGCCTGGGACTGGTAGACTCAGCTTAGTTCTAAGTAGCCATTCCCTGGGAGAACGAAGACACTGTACTCGACTGAGTCTGGGCATGTGTGTGGCACTTTGACCCTTGATCTATGGGCTTGGTGTGCTTCTCCAAGGATTAGCTACCCTTGGTTAAGTTATCCTAGTACCAGATCTAGGTGTCACACAGTGTGTGAGATAAAAGCATTAATAACTCTCTTGGCTTATGATGTACTTTTGAAATAAAAAAGTACCACAGGTAATGACCACAGGGGCACTTGGTAAAAGGCCAAAGTCAAAAGTCAAAAGAAATAACGACTTTTTGTACCACAGGAAAAGGACCACAGGTGGAAGACAAAATTAAATAAGGACGGGAAAAATAAAAGTACCTTTTTGGTAAAAGTGAAAGTGAAATTAGGAAAAAAATAAAAATATTATTATTTTTATCTTTCCTAATCTTGTCCACCTAAAAGGACCACAAGTGGAAAACAAAATTAAATAAGGACTTCTCATTTGTCACACACACTTTTGATCTCACAGGTGAAGAAGACTATCTTATGTTCAAACCCTTAGCTAGGGTTTTATCAACAAAGTCCATCCTCAACATTTTTGCACAGCCATCTTCAACATTCCATGTTTTGGGCAACTTTCAACAGATATTTTCGGGCAATTTTCAGCAGTCTGATATTTTTGGGCAGTTTTTAGACAGTCTGATATATTCGGGCAGTTTTCAGCACTCTAATATTTTCGGGCAGTTTTCAGACAGTCTGATATTTTCGGGCAGTTTTCAGACAGTCTGATATTTTCGGGTAGTTTTCAACATTCTGATATTTTCTGGCAATTTTCAGCAGTCTAATATTTTTCAGGCAGTTTTCAGCAGTCTCATATTTTCGGGTAGGAGAGAGGAAATCTCAGTTTTTCTGAGAAAGCCCTAAATTGGTAATTTTTTGTAATTCTGGAAATTGTGGGTAAAATTATCAATCTGATTTTTACTGATGAATTTTACAATTACTGTGGTTAAAATCTATATTTGGGTTTGAGGAACTTTTTGAAGAATTTCTTAAGCCATCTCATTTACGAGATGATTTATTAATGCTTTTGGGGTTTTTGTCCTTTGAAGGTTTCCCCACTGAAAAATATTGTGTCCATGTGTGTTGATGTGATAAATGTGTTTTACTACACTACTGATCTATTTATGTTTACCTACAAATTTTAAAAGTATATGCTAATGCTAAAAATTCATCACTACAGTCCACAGCCAGCTAGATACAAACACAAATCAGCCCAAAGGACATCCAAACAGTCACGGCTTGCTAAGAGAAGGAAACCACAGTCACGCTCAACCCAAAGGGCATCCAACCAGTCACAGCCTGCTAGGATAGAGTCACTACAGTCACAAACCAGCCCAAAGGGTATACAAAAATAGTCACAGCCTAGAAGGAAGGTGTCACAACCCAGCGTTAAAGGCTCCCAGTAGCCACGACTCAATAAGAGAGTAAACCCACAGTCACGGCTCAGCCTGGGAAGGATGTTAACAAACACGGCCTCAATCAAAACTGGTTTAGCAGCCCCAAAACAAAGACGCCCAAGCTAATAGTCCAAGAGCAGCTCACAAGATAAACACGACCTACATAACCAGCAGCAAAAGGTCATGGATCAACCCAGTACAATCATGACCATCTTAGAGGTGCTACAAGTGTTAATCTTTCTAATCAGCCAGTGCTTAATTTCTAACTTGATTAACATTTAATACATTTTCATAATAACAACACAGAGGATCACTGAAAGAAACACAATCACAAGGTACACAGCAATTTATCCTGGGAAACCCTAAAGGGAAAAACCCAGCAAAACTTCATCAATATAGATTACCAATATGCAACAAGCAAAGAACAAGGTCTCATCAAATGAGACACCAAACCCCAAGCATAAGAGCTAAGACACCAAAGACACTGGTCCTCCTTCTCTGTCTCTACCTCTTTCTCTCTATAGCACAATACAAGTGTGAGAGTGTGTATAAATGAGGGAGGGTGCCTCCCTATTTATACTAAACTTCCCAACTGACATTTTACCTAACTGGATCAACCTACCTAACTGACAGGGCCGACCTACCTAATTAGTGTACTAGTCGCATCTAAGAAGAGATGCGATGCGACTAGTACACTAATTGACAATCAGCCCCATCGAAAGAGGGTGAAACCTATTTTAACACTTGTCACTATCCCATGCAGGTAGCATAAATGCATTAGTGAGCACAACACATCCAATGCATGTAGCATAAATGCATTGGGAACACAACCACTCAACTCCCCATGACCAACAATCAACTCAATGGTAGAACCCAGCTATGATAATTTCAACCATGTGCCTGCTCTATAGATTCCTCAGGAAGCAAAAGAGGCCGAACTGACAATTCCATCTTCCATTTAGATTAGTCTAATATTGAAATGGCCATACTTTATACCATAGTAGCATAATTCGATCGTATTGGACTTTCCTGTACGAAAATTCGGAGGCAATTCAAAAATTGTCGAATATTCGACATAATACGAATACGGTAAACTTGCTTACATTTTTTTGTACATATTATAAAATAAACTATTTAAATTTTATTGTTTTATTTTTAATTTTGTCCGTATTCGGTTCAAATATTAAATTAGATTTAATTTAGGTTTATTTTGTAAAATAAATTTTAGTAACTAGTTATAATATTAGATTTTAGTTAGGGTAATATTTTTTAGAATATCTTATTAGAAATTTGTTTTAATAGAAAATTATTTTATTGTTTGTTAAGTTATTTTTGGCATTTTAATTATTTAATATTTTTAGAATTTAATTTATAAATACATTATTAGATAAATTATCCTCTCTCTTGAAGACTATATATAGAAGTTTTAATTTTTCTTTAATTTTTGTGCCAGAAAGTTTAAAATATAGATTGTATTTGACAAGAAAAATGGCCCATGACAAGTCTTTTGCGACCAACACACTGCATGCAAATATTGAATGGTTTATGTATATTTATAAAAAAAATAAGTTTGAAAAATAAGTTTTTTTAAATCTACAAGCAACCTAATCCTGTATTTGTTCCGTTTACATATTTTTTCATATATAATTGTATTTGAATCCGTACGAATTATGCCACTGTGCTTTATGCCTAACAAAAAGCCAGTTACATTTTATGGAGGTAAAATCAAAATAGGACTGCTTATTGTTTGTGCAGTACTGTAATCTGTGTTGACTAGTTTAATAACATGGATTCTTTAATGTACAAGACTTGCTATTATAAGCGTATCTACTAGTGAGCCAGCAATCCATTGGAATCCAAGTTCGTTTAATTATCATGAAAAATGCATCATAATCCGTCAACTGCAAGACACTGAAAGATAAATTCTTGCGACAATTAACTAAGACCAAATAGCCATCGACTTCAATTGCATAGTTTACAATAACATTTAAATACAGCCAAATATAGAACTAACTAATGCTCTATTAAAGCGCAGTTTGAGAACTCATGCCTGGATTAGCATGCCACTGTAATGCAACCCCATCTTCTCTTGATTATGTGATTTCATCTAGTCTTAGTCAATTATATACGCAAACATATTGATCAAGGCCTAATCTCTAGAACTATGTTTCCGGCCATGTTTATGGTGCGTGTGATGCTTATGATGCCTTCGTTCATATTCGGTGCACGATTCCTCTTCCTCCTTCTTGGAGCGGTAATTTCTGCTCCTGTCATGTTTTCGATGCCTCTTTTCATGCTTGCTGCTCCTCCTCTTCTTACTATCTGAAACACTACCGCTGTCACTGTCCGACAAACTCCCAATTCTCCTCCTCTTCCTGCTCTGCTTCCTGTTCTTCCGATAGCTGTCGTCAGAATCGGAAGAAGCTGTATCATCGTCATCCGATGAATCAGAAAATTCTTTCCTCGACCTCTTCTTCCTCCTGCTAGACATCTTCCTCCTCGACTTCCTCTCTTCCAACTCGGAATCATTATCATCTTCGCTACCTTCCAAATAGGAATCCCCCTTCCTGGACCGATGTGATGACTTCTGGGACAATACTTTATCGGATGAAACCCTACAAACAATGGAATTCTCTGTCTGCATGTCCTTGCTCTTACCGGCCCTTTTCCCAAACCTCTTTGCAATAATCCTCTCAATTTCAGAATCCACGTCGCTGTCCGTAACATCAGACTCGGATTCGTCTTCATCTTCATCGGAACTGTCGCCGGACGCAGGAGCAACGGCGTCCTTCAGCGATCTCACCCGATCTTTAACGCCAAATTTAATATTACGATTTTTGTTATTATCATTGATCTTTTTTTCCACAAACATCTGCAGAGCATCATCTTCTTTAATGCTTAGAAAGTTCCGGCACTGGAAGGTGAGATGGCCAACCCTGCCGCACTTTTTACAGGCACCGCGGACTTCGTCAGCGTTGGAGGCCGTGAGGCGGGCCAAGGCCAGGAGGCCCTGGAAACTATCGTAGGCATTGTTCTCTTTTGTCGACCTCAGAACCCAGAGCACCCCCATTGCCGTGGTCTTTATTGTTGTTGTCGTTGTTTTGGTTGGGGGCGTAGGGATCGTAGCCGATGGTGCTCTGCCAGATTCCGTGGGTTTGAAGGGCAGCGCTGCTGTGAACCCTGTTGTTTGCGGGCATCCGCACACGACCCGCCGTGGCCGGCATTTTCAATTACCCTTATTTTCCCCTTTCTTGATTCTCAGAGGATTACTGTGTTATTTGAACACCTCGACAGAATGGAACCACCGACCAGTCGAACCAGCCTCTCCTCTGTTTCTCCAGACGAAACCTTGTCAATCCAGAGTTGCTTCTTCTCTGCCGGAGAAAATTGTCTCCAGACCAAGGAAATATAATGTGTATCGAAACCAGAAAATTCGAGAAAGATCTGAACATAAAATGTCTTCAGACCGATTAATTCTAGAACGATCTGAATATGAAGTTTATTGTGCCCGATGAGTTCTAGAAAGATCTGTGAAAGAAAATTACTTGATTAGGTCACATAAACAGCGCGTGAGATTTGAAAACGGACGAATCCTTTTTGGATGGCAGAAAATAAATCTATAAATAGAATTTATGGGGGAGTAAAACCTAATAGCCACTTTCTGTCGGTTCTTAATTTTTGTATGCATGAAAATCTAAATTATACTAGCAATTGCTTCATAAAGGTGTAACATTAGCAATTGCCCCAAAAAAAAATGCAATAATAAGCTGATAGGTTATTCTTTAGGTTATTTTTCAACCATGTATTTATATTTGTATGAAGAAAATGTTCGACTCTTCCAAAGAGTTAAAGAAATGAAATGTAGTAAATTTTTTGGGTGGAATTTTATAGCTGAATTGCTTTGTATAGGTCAATTTAACCATCAAATCAAATATGCGTAACACTCAAGGAAGACCATCACAAATTGGATTATAATGTAAAAAAGGTTTTAGAATTTGGTAAAAAATGACAATTTTGACAAGTGTTATTCATGTGAATTTTCAAGCTTGCTACCAAACAATTGAGTGGTAATTTGTGATTGAGATGAAATCCAAGAAGAAAGGACAATAATACCATGATCTAGAGTTGTAGTCCCCTTAAAAAGGCATTCTAAGCTATAATGCCTGGAAGAGATAAGCATAATTTGGTGTTTTAGTGTAAAACTATCAATTCAAATGTGAGCAACAATGTAATTTGAAAATATTTTTGTTAGCTTCATTTGTGTCAAATAGCTAACCTTTTTTATATATTACCATACAACACACAAATATGTAGAATAATGACTACCTATTATATATAATTAAAATAAAAATTTGAACTCAATTATTTGTTTTCCAACAACCTCTATTTTATTACTTCATTTTCAAACAATCTCCATTGTATAATACAATATTTATATTCATGTTAAAATCAATTACTTTGTTTTTCAACAAACTCCATTGTATAGTACAATGTTTATATTCATATTAAAGTCAAACAATCTTCACTAATATGCACAATCTTTGGTTGTATCTAAATGGAAATTAATATCTATTCTTTTAAAAGTTTATACATAATTATTTAAAAATTTAGTTTTGTGTTATTTTTGCTTTTACAAAACATTATATTTAAGAAATCAATTAAGGTCAAATAACATATAACATTTTTAATAAAATATATAACATTTTTAAGCTTGTCAATATATTACCTACTCTATCCTAACGTTTGGTTAACAAATTATAAAACACCTAAAAGCATGATATTAACCACTTATGAAGAGAGACTTCAATACTTTTGTAAAACTTCTACACATATAAAAGAGCTGTAATATACGCAAGCAAAGTTTATACTTGACCATCCTTGATATAACTCCTATGTTTCATACGTTGTAAAGAAGCTCATAGAAGTGGTTATATCTGAAGAAGGTTTAGTGGTTTGAATTTGATTCAAAGGTTGAATATTGGTTGGATATAACAATAGACATCCCCAAGGCAAAGCGTATCTCCATGAGTGATCCATTGCCATTTGAAATCCAACAATGCACTTCTGGGAGAAGATATGACAACATTTTTTATAAACTTTGGCATTGCTACAGTATGTTTTACAAACTGCCTTTTAGCTCTCATTTCACACATGTAGACAAAGGATTTCATGGTACAATCATCTATGTATTATTTCAGTAAATAGCATGTTAGACTGTAATGAGTTTTTATTTTTATTATAATTTTAAAGTAGAAAACTTATTATGAGGATGCTTGAAAGTAGAATATGGATTTGGCTGACTAATAGCAACAAAATGTGATGTTTGTAGCTATGGTATATTGTCGTTGGAAGAGATTACTGGGAAAAAAACTTGCCTATAACATGTTTATGAAAAGAAAAAAGCTTGCAAAAATTGATGGGTAGCATTTTTTTCCAACCAAGTTGGAGAAGTGGTAGATAGGAATCTATTGAAGAAGGCCAATACAGTAATACCATGCTTGAAGAAGGTAAAGAGCTCAATAACCTCTAGATTTTTTATGCACAAAAAGTCTAAAAAAAAACCTACCATAATCAACTTTTTAAACCAATTGCAAAAGATCACAGACATATTTTTGGGCACTACTGCTATGACAAAATTCTGATCATTGGACATTACAAGTACTAGTCACAAAAACAATCATCGTAATGGAAGTTCGTCAGCATCCTAATTTGATGTAAAGAGGATTGATTCCATTATCCTACTTTTAAGAAAACTCCAACATATCCATTTTATTGTTCATATCCTTCCATATTTTTAAAAAAAAAGTAATGCATATTGTTATTTTAATAATTCTTGGTTTCATAACACATTGTTTGGTATATGTCACAACACTTCCAAAGCAAATGGTTATATGTGGATTGGTCGAGAAGAAAGTGGTTATATTTTCCTTTTCAAACTTCAATTCTACATGTTTGTGTATTTGATTTTTGTTGAATTTAAATGTTTTAGGATGATTTTGGAGAGAAAATGGCAGAAACAATTCGCCAGACAAGTTCTCCTTGGGAACTTTGAAAGGTTGGCAACTTGAACATTGCCATGTGGTCTTATGTAGCTTTTCTGTAAATAATGTTTGTCGTCTTCAAGAAGAAACCATGGATTCCCAAACAGTTCCTATCCACAAATAAGCTTTATATTGTCCATGTGACATATATCCAATTTGTATACTATTTTATTCTTCTAATTAAAAGTATCAATTAAAAATGGATATACAAAAGAAAACTAAACTTGAAATCTAATGGGTAGACAAAAGCAAACTAAACTAAGTTATGATTTCAACTTAATTCTCTCCACTTTAAAACAAGAGTGGAAATGCAATCTATCATAAAAAGATGAGCTTTCATCTTTTACTTCCATTATTGCAAAAGCCTTATGAGATGAGCATTCATCTTTTACTTCCATTATAGAAAAAGCCTTATGAGACTGTGTTCTTCAATGGCTCATGTAATCGGAGGGAAACCTGGAACTCACTAATGTCAATGGCTGGTGCACAATAGTCAGAATGCAACACGTTGCGTTAATGACCTATCCTGCCAAACATACATAATGTTCACAAAAACAATAGACTTTACTTAAACTTTGTTTTCTCCAGGTCCCCCAAGATGGCCACATTGTCTCCACAACATGGGTCCAACTCCTTACATCAACTCACAAAATTTTGGAACCTTCAAAATTTGTAATGGAGCATAAATATAAGAGCTAACTTCACATTCTAAACATCCTTATAGAAAAAATAAGCGAGAATATGTGGTCTAGTACCAAGTTTTTTTTAGAAAATCTCCAAAACTGTAAATATACGAGGATTTTAAAGTTTGGCCACAATCCATTGTAATTACATGTACATTTTCCTGTATTGACTTTGTTAATGTCTAGCACATTTGGAACAATTTATGTCAATGAAACATATAAACATGCTATAGGTATCAAGTGAAATAACTTGACAAATAACGCTCCAACTAACTCAGAACCATAAATAGGATCACATCAAACTGAATCATCTGACATGGAGACTACATGAGCTCAAACCTATGAGGAACCAGATGGACCAACATGGAAAAGATTCATGTTTGAAATTTGGGGTCATTCTTGTAGCATCATGTTACAACATCAAAAAACTAATTTTCTTAGATCTCCTGCAGCTCCCTTCTTTTAATTAAGATCTTGAAACCGGAGCTGAAGCAAAGACTTTGAATTTATATCAAAATTCAATCGCAGACATTGAGTAGTCATAAGGAAATAAAGTTCATTTAAATCAAAAAGATGGACTTCACCATCTAACCCCAATAAAATTTCAAGCTCAACTGACTCTTGCATTCAGTTACAGTATGACAGATGTTTGTGGATAGGACCTGTATCTTCTCCAAAACAAAACAAAAAACAATATCTAAAGATATCAAACAATGCTTTCATATGAATTACATTAACTTGTAGTCAATATCTTTGGAGGCAATGGCATAGAATCAACAAACTGGAAAAAGAAATGAAATTGGGATGCAAAAAAATTGCTTAGAAAAGGACAACATTAATCACATACATATGTAGATCACATCATTTGCAAAAGAATTGACATAAAACATATGCTTTAGCCTTGATCTTTGACTTTTCAAAACCCACTACCGATTTGTCTTCTTCCAATATAATATACAATCCTTACAGCAAGTAGAGATTTATGGTTCACTTCTCACAAATTTTTAACCTCGATCTTTGACTTTTCAAAACCCACTACCGATTTGTCTTCTTCCAATATAATATACAATCCTTATAGCAAGTATAGATTTATGGTTTGCTTCCCACAAATTTCATCAAGCATTTAAAAAATACATGGTACTTAGTCTAAACCAATTGACAACTGAAATGAGAACGGTCAATTTATTTAGACTCGGAAAGAAAATGAATATAGAGCATGTTGATAAGTTGGACTGAATGTACAAATCAAAGCAATAGGTGTTTGGCTGCAATGTTGAGGAAGCATGCCATGAACTTTGCAGTGCCCGTATAGCACAATATTCAACTCTTATTGTTTGATGAGAACTACCATTCTCTCAATATAAACCTTCAAAATGCACAAAGGGGAAAACTTAAAACAAGCAAATTTCTTCTGCTAAAAACTTTGTACATCTATGGTCTTCCAAATATATTCCAAAGGTGGCCTCTTTGTAGACAATCAAGAATTTTATTGGCAACACAATCCAATTTTGCAAGTTTTTCCAAATGAATGCAAGCTCCAGACATTGTCATCTGTTTTTTGCACGAGTTGTTGGAAAGACTGAGCATAATGGAAATTGGGTATTTCTTGTCTATATTGAGATGGATGGATATAGGAGTTGCACTCTTCTGAGAATACCTTTTGGTTCCTTTTTGAATAATTCCTTGTAACCATCAAAGTGAAGGAGAGCCTGTAACCATGAAAGTGAAGGAGAACCAATAAAGCCCTTGTTGTTGCTTCTTGTTCAGTGGTAAACTTAGCTTCAATCATTGTAACTAAAGAAGGAATACATCCAACTTCTCCAAGCATCTTTCCATAATCTATTGAAGTACCAAGTTCATATGTAGCAACCGTGGCCATTTGTTGCACAGTTGGAATTCCACTTCTTAAAGCATTTTCCAGTCGAGTGATAAAACTAGCAAAGATGAGAGCATCCCAATTTGTCTTACAAGCATAAAGGTTTTTTAGTGCTCCAATTGCAACTTCTTGTGCTCTAGGAGTTGAATCTCTATCACAAAAGAATGAAAGAGGGTGAATTCCAGCTTCTTTAGCAATCAATGTCCTCAGATTAATATCATTATGTGCCAAGTATTGTAGACAATCAACTAAATGTTCTCGAGTGAGGATAGCGCCTAAAGTACTCAACCTTATTAAAACAAGAATACAGTGCCTGAAGTACTCAACCTTATTAAAACAAGAAGGGAATTCTCATAAGTGAAATTTTGTTGTATCTATGGTATCCTATCAAGGTTCCTAAGATCCCGTGTAGCAGCTGCCTGGACTGCGGTTATCCCAAATTGAAAGATTTCAACCAGAACCAACACATCGCAATGTGTTCCTACAAACCATGCATTTTCAAGTGTGAAACTTATTGTTTGAAGAAATTTAGATGCTTTTCTTTTGTAAAAGAGCTTCATGATTCTAAGAGTCTTACCAAAGGAGTTAGAACCCCTTCTGTAACCAACAAAGTAGTTATCGTATACATTTAATTGAAGATGCTTATTGTTATTAACAAGATGAGTAATGGACCTAAGTTTCAAATGCAAGTTTTGTAAGGCAGTTGGAAACAGAAGGAACACGTGGCAGGGAGGAGCCAACACCTAGAGAAAACTTGTCATAATATGATTCAAGGGGGTCTTGCCTCATCCTCGGTCAAGGTATTTATTGGTCGAGTTCGGGAAGGTGCAGCTGGTGCAAAGGAAGTCTTGCTAATTTATGGAAACAACAAGCTAGGTTGGAGTATGTGAGGATAGAAATGGGTGCCAAGGGTCATTCATGGTGTACAGGGTGCAACCCGGAGATGTGGATAATTAGTGAAGTTATTATTGAATTAAATGGGGAAACCCCTCTCATTCTGTTAAATCTTCCTTTTGGTTTGTGGCGGAAAGCAACTGCTTGTCTATAACCCTTCAATTGCAAACTGTGGGTGAAAGATAATTCTATCGATGTGAGTGTAGAAGAACGGAGCCGAGTGGTGATAACACCATAACGACTCGGAGTGGTAAATGGTGAGCCAACCATGAGCAATTGAGAGCTACTTAGGAAACTTGGATTTTCAAGGCAATGACTCCTCAGGAAGTTTAAGGGGAATTTGAAGAGACTGAAAAGGATTTATGGGATGATTTGGAGGTGGATAAACCTGTGGAAGAATGTGAGGCACTAGAGAATTGGATTACAGATCCAGGTTCCACGAGGGAGAGACAATCACTATATGAAACGATTATCTCTCCTTTATGGGTCGTGAAAGGTATTTTGGCTCGGGTGCTTCTTGAGAGGTAGGAGGATTGGGTGCTTTTGGAGAGGGAGGAGAAGAACCATGCTGATGAAATTCTTCCGACCCAATGTTGGAAGAAGCATTAGGTCGACTCAAGATTGATGCACAACAAAATCGATGTAAGATTGATGCACAAAATATTGATGTAATTGCTAGTCACTTGGGAATTCCATTTCTTCCTAGAGATCTTGGTGCAAGTGGCTTCATTGGTTCTAGTGGATAGAATGCACCGGCGACGCTAGCGAACATGAACATGCAGTATAGGGGAAGCACTTCCAGCACCATTTGCATCTGGAAATACACTCATCTGAAAATACACGCATCTCATGGGCTGGAGATCAGATCACTTATACCGAGAGAGATTGTTGAACCGGGATCACCTTGACTGAGAGAGGTTGTTGAGCTGGGAGATCTAACCAAATCACTATTCACCAGATTCTGAAACCACAACCATCCATGTCAAAACTCGCAGCGTGTTCTTATTAGATGGAGGGATGACACGTTCTTATTGGATGGAGGGATGGCCAAGTTGTGTATAGTGCCCAGGAACAGGACCTCAGAGAAAAAATGCCTACAGCGTAAATATGTTGATAGGTAAAAAATACTAGAAAGGAGAACTAAAATCGAGTTACTTGTAGACCTGGTGATGTATCTTGAGGAACTTCAAACTTTAGAATTTCTGTCAAAAATGAACTATTATATTTAAATTTTGAATTTTTTTGTTGGTACTCTTCCTCAAGCACCTCCTTGGATAAATTGATCTGGGCTCTTTCTGTCTCCTCTATGGACAGATTTGGATAGCTCTTACGTCTTTTTTATGTAGGATGATGGCTGGTGAATTTTGTGTATCTTCTTTCTCTTTTAGTTGAGCATTGTAAGCACATGAGATCAACCCGTTGACTCAGTACATAATTGATATACAATATCATGGGATGTAACTAGTTACCTTTGATTCAATATGGAATAACAAGGAACAACTATTTTTCTTTTGGAAAAAAGATTCTAGACTTGTAGCGAGTTGTAGCATTAGATAATATATTTAAAAAAATGCAAAAAAAATCAAATATATTTAGACTATGCTCATTTTGGCCTACTTTGAATTGTATAGTAAGTGTGGTTTTTGAAGTGTTCAAATATATTCAAATGCACAATGTAGTAAATCTAGCAAAAATAAAACCATTCTAAAAAACCCCACAGTAAATGTATAAAGTTCAAACTAACCCTTCTATTAGAAATCCACTCCATGAAGTAAATTGGAACTCAGTCGAAAGAATAAATGGTTGATTTAAACTACTGAATAGATGTGGAAAAATGAATGTTTGATATGGATATCCTTCAACTTAGAATAATAATTTATTAATCTTTGATTCCTTTGAAGCATTATTGATTATATAGACTCAACCAAAGTCTTTCATTGAACAAAAGGACTTCTATTACCTTCTTTTCCATTCCATTTTCCTTGTATTAGTATCATTCTCTATTTCACTCTAAGGATGAAAAGAAATCCATGTCTTCTTCCTTTTGTCTTTCTCGCACCCTCGCTTTCACTTCTACTTTCACTCACAGAAGCAGAAGAAATCCTAGTATTTTTCTTTTCTTTTTTTTGTTCAATCTCTCTTTTACTCTCACTCTCACGAATTTGATCTAAAATAAGAAACCTAAGGGTGAGTGCATAATGTTGAGGGACCTTTTAGATGCAATGGTAGAGTGAAGTCAATCACTCTTGATTCATAAAATAGAAATCATCGCAAGCAATCTCGACCCTGCCAAGCCTAGTCCCAAGGCTATCAACATGCATGCCAATTAGGATAGCACACCAAAACGCACCCCTGTTTTATTGATACAAATCACGCTCGCGTTTCACTTTGAATAAACACGCTCTCGTTTACTAAAACATGTTTTATGGTTAAAACGGGTCAAGCCCATCATTTTCGCCACAACACCGCGCTATTGGAGCTTCGACAGACAAGAACAGGTGAGGCCGAACGAGTTTTGGGTGAGCCAAAGCCATCAACCTCCACCTTGGGATCAACCTCTTCTTTGTGAGGTATTTTCCTCAAAACTTCTCATGATTTTTTCCCTATATTCATAAATTTATTTGCCCTAATTTGAAATTAAACCAAAATATTTTAATTTATATGGCCAATGGAAACAATAACCCTAATGGAATTTACATGGCCAATGGAAACCAAAACCCCTATTTAATCATAAAAACCAAATAATTTTGATTATTTACAAAAATTCACATGCCCAATGGAAACCAAAACCCCAATTAACTCATAAAAAACAAATCAATTTCACTATTTCCATATGCATATTCACAAGCATCCTTGTGAATCCATACCAAAATTCACAAATATGCAAAGTTTGTCAAGCACATTGCAAGTTTGCATAAGTAATTTACATGCCCAATGTAAACCAAAACCCCAATTAACTCATAAAAAACAAATGAACTTCACTATTTGCATATGTATATTCGCAAGCATCATTGTGAAACCAAACCAAAATTAACAAATATGCAAAGTTTGTCAATTATATTGCAAGCTTGCATACAACTAAAAAAAATCAAGTAGAATTAATATCTTCCCTAAAATACATAAACAAACATGGTAAATCCCTTGCCTCTATCTGAAATATCGAAGTTGGTCATCCAAGAACATCAATAAACACCTTATAGTTTTTATGAAACTTCCTAATCCAAGTGTTAAAATAAGGTATAGAATCTTCCTATGCTTAACAAATATTTCCTCTTGACTGAAGGGTACTTTTTGGTTAAGGTCAAGACAACGAAATTCAACAATAGGCTCTACGAACAACAAGATACATAGGGAGGTTGATGTGTTTGATTACATGCCAATCACATACTATCATACATGGTAAAATCTAGTGGAAACCTTGCAACCATAAAAGCCACTATACACAATTATGCAATTAGTCTCTCATGGGTATATAGAAAGAGTGCATAGAACTAAAATAACATCAAGTGGAATCCATACAAGGCCCAAATTACATATAAACAAAGATCTGCTAAATAGACTTTGGAGTCCAAAAAACATCATGATACAACAAATAATTACATATCTAACAAAAGTGTTGCCTATACTAGGATTTTATTCATCAATAGCACATTATGCCGCCTATTCTAGGCTCTAGCCGTTGCCTCTACCTACAATCTGGGAGTTGGTCCTGCAAGGGCATTAGTTAGCACCTCACAATTTCGATGAAACTTCATAATCCAATCCTTAAAATAAGCTAGAGGAGCTTCACAATCAACCTATGCACATAGGACATTTTATGTACACATGCATATGGAAATTATAATTAATACTTGAATTTAGGACATAAATTTAAAATGAAAAAATGCTAAATGTTTATTCTTTACTGTAAAATTCAAAATCAATTTTAAAATTTAAATAATAGATTTAGTTTATGTTTTTATTTGTCGTACATTAGTTTTACACTTTTTAGTGCTTAGAGATGTCATTATATCATGTGTTTATAGAGATGTCATTTTATTTGTATTTATGATTGTAGTGGCTACTATGGACAACAATGCGGAGATATTGAGGATTATTGGCCATCTTAGAGAGATTGGTTCTGCCTGGAGGGGTGGAGATGAGCTCCGCCGATCCTTGTCAGATTCATTGGTGACTATTGTTGATACGATCACTAGATTGAATGATGCTTTGTATAGCATCGTCCTACAGGAAAAGAAAAAGACAAGAATACGCTGATGGTTTGAGCTACAATGAGATAAAGAAGCTGAAAATAACCAAAGAGCACATTTATACATTGTTTAGAGTGCAAGGGATGGATGACATTTCGGAGAGCACTAGGCCACATATTTCGATTGAGTGGTGCACCTTTCCACCCATTAGAGACCATTGGATGGATAGATGGTACATGGTTTTTTACATTCCCTCGCACAACAATAGGAAAGTACCATTGTACTTCCTCTGGAAGTTGTATGCAAATTTTGTGATTGGGATACATGTCAACTATTTTGACATGTTGGGCTTCAAGGGCATTGGTAGGGGGATGCCCCAAAACCGACCCAATGCTAGGCATAAAGATGCCAATCGACAGATACCTGCACCTTGTGCCCAGCTACCAAGGGTAGAGATCCCTCTTGCACATGATATGGTTTCCCAGACATAGGAGGCATTTCTGACTCTAGCTTGGATGGTTTCTCGACACACAACAACTATTGACGAGGCATTGCCCTCTTCCTTTGCTGGGGTACAACCACCAGCTTCTGGTGCTAGAGGACAATCTATTGGTGGGGATAGACCGACATCCCATGTTCCTCAGAGCGAGACACACATGTGCACAACATGTGGTCAATCTTGTTATGGTCCTGCACCAAGACATGGTACCTCTACGATGACTGGTGGTCAAGTAAGGACATTGTTAAAACTCTATTATTGTTCAATTTTTAATTTTTCCATATTGTATGTAACAGATTAAAAGATTCGTAATATATGCAATTTTACTCTTGTAGGAGATTGATGCCTCTCAGGGGGGTGGTAGTGCACCCGGTGTGGTTGTATCCGAGGCCCAAACAACCAACATTGAGGTAATATTTAAACATGTGTCATTTTGTTAATGCATGTGTTAGTCTTGATTAATTTGTTAAATTGTCTAATATTTACAATTTTTGAAGCTGCGGGAACCCCATTTAGAACTTGATGCTGGAGACATTGATCTCGGTGAAATACTCCCAGGTGGAATTTATGATTACCTGAAGAATGCAAGTACATGGTTAATGATTGAATCTTGTTTGAATTATTTAAATTTATTACTATAGACTCCTTTATAGATTGCTAATATTTATAATTTTTAAACTTGCAGATGTTATCTGGATCTAAAGAGGGGAAAGAAATTGCTGGAAGTGGTCACTCCCATGGGAAGATATGTCCCAGGCATGGGTAAGTATATTGCAACATGTTAGTTTTTCAGTACATATTATTCCATCCATTCAACTCCATGTCTAACTATGGTAACACTTTATGACTGCAAACATCATCGCAAATCCTTACACCGCCTCTTTGGTTTGGATCACCCTGTAGTCCAAACATAGATAAGTAGGTTGTTTACACAAGACGACCCTCTTCCTTGAAAAGAGAGGGTGTCCATGACGATCAACCTACTCATCCCACGATAATGTACACACTTCCAATGGAAGTTGTCGGTTAGCTTTGAATTCACTTCACAACTAGTTTTTCTTAATGTTATTTCCACATGTTTACAACATCAAGATGTAGAGTCATCCGTACCAGACTTTAGTGGGGTTGTTGATGTTGCATTCAATGTTGCATCTACAATAGGGATAAGTCACACAGAGGTACATCTACTTGAATATTTGTAATTATACAGTTCATTTGTATTGTCTATGGTCTGTACGATGTCTAACTATTTTATCATTTGGTGAATGTAGCCACACCCTGGTCCATTAGTGGACGTGACTGAGGTTGATGTTCAACCTACGACTCCTCTTGCTTCTAGAGAAACCCCGCATCATTCCTAGGAACAAATTTTTTCTGTGAGATGTTCATTTTTACATAATTGATTAGTAATTTCTCATTCATGTACATGTTGATAATTGTTGAGATAATTGACCAAAAAAAATTATTCGTAGACAAGCATTGCAGAGAGACTCTCTACAAGGAGGAGGACACCAGAGGCATTGTTACCCCGGATGGATGCAGTGAGTGTTTGTTTTATGTACAATTGAGTCGTATTTTAAATTTGCAAACTTTGTTATCACTGGATTGTACTAGTTCAGTTACCTGATCAAGAAATATTGTCATTGATTAGTAGTCACCAGAGATGCACAGTGGTCATGGACAGAGGAAACAAGCATCAGGGTCGGGAAAAAACAAGAGAAAGTTAGAGTTTTTATGTGTGTGTCTAGGATAAATATGTATTTTTCTGTACAATAGGAAGTTAGAGTATAAGGGAGCGGTCTAGGATAGATGTACTTTTGTTTGCATGTACATCAAAGATGTTTTTGATACATGTACATTGACAGGCCATATAAGGGCCTACCATGTTTATATTATAACTTTCATGATATAAAAAATATTTCATATCAAAGCTCCTGAGATCTTCATGGTTCAGTCTTTTTAGTGTGATTATACAAGTGTGGCCAAGAATGTTTCTATGTGTAATGTTCCCAATTTTTGATAGATTTTATAATTGCATGGAGATATCAGCTATAAATTTGAAAACAATGCACAATTACAATATTACGTAATGACAAAAAAAAACATTTAAATTGTTTTTTATCATGATCCAATTGCATATAAAATGTTAAATTAACAACATTAAATTGTATTCACAAAGATGGAACATACCTAATACACATAAGCACCCAACACAGCTAAGCAATTGATTCAACTAAGTGGAATACAAAAGCACCTTACCCACAAACAACCTAACAAACTTTTAAAGGACGCAAGAAGTTGACACACCTAAGTGATGCACCTATGTGGTCAGTGTTTGGCATGATGTCTTTCATCTAACGAATATATGGGATACACATCAAACCTAAAAGTATTCAAGTATTATAAGGTTGATTCAAAATAATGGTTATGATTATATCCTGCACATTATTTTATCATTTTGTTCATGTACATGGAATTTGATGAATGGCATCGAGGAACAACTTTGGAAGAGATGAAAATTATGTGTGATTTTATTATAGTTTAAATTGATTAGAGAAGTACTATTATGAATCTTGTTTTATAAATTTATGTTTATGGAGTATTATTCGAAATAATCACAGTGTGAAGAGATATATTTTGTAATAATGGCATAATAGGTTGGCCACTTGTTTCTAAACATAAACATGTTCCATTACATGGTTACAAACATGTTCCATTACATGGTTACAAACATGTTCCATTACATGGTTACTGACGTAATGGCATTGTCTCCTCCTAAATTTCATCGCAGAAATGCTCACATCTCTTGGATGACCAAGCTAAATTAATATGGAAACAACCTTCTTTCGAATTTCCAGTCTCACGAATGATATTAGATCCTAAGATCAATTCACCTCCATATAGAGATTGACATCTCCTTTTTCCTTGATTGAAACACAAACAAAGAATATTTCTTGCTTGACAATGATGGGAAATAAGTCAAGTTCAACACCTCAAAACAGGTAATAGAATTCTCAACATCTACACATGGAATAATAGTTTGCAACAAGTTTTTTTCAAGAGGGGAATATCTACACTCACCTTCAAGCTGACCTCTATGTGCAAAAATTTCACATTCCCCTACTCAACAAAACCCTAGTTTCCAAAATTGACCTAAAACAAGGTCCCTTGTCCATGGATCTAGAGTATAGGGCCACCCCTAGCACTATCTTGATGTCCTGAATCCAACAGAGTCGATGGTTCTTCGATCTAATCACCTGTAATCATTCTATGGCACGTTGAATCCCTCCTCCTATAGGATTTCACAGACACCTGTTGAATCCCTACCCGGGGCATAGAATGGAAACTGTATCAAAATGGGATTTTGGTGGGTCATGCAAGCATGTTTAGGAATGTTCCATGTGGGAACGCTAGCCACATGTTCATGCTCGAGGAATTTGCAAAGTTGACCCCTATGTGCAAAATTTTCGCATTCACTTACTAAGCAAGACCCTAGTTTCTGAAATTGACCAAAAAATGATCCCTTGTCTATGGACCCGGATTAGAGGGCCACCCATAGCACTATCCCGATGTCCTGAATCCAATGGAGTCGATGGTTCATCGATTTGAGCAACGCTCATCATTCTATGGCACATTGAAGCCCACCTCCTACAGGATTTCTGGGAGATCTGTTGAATCCCTACCCAGGCCATAGAATGGAAACCATGCATCAAAACAGGATTATGGTGGGTCATGCAAGCGTGTTTAGGCATTCTCCTTATGGGAATGGTAGCCACACGTTCACGGTCGAGGAATTTGCAAAGCTGACCCCTATGTGGAAAAAATTTGCATTCACTTACTGAGCAAAACCCTAGTGTCCAAAATTAACCAACCAAATGATCCCTTGTCCATGGACCTAGATTATAGGTCCACCACTAGCACTATCCCAATGTCCTGAATCCAACGGAGTTGACAGTTCTTCAATTTGAGCAATGGTCACCATTCTATGGCACATTGAAGCTCACCTCCTACAGGCTTTCAGGGACACCTGTTGAATCCCTACCCGGGCCATAGAATGGAAATTGTGCATCAAAACGGGCTTTCGATTGGTCATGCAAGTGTGTTTAGGCATTTTCCATGTGGGAATGCTAGCCACACGAGGAATTTGCAAATGTGCAAAAATTTGACATTCCCTTACTAAGCAAAACCATAGTTTCCAAAATTGACCTAAAAATGATCCCTTGTCCATGGACCCAGATTAGAGGGCCACCACTAGCACTATCCCGATTTCCTGAATCCAACGTATTCGACGGTTTGTTAATTTGATCAATGGTCATCATTCTATGGCACATTGAAGCCAACCTCCTACATGCTTTCAAGGACACTTGTTGAATCCCTACCTCAGACATAGAATGGAAACCGTGCATAAAAATGAGGTTTCAGTGGGTCATGAAAGAGTGCTTAAGCATGTTCCATGTGGGAACGCTAGCCACACATTCATGGTCGAGGAATTTGCAAAGCTGACCCCTATGTGCAAAAATTTGGCATTCCCTTACTGAGCAAAACCCTAGTTTCCAAAATTGACCTAAAAAATGATCCCTTGTCCATGGACCCAGATTACAGGGTAGCTCCTAACACTATCTCGATGTCTTGAATCCAACGGAGTCAACGGTTCATCAATCCGAGCGATGGTCACCATTCTATGGCACGTTGAATCCCACCTACTACATGATTTCAGGGACACCTGTTGAATCCCTACCTAGGGCATAGAATGGAAACCGTGCATCAAAAAGGGCTTTCAGTGGGTCGTGCAAGTGTGTTTAGGCATGTTCCATGTGGGAATGCTAGCCACATGTTCGGGGTCAAGGAATTTGCAAAGTTGACCGCTATGTGCAAAAATTTGACATTCCCTTACTGAGCAAAACCCTAGTTTCCAAAATTGACCAAAAAAATGATTCCTTAGCCATGGACCCCTTTAGAGGGCCACCCCTAGCACTATCCCGATGTCTTGAATCCAATGGAGTCAATGGTTCATCAATCCAAGCAACGCTCATAATTCTATGGCACATTGAAGCCCACCTCCTACATGCTTTTAAGGACTCGTGTGGAATCCCTACTCAGGGCATAGAATGGAAACCGTGCATCAAAACTAGCTTCCGGTGGGTCATGCAAGCGTATTTTGGTATGTTCCATGTGAGAACGCTAGCCACACTTTCACGGTCAAGGAATTTGCAAAGCTGACCCCTATGTGCAAAAATTTGACATTCCCTTACTGAGCAAAACCCTAGTTTCCAAAATTGACCTAAAAATGATCCCTTGTCCATGGACCCAAATTAGAAAGCCACCCATAGGACTATCCCGATGTCCTGAATCCAATGGATTCAATGGTTTATCGATCCGAGCAATGGTCATCATTCTATGGCACATTGAATCCCACCTCCTACAACATTTCAGGGAGACCTATTAAATCCCTACCCGAGGCATAGAATGAAAACCGTGCATCAAAGCGAGGTTCCGGTGGGTCATGCAAGCGTGTTTAGGCATGTTCCATGTGGGAACACTAGCCACACATTCACGGTCGATGAATTTGCAAAGTTGACCGCTATGTGCAAAAATTTGACATTCCCTTACTGAGCAAAACCCTAGTTTCCAAAATTGACTTAAAAATGATCCCTTGTCCATGGAGCCAGATCAGAGGGCCACCCCTAGCATTATACCGATGTTCTGAATCCAACGGAGTCGACGGTTCGTTGATCCGAGTGATGATCATCATTCTATGGCACCTTGAATCCCACCTCCTACAATCTTTCAGGGACACCTATTGAATCCCTACCTGGGGCATAGAATGGAAACTGTGCATCAAAATGGGTTTTCGGTGGGTCATGCAAGCATGTTTAGGCATGGTCCATGTGGGAACGCTAGCTACACTTTCACAGTTAAGGAATTTGCAAAGATGACCACTATGCGCAAAATTTTTACATTCCCTTACTGAGCAAAACCCTAGTTTCCAAAATTGACCTAAAAATGATCCCTTATCCATGGCCCCAAATTAGAGGGCCACCTGTAACACTAAATTGATGTCTTGAATCCAATGGAGTCGACGGTTCATCGATCCAAGCGACGGTCATCATTCTATGGCATGTTGAATCCCACCTCCTACAAGCTTCCAAGGACACCTATTGAATCCCTAGCCGGGGCATAGAATGGAAACCATGCATTAAAATGAGGTTTTGGTGGGCCATGCAAGCATGTTTAGGCATGTTCCATGTGGAAACGCTAGCCACATGTTCATGATCGAGGAATTTGCAAAGTTGACCCCTATGTGCAAAAATTTGACATTCCCTTACTAAGCAAAACCCTAGTTTCCATAATTGACTTAAAAATGATCCCTTGTCCATGTACCCAAATTAGAAGGCCACCCCTAGCACTATCCCGATGTCCTAAATCCAACGGATTCGATGGTTCATCGATCCGAGTGACGGTCATCATTCTATGCCATGTTGAATCCCACCTCCTACAGGCTTTCAAGGACACCTGTTGAATCCCTACCCGGGGTGTTATGAAGAGAAATTCCTATGGCTTGGGGTACCACAACAGACAGCTAGACTCCAGAAATCAATCTTTCCCAATATGCAATAGAAATAAACAATCTAACACTAAAGGATCGAACCTCGTACCTTATTCCGGACGGTTGTAGTAGATCCCCGTTGAGCTTTCCAATCTTCAGCTTGGATTGCTATAGCACGTCCTCAACAACAAGTAAACAATACAAGCATACTATATTTCATGGTGTTAGATCTATTCTAGCATATATAACATCAATAATGTAAAAGCATTTGATACATTCCAATGGATACAATATTCAATCAAATACACATTATTGGACAGGAAAAGATATTTCTATTAATAAGAATCAGAGATTACAAGTGACAACCTCTGACGGCACGTCTGCGAATCGGAGAAACTGAATCCCCCACTTGGGCCTCCACCACCTCAATCCTCCATCACTTCGATAGCAAGCTTACTAGCAAAAGGCAAGCTTGGGAAGAACACAACAGTGCTCCAAAGGGACAAAGGGATGCAGACTCAAGCATAAAGTTCTGGCAACAATGGACTATAATTTCGATGCTCTCAACTTTCTCTTCAGCTTTCAATGTACCAAGGGATTCCTTATATAGCTTTTCAAAAGGATATTGAAAGGTCGAATCCGTGCGATCTCAAGGCATATGGAAGGCCAGGAGTCATATGAGTCGGATTTAAGTCAAGGAAAACTCCAAAATGTTTTGGACTATGCACACATCCCGATGTACGCGACCATCGAGGGAATATCCGCGTATGTACGTGGTTGTCGGGGAAAAAGCCGCGTATATCAATATTCTAATGTTTTTAGGGATGATCAAGGTAACATCAAAAGATATAAAGTGGTCCAAAGGGGCTAATGAGTCTGCAGCGGGACAAGGGAAGGCCATACAATGTGTGATTCACCTAGTGTGGTGAAATCCGCTATAACAGATGCCCCCTAATGTATGAGATCAGAGGGGATATATGATGGCCGAAATACATTATAAGTCCATCCCAGGAAGGAAGTGATGAAGGTACCCAAATGGAAGACTAGCCACCCAATCAGCATAATACCATAATACAACTCTGCATATAATCTGCAAATACATCTAGCAGTCCCGGATACATAAGAGTACAATGGCCATGAATAGGAATGATACATGATAGAACATATGTGGTCATCTCCACGTACAATATACATAGATCAGAATCTCCATGATGAAGATATACAAAGGACCATAATCCCCACAAGGCTGAAGATATACAATGGATCTGATCTCCATAGTGGCTGGAAATGTCTGACATACACTGGAACAAGTCACGAGAGGTGAAATCTCATGAACACTGGCACGATCAAGGAGGTAGCATATAAGAGATGCCAC
>LPNX010713061.1:0-18481 GCA_001517045.1 Pseudotsuga menziesii
CTAGGACCTCGACCGAGCTAATACCTCGGTCGAGGTCTTAAAAAAACCTCGACCGAGGGTTTGTTAAACCCTCGGTCGAGGGATTTACAAACCCTCGGTCTAGGTTTTGTTAAGACTTCGACCGAGGTATTTAAATACCTCAGTCGAGGTTAATACCTCGGTCGAGGGCTTAAGAAAATAGACTTATCCCACATTCAAACAAATGAAAATTTTTATGTGCCTTGCAGAGGTGTAAACCCTGCCATTCCTAGCACATAAATGAGCGGAGTTGATACTGATAAATTCACCAACGAATCTTCTATCCATTGAGGTATCATACACGCATTTTGGCATTCATATGAAATTTATTTTTTAATTACTTCTAAAACTTATACTTAGAAAACCACACTGCAACTTCGAAGCAGCTCAAAGAAAAATCCGCAGAGTTAAAAATACATAGCCAAAAAATTCTTAAAAATGCACACATCACATATCGACGTGTCCTCTTCAAAAGGGTATCTTTGGTTTTTCAATTTTTGAAAAAATAGAAAAAATAGCTTTACGTGGACAAATATGTGTTTAAAACGATGCTGAAATCGAATGTTGTCACTTTCAAAAAATAATAAATAATTGTATAATGAGAAAAAAATTAACAAAAAAATATGCACATCACACTGCATTTTATGTAGATCATGCTCATGTATATATATTTTTAAAATTATTAATCCAAGATTGAATTACTCTACGTGGACACGAACCACTTATTAGCTTCTTCAAATTTTTAAGGTCACACAGTTCATTAAATGCAAAAATTCACACATTAAATAACATCGGAATATTTTTAAAAAAATATCACTATGAAGCCAACATAATATTCTACAATTTGTTTTTTTACTGCAAGTCAAAATTCACATGGCATATATGCGTTTTGAGGGCTTCTATCTGGCACATGAGTAAAAAATCAGGTTTTCATCGCCAAATTTGGCCAAAAAGTGTTACCCATCTTCATGGAATCACCCTCTTCTTACATTATTCTCTCACAAATCTATCTCTGAAAAAGTCCCACTCTACATCTAACTCTTCTATACTTATACAAAAAAGCAAAACCTTTGGGTTCCCACCCCCTAGGCGACCTTTGGACTCCCCCAACCGTTTAATCTCACAATTTTGTCCTTTGGGGAGTGCTCACGATTCATACAATGCGTTACATTTCAGATGAAGACTTATGAATACTTCATAAAAGAGACTGGATCGGTAATTGATGAACCTTTTCCAAGCCTGGGCCTTTGCTGCTATCGATTCTGCTTTGTCTTTTATATATGTCTTCTTTGAAGTAGCAATCATCAACTGGGTCTGAAAAATTCTATAGGTCTGTCTGCAATTAAAACAAAAAACTCATCATTAATTTGGATTGCATATAAGATCATCTAACTTTCAATAAAACGTAAACCATACTATCAATAAAAATAAGCATAAAAAATGAAACCTGGTACTGTGTTTTCATCGTGAAAACCTTAACTTGAACAAAAAACTTCTGTCACCCATGAAATATGATAAAAGCTTATAAAAATGACGGGACATCCTTACCGACGGGAAAAACTAAGCATCAGGCTGACAAACTCCTCACCGACGGGCAGAAGCATTATAGCATCGGATGATCAAATCACTAAGCCACCGCAACGGCAGGAGCCAAACAACCTAAGGGTTCCATGGCAAAATAACACGTCGACGAAATAAACACTAAAAACTGCAGCATTGGACTTTGGAATCACTACAACATTGGGCGACTAGTTCAATGAGGAGCCGTAACGGCAGAAGTCACGTGGACTAAGGGTTCCATAGACCAGAAAATGAAAATAAGAACAAATCATCGACGAACGGAACAACTATATGTCGGATGGTTAGTTCACTTAGCTGCCGCAATGGTGGAAACCATATAGACTAAGGGCTCTGCAGAAAAATAAAAACATCAGTGGTTGGAAACTCTAAAAGCTAAAGGTCGGAGCCCATAACCACTAAACATCGGCGAGATAGTTTACTAGAAAAACGCAACGGTGGAAAGTGGAGAGATAACGGGTTCCACAACCAAAGGCTCAATGTTTCCACCATGTTGGCAACACAAAATATTAGTACTCCGATCAATCATCAACATTGTCCTGATGGCGAGAACAAAAAACATCGTGAAGTAAAAGTTTGATCAATAAAACAAAAGCATCGACGAAAATTAGAGTTATCCAATAGGTCATTCATCGTTTAGCTTCTGCAACGGCGGCTGCGTAGAGAAATACGACCCCGATTCACTGTTCAAATGACTTCCGATAGCGATAAATGAACATAAAACATAGCGTTAAGTGCTCAAAGAGCTTTGGCTGGGTAGTATTGAAATAGTTTGTTTAATCTCCGAAACAGCAGTGGCACAGAGAAACAAAACCCCGACTCAATCTTGAACAAGCCTCCGACAACGATAAAACTAAACCATTCAAAAACAGTCAAAAATATGTTAAGTTCAACAGTCAAAAGCATTTGTAGACAAAAATAATCATTCATCCTCCGAAAGCGGTAAACAATTGAACTCAATTCAAACTTAGGAAAATCCAAAAATGTAGCAAAGGGACAACCGAATTTAGGAAGCCAATAAACCAGGCAAGATAAAATCAACAAGGAGGGTCCAAAATTTAAAAAATTTGGGAAAAAAGTTGCAGCTGCAACAATTGGTGACTATCTGGTGAACCCATATCTCCGGAAAACTTATTCTTTGAGCAACAGACTATTTTGACAATAAAAACTAACATGCTGAATTCCTCTAGATGTCTGGATTTCCCAAATGACAAATGTATGTACTTTAATCATTGAGATCAGTCCAATTCAGGGATCATGGGAACCAAGATTTAAAAGTCCAGATAACTCTTTTGAGGCCAGGAATATGAATTTCATTTTTTAGCTCTGCCTTTGGGTAGTTTCCAGCTTGGACACCACAGAATTGCAACATATGGTAAATATAAATATTCATTTGTTCCTTATTCCCATGCCATTTTGCAGTTTTTTTGCTTTTGGACTTTTGTCCTTTCTTTTGAGTCCTCCTGCATGCCTTTCTTTCTGAATATTTTTATTCAGGCTCCTCTATCCATAGTGTCCTTTTGTGTTAGAGATGTATTTAATTTTCAGCTCATAGACGGAGAAGAACTTTGGCAATTTTGTACTTATATGGTTCAGTACTTTGTTTTGATACATATTGCTTTCTCAGGAGATTCTTGACTATTATTTTCCTTTTGACTTTCAATTCTTGGCATGGGATTATTTATATAATATATTGTTTACCTTGCTCGTTTCCATGGGTCTTTTGTTGTCACCCCCTAAGACACTTTTTAAATGTGAGATGGATGGAGCCTCGAAATAGTATTCTAGACCTTTTGATCCTGATTTAGTTTACAAGGATTAAGTAGGACTTCAATGTGTTCATAGACATTTAGGAAAACTGCTAAACTAGAATAAATGCTTTCAGATAAAACAACAGTACACAGTCTTATAGTCAAGGATTTTAGTTAATTCAGAATTCTGATGCTCTAGCATGCAACCAAAAGTTTTCTTCTTTTATTTAAATCCATAAAATCTAAAAAACTACAGAAATAAGGTAAATAAAAAATAAACAACTAAATTAGCTTATTTATGTACAAAACAAAAACAAAAAATAAGGAAAAATAAGGTTTGAGAACTAAACCATTAACTGGTAAGTTCTCCTCCCACCCCTGTAAATCTTGCAATTTGTAGGTTGAGGGGCCAAGTTTTGCTGCAATCTGAAAAGGGCCTACCCATAACTGTTGAAACTTTGTGTGTTTCCCTTTTCATCATGCGGGTGATCCCACTTAAGAACTAGGTCTCCCACTTCAAATTCCTTTTTTCCAACTTTATGCTTATCAAACCACCATTTCACTACTTCCAGTTGATGCTTAAAACATTCTTTGGCTCTGGATCTAGACTCCTCTACCTTCAAAAGATTATAGATTCTATTCTGCAGGATTTCGTTATCTGTGCCTCTAGACTCTTGGGCTATTATGGAAGATGGTATCATAATGTTAGGAGGAAGGATAGCTTCTTTTCCATAAACAAGGGTATATAGTGACACACCTAAGGAATTCTTGGGTGTGACCCTATCAGCCCAAAGAGCATTCGGTAATGCTAAATGCCAACTTCTCTGGTTTTCTATCACAGTCTTTTTTAAGATCCTAATCAGATTCTTGTTTGTAGATTCTGCCAAACCATTCCCTTGTGGGTAGTAGTTTGCAAAATAATGCAACTTAATTCCTCTTTCATGAGCAAATGCAGTTAATCTAATAGAAGAAAAATAAGTAGCATTGTCAAAACCTAGGGAAATTGGAACCCCAAACCTAGTCATAATGTGATCTTGCAAGAAATCCATGACCGCATCTTCGTTCACTTTACGTAACAGAATCGCCTCGACCCATCTAGTGAAGTAATCAGTTGCCATCAAAATGTATTTGTGTTACAAAGAAGAATTTGGTTTTATCTCTCCAATGATATCAATTCGTCATTGCTCAAATGGTTCCGTTATGATCACCGGCTTCAATGGTCCTGCTGCTTTGGCTTGTCTTCCCCCACACCTTTGGTAGATATCACACTTTCTGACATGGGCATGTGCATCCTTGAACAATGTGGGCCAATAATATCCGGCTCTGAGAATCTTGTGGGCTGTCATATCTCCGGAAAAATGACCTCCAGCAGGCCCATCATGTAACTTTGTTATGACCTTCTTTGCATCTTCTTTCTCTAAACATCTGAGAAGGACTCCATCATAATTCTTCTTGAATAAAATTCTATCAATGATCTGGTATGTAGCTGATTTAAGGTGCAATGCTCTTCGCTGCTTGGAATTCCAATGTTCTGGCAACAATCCTTCCTAAAGGTAATGAACAAGGTCTCAGTACCAGGAATTTGGAGCTGTGAAAAGAGGAAATACATCCATCATATGTAACTCAACTTCATTTTTCCAATTGTTTTCTTCATTGTTGTTACCTTCAGCCATTATCTTGCACAGTCCTTTCCCTTTAACTATGGATGTTGGTTTTAATTCGAGGTCATATTCTTGTAAAGCTATTACCCAGTTGCCTCTTCTTTCTCCTAATTCTTTTTGTACAAAAAGAGACCTTACAGCTGGGTGTGAAACTATTACCTTCATCCGGTTCTTGAGTATGTATGGCCTAAATTGTTTTACAGCTTTGAAGACTGCATAAGCTTGTTTATCCATAGCTGGGTAATTCAATTCGCCCCCCTACAGACCAATGCTCATAAATGATATGGGGTACTCATCTCCCCCATCTTCTTTCTGAGTAAGCACTGCTGCTAATGAATCGTCAGATGCGAAAGTGTACAAAATAAAATATTTCTCAAAATTTGGACTTTTGAGAGAGGGTGCATGAGCAATAGATGTCTTTATTTTACTGAATGCATTCCTCTCTACATCATTCCACTTGAATTGTACACTTTGTTTCACCATTTGCTACAAAGGTTTAACAATTTGAGCGAAATCTGGCACAAACCTTCGCATAAAATTAATCATCCCCATGAATGATTGCATACCTTTTTTGTTATGGGGAAAAGGGATCTGTTCGATGGACTTAATCCTTTCTGGGTCTATGGATATCCCTTTTTTAGAAACAACGTGACCCAGTAGCTTTCCTTCTATAACTGCAAACACAGATTTCCTTGGATTCAGTGAGATGCCATCTTTTCGGCAACGCTCGAAAATTTGTTTTAGATGGAATGTGTGTTCTTCTCTCCTCCTTGAAAATATCATGACATCGTTGAGATATACTACAACACTACAGCCAATTAGATCACGGAAATCTATATCCATGGCCCTCTGGAAAGTAGCTCCAACATTAATGAGTCCAAAGGGCATTCTTATGTAAGAAAAAGTTCCCCACTTTGTTCTGAATGTAGTTTTAAGTCTATCTTCTTCAGCTACTAACACTTGATTGTAGCCAGAGAATCCATCTAATAATGAAAATAACTCAGAACCTGAAACCATCTGCAATATCTGTTCCATGGGTGGGACTAGATAGTTGTCTTTATCCGAAGCACGATTTAGGTTTCTGAAATCCACACATAGACTGATTTCTCCATATTTCTTCCTTACTGGCACCAGATTTGAAACCCATTCTGAGTGTCTGACTTTGAATATAATTTTGGCATCCAATAATTTTTTCACTTCACTCTGAATTAAAGGCTCCAATTTTGGATGCATCTTCCTCAAAGGTTGCTGATAAGGCTTGACTCTAGATCTAATAGGAATAACATGTTGCATAATCTTGGTGTCATATGTTTTAAGCTCTTCATATGTCTAGGAAAATACATCTTTCTACTATTTGAACAAACTAATGAATTTATTTCTTTCACCCGGGGAGCAACACTTTTCCAAATTCACATATTTGGGCTCAACTTCAGTTCCTAAATTTGTCAGCTCGAATTGTAAAGATGAGCTATGAGTCTTGAAATTTGCTGGTCTTCTGAACTTGTTGTCTAAATCAAACATCTGCTTTAAGGTCCTGACCCATTTAGGAATAAAGTTGTTGAGTTTTAATTCAGCTTGGTGTTCTTCATCATCGATAATTTCCCCTTTGAAAGTCTCGTCATTCGTCAAACATTCGAGGATTTTTTGGTCATCATCAAAAACTCATAGATTAGTAATCATGTATGGAACCGAAGGCCTGAAAAGTAATTCAATAGAACAATTGTTATTTGAAGGTACAAGCCTTGCAGCTGAGGTAGCTAACAAGTCAGTTGTTGCATTCTTAAGTCTAGGAATGGATACAATATTAAATGCATAAAAATTTGTCATCAAATCCCACACTTCATTCTGATAAGCTTTTAAATGAGGTGAGATGCAATGTATCTGTTTTCGAATTTGCTTTACAATTATTTCAGAATCCCCATACACTTTCAGATTTTCTACTTTTAATTCAATTGCTTTTCTTAGTCCCTGAACTAATGTTTCATATTCGGCTGTGTTATTGGTACATTCAAACTCTAATCTACATGAAAGAAAATGTTTATTTTTCTTTGGATCAATCAGGACACAACCAGCTCCCGATCCTTCCAAAGTTTTAGATCCATAAAAAAAAAAGTGTCCAAAAACTATCTACTTATATTGTACTTGAATCAACAACTACATATGAAACTAAATATACTATTTTACAGTCAAATTCATCAGCCCGTGAAAATCGAAGGAGATCAGGCTGTGTGTCTGATGTACCGTTGGATTCTTCTGCTTGGTAATTTCCCGGTTCAAGCTCAATAAAGTAATTTCCCAATATAGAATTCATTGGTTCATTCTTACCCTCTAACTGAGTAACATTGTGCTTCATATGGGACTCTCTTAATACCTTTATTTGATTGGGGCTTCCCTTATAAGGCAACCACATATGTGACCAATCTGATGCAAAATATCCATTTAGCTTTGCTGACCAATCCCGACTCAAAACAAGTCCATATGCCTCAGGTATGTCTGCTACTACAATATCGATGAACTGACATACCCTTTCATTTGAAGATAATCAAATCAGAACATCCTCCATTTCCCCAATTACCTTCACATTAGTTCTATCTAACCGATAACCTACCAGGTAGATGGTTTAGGCTGTCCATTTATCTTTTTGCAGACTGAAAGCAGTATAACATTGACTGATGCCCCTGAGTCTACTAAACAATTGTTCATGTTATGGTTGAAAATTTCAAAAGTTAATAAAAATGGTGGGGTTTTGTATTTAGGCTTACCTCCCACACTTGCTTCACCAATTTCTTCTTCTTTAGGTTGATTTTCAGTGGGAAGATTTTCCTCAGGTATTAAGTGCTTTTAACAATCTTTCTTTCTGCTGAGGCACATTGCACATTTCAAACAGTGAGATACTTGCCTTAGCCCTCTTAATATATTCGATAATATCATACTCCATCTTATGTTCTTTGAGATTCTTTTTTACATCATCAGTCTTCTCCTCAATGGGCTTAATAGGCACGTTGATTTGCTTTGGATTTTGACTCGTAATGGTGAATTCGGGTATCTTATCAGCTGTGGTACTCTTCTGAATTTTCTTTACATTCTTTTGAAGTCTCTTGATTTTCAAGAGTACCGATATGTCCTCTTTTATCAAACCTTGACTTCTTGTTGTCACGTTTGTTTCTGATATCTCCTCCTGTTTCAAATAGCCTTCTTCTTCTGTATCGAAAAGTGAGACACAGTCCCATAAAACCAGAGCATCATCCTCTTGTTTTTCTGTGGATTTGTTTCCCTTTTCCTCCTCATCATAGGCTTCTGTGAGTTTAGAGTCCAATAGCTGATTCATTACTAATGTCATCGAATTGATCCATTGAGGGCAATTTTTTTCAGAGTGAGGCTGTTGATGAAAGGTGCAAAAATTATCCATACCCACCTCCATTAAATTCATTGATGCAGGACTATGTCGAGGAGGCTTAGATTGATTGTTGTCCTCTCTCCTTTTATAGTAAGGCTTATAAGATTTCTGAGCTTCTTTTTCCTTTTCTAGATCTATTATTCTGTTAGATAGTTTCTGCATCATTTTCAACACTCCTTCAAATTCATGTGACTGCTCCTCCTTAGGCTTAGATAGTAATAAGGATTTCTTACCAATTTTTTTTTCTCCCGACTGCTCAGGATAATCTTCTATGCTCTCTCTTTCAGCTTCTACTCTCTCGACTTCTTCATAAGTTTCTAACAACGTAGGATTGAATTGCATCTTGGAAAACATGGCCAAGTCAAGGCCCTAAAGCTGAAGTATAGTATTCGATCAAAACCTTATCAGGCGGTTTATCAGTTGCAGAAAAATTCTTAAGATAAGCAGCAAACATTTGGGTGAAACTATGCACTTTTTATTTTCTTTCTTTATTTAAAGCGCATAACCCCTTCTTAACGTTGCATGAGTTTTTTGGACTGCATACTTACTTCTAAATATTCTTTCAAATGTATCCTAGTATGTGATTGAGTTTGCAGGCAGAGCAAAATACCATGAGGTTGCTGCTCCTTTCAGGGTATGTGGAAACAATCTGCAAACTACATCTTCATGTTCTCCAGCCCTTAGTCCTTCTATAGCCAAGTAAAAGCTTTGCAAATGATCATCTACTAAAATATTTTCACTCAGGTCAAACTTGGGCAGAATTTTCTGAAAAGGCTGAGGTAAGTCATGTAAAGGGGGTGCCAGGTTTAAAGGTGAGCTAGCCCTCCAAGCAGGTGGTGGATTTGGTGGGTTCGATGGCTGATTTGCATTCATGTTTTCCATGATTCTGGGTGGAGAATGAGGTGGTGAATGAACAGGGGTATGAATAGGTGAACAATAAGGTGTATCTAGTCCCACTTGATTCAAAGGCTGAATAACTTCCTGTAAGGCTGTTTCTACCAGTTCTTCAAAATATCCAACGAACACTACGTCTTCCAATATAGGATGGTCTTTCTTCTTATATTCTCTTATGGGCAAGACAGGAATAATTGGTAATCCTCCAATATTATTCACATATGCCATAGTATGTCTTCTCAGATAATTAACTACTTCACTATCGACATAATACAGATGCTCTTTACCCTTCTCTTCAGGAATTGGATTGGGAAATAGACTGCTTTCAAAACTATCACTGGTGGAATAATCTCGAGAAAATAAGTTTCTTTGGCTAGCCATGCACTGGCGACCCTCCTTCTAGCGCCAAAAACTATTGAGGCCTGGAAAATTGCAGGTAACAACAATTAGGGATTCTCCCTAGTAAACGTTCCCAACTAGCCCATTACTGTTTCGTATGGGGAATCCGTCCGGTTTACGATCCGAATACCATAGGTCAAGTAACAAAAATAAAGGGTTTTACCGGTTATGGCCCGGTCCAGCATGTATGTTTTTAGTTTTTGAATTTAAGTATGAGATGCAAGTGCCTATCTAAAAATGTAGATTGATATAGAATACGAGGATAGGTCACAATGTGATGCGCGGGTTCTTACCTCTCGTCTTAACTCTCTCGCATCTAAACCACACACAACAAGAAAAAACTAAAAATAACTATCTAACCTATCCCTAGGGAGAAAGATTATTATTCATCAATGAGTAATGTATTTTGTGCATGCATTAAGAAAAATCACAGATCACAGTTACTTACTTCAAAACACATGAACATTTATAGATATATGAACAACCAGATAGCTAATTGTTTATGAACAACATTCATTACTCATAGTGAAAATTTCATAGAATAAACTAGAGCGCATTCATAGAAAAAACATAGGTTCAAAGAGTTAGAACGATCTCACAGTTAGTGGATAACAGCTGAAAATGAAATAGTTCACATTCAACAAATCCATTGCACAGCATTTGAAACCTTCCACAAAGCTTTCTCCAATAGGAAACTTGTAATTTCTTTATGCAAACAGAAATAGTTCTTCTTACATTATTCTCTCACAAATCTATCTGGGAAAAAGTCCCACTCTACATCTAACTCTCCTATACTTATACAAAATAGAAAAACCTTTGGGTTGCCACCCCCCAGGCGACCTTTGGACTCCCCTAACTATTTAATCTCACAATTTTGTCCTTTTGTGAGTGCTCATGATTCATACAATGCGTTACATTTCAGATGAAGACTTATGAATACTTCATAAAAGAGACTGGATCAGTAACTGATGAACCTTTTCCAAGCCTGGGCCTTTGCCGCTATCGATTCTACTTTGTCTTTTATATATGTCTTTTTTGAAGCAACAAGCATCAAACTGGGTATGAAAAATTCTATAGGTCTGTCTGCAATTAAAACGAAAAACTCATCATTAATTTGGATTGCATCTAAGATCATCTAACTTTCAATAAAACGTAAACCATACTATCAATAAAAATAAGCATAAAAAATGAAACACGGTACTGCGTTTTCATCGCGAAAACCTTAACTTGAACAGAAAACTTTCGTCACCCATGAAATATGATAAAAGCTTATAAAAACGGCGGGACATCCTTACTGGTGGGAAAAACTAAGCATTGGGTTGAAAAACTTATCATGGGTGGGTGGAAGCATTATAGCATCGAATGATCAAATCACTAAGCCATCGTAACGACGGGAGCCAAAAAACCTAAGGGTTCCACGACAAAATAACACGTCGGTGAAGTAAACACTAAAAACTACAGCACTTGACCTTGGAACCACTACAACATCGGACGACTGGTTCAATGAGGAGCCATAACGGTGGAAGTCACATGGACTAAGGGTTCTGTAGACCAGAAAACATCGACGAAAATTAGAACAAATCATCGGTGAATGAAACAACTATACATCGGATGGTTAGTTCACTCAGCTGCCACAACGGTGGAAACCATATAGACTAAGGGCTCCGCAGCAAAATAAAAACATCAGTGGTTGGAAACTCTAAAATCTAAAGGTCAGAGCTCATAACCACTAAACATCAGCGAGATAGTTTACTAGAAAAATGCAACGACGGAAAGTGGAGAGACAACGGGTTCCACAACCAAAGGCTCAATGTTGCCACCATGTCAACAACACAAAATATTAGTACTCCGATCAATCATCAACATCGTTCTAATGGCGAGAAAAAAAAAATCACGAAGTGAAAGTTTGATCAATAAAACAAAAGCATCGACAAAAATCAGAGTTATCCAGCGGGTCATTCATCATTTAGCTTCCACAACGACAGCTGTGTAGAGAACTACAGCCCTGATTCACTATTCAAATGACTTCCGGTAACGATAAACAAACATAAAACATAGCGTTAAGTGCTCAAAGACCTTCGGCTGGGAAGTATTGAAATAGTTCATTTGATCTTCGAAACAACAGCGACACAGAGAAACAGAACCCCGACTCAATCTTCAACAAGCCTCCGACAACAATCAAACCAAACCATTCAAAAATAGTCAAAAATATGTTAAGTTCAACAATCAAAAGCATTTGTAGAAAAAAATAATCATTCATCCTCCGAAAGCGGTAAACAATTGAACTCAATTCAAACTCAGGAAAATCCAAAAATGTAGCAAAGGGACAACCGAATTTAGGAAGCCAATAAACCAAGAAAGATAAAATCAACAAGGAGGGTCCAAAATTTAAAAAATTTGGGAAAAAAGTTGTAGCTGCAACAGGAAGATACATAGTTTGTGAAGGTCGTCTATTCTCGCTTTGAATGAGACACTCACTATTTGGAATGATTAAAAAAATGTTCCTAATAAAAAACAATTATAGGCCTTAGAGCAACCTTTAAGCAATTGGAAATCCACATACAGTGTCTAGCTAATTCATTTTTAAAATAATGGTTTGTTATTGGCCTCAAGGAGGAAATTAAGGAAGACGTCATAACTAAGCACCCAGTTACTTGCTTAGATGAATGCAACAAAGCTCTAGAATCCAAGAAGGTGATAAATGCATAAACCATTAAAATATCCGCATTCCCTTCTCACCTCAGACCCCTTTGGAACCTACTTCCAACCCCTCTTCCTCTTAGCCCTTCAGAATCTAAACATTGTCTCGAAAAAGAAGTAGAATTCCTATTTATAAAAAATTTCTATGATATGAGTGGAATTTCAAAGGGTACAAATTTAAAGAATTTTTTATTATCAAATGGATCTATCCTCCCAATACCAGTAGGAAGAGATTAAAACAAAAGAAACTCATGAACTAGAATTGGAAAAAACCATCCCTCATTCTTAAGAAGAAATAAGCTTACAAGATCATCGCAAAGAACCTAAAATTTCCATCTATGTTTTATCTATATTTTACACACCCCAACCTCCAAAGTTAATTGATTACATCAAGAACTGCATGACAATCATGTTTATTAACATGGGACCACACCCACAAATTATTCATAAGAGAGTGGAAAAATAAATCCATTTTTATATATATGCATTGCATAGTTTTCAAATTATGATTGATAGCCAATGGTGGTATGATAAAATGTTGAGGCAGATGTGAAAATGTGAAAGTTCAAATGGGAGAGTATCATTTGAAATATCACTTCTTTTCCATTGAAATAGGTGGATGTGATGCAGTTATTGGTACATAATGGGCCATGGCTATGCACTTTGGGATCTATTACCAAATATTTCAAGAAATCATGTATTATTTACAATAAGAAACGGTATAAACATACCCTTAAGGGGTTTAATTTTGGTTCCTACAAAATTATTATATTTCACCATAGGAGAATCTATTAAAGAAAGCATATTCCAACATTATTTCTTGATGCTATAAAAGTTGTGGACAACTCCCTATGGGATATTCATCCTAATTTGCAAATTGTATTTACTAAAAATAAACATGTATTTGAAACACATGGCTTATTGCCTTCATGCGGTGAGAATGACCACAATGTCCCCCTCCTTTTGGGTATTCAACCACCCAATGTATGTCTTTATAGGATGTATTTTGTGAATAAGAAATGAATAAAAATGTAGGTCATCAACTATTAGAGGTTGCAAGGTTAATACCTCCCAATACAATACCTTACTCATGACTTATGGTCATGGTATTAAAGAAATAAGGATTTCGGCACATGTGTCCTAATTTTCAAGTTCTCAACTAGTTGACCATAAAAGAAGTTTGTTTCATCCATGTGATTAATGATCCGTTGGATGGATATATTTGAACAAATGGTGAACGTCTTCAAATATGAGAAATGGAAGAGACCGAGGATTTTAGAGAAATTTGTAGAGTGGAGGCTAGCGGTGCTTCATGGATGGGAATGGGGGGGAGGGGGGATCCATCCCCACCAGGGGATACGATAGAGGGAATGAAAATCGACAATATCTATATCCAACTGAATGAAATGGGAGGAAAGGGATCTGTAAAAACTAGAGGAAACTTGCAATAGTGAAGACTAGCATAAATTGTTTACCTAGGGTAGACCAAGTTCCTGCAATGCATATTAGATCCATAAGCTTAAGAGACCATATCCAATATATGAAATTCCATGCACTTATAGGGAAATTTGTGGGCATGCTTCCTTCAAAGAAATCCCTAGTTTGGTGGATAAACTTCACCTGGAAACTAAGGGGGAACTATGATTTGCAATTTGGGTTGAAGGGTTTTTTCATTATTAGCTTCATCAGTTTAGAGAATCGAAGCCAAGTTTTGGATGGAGGATCTTACATTTTTTACTCGGTTGGTATCTTCCTCAGAATTTGGCAGGAGATATTTAAACTAGAAAAAGAAGATAAGAGGATTGTGCTAGTTTGGATACGCATGTAATCCTTTCACGGGGAATACTAGGATCTGAAATATTTGGAGGATATAGGTAATACCTTAGGAACTTTCATCAATATTTCTAAAAAAAAAGACTATAAGGTATATGACTTATGCCAAAATCTATGTGTACATGGATCTAACAAAATTTCTCCTGAAATTCATAAACCTTTCATGGGAAGACGAGGAATGGAGGAAATTGTTGGAGTACAAACAACTCCCATTTTGATGTCGATGTTGCCATGATTACATGACCCTCTACAAATATTTTCCCTAGAGTATCCCTCCTCCACCTCCCAAGTAGAATAATGAAGTAGATGATTAGGGTTTTTCACGGGTGAATTTTGGTTTAAAACTTTCAGATCTGAACTATTTCGACCTTATATGCTCTTTTTTACTCTCAATTCATCAGTATTTACCTTGATTTGATCAATTTTTAACTTGAATTCTCGTTCTCCTTATGTTTTGGATCTATTCAGGGAACCACACATGTGTTGTTGGCAATAAGCAGTGCCACCGCCTGAACCTTGTTAGCTAGAAGTGGTGCTCGTCCAAAACCGCTCTGTCAAGACCCCTCCAGCGCGGTGCCAGGTAGGCCTTGTTCCAGAACTTTTTTTTTTTGTCATTTTTTGCAAAAAATAGAGTTTGTTTGGTTTCAGCCTTGCACTGTCAGGATTGTGTGTTTGAATCTGAATGCTCATGGTAGAAAATTTTGTGATAAAATTGGTTGGATTGAAAGAATTCAAAAGCTGGATTAGGCTTGTTAATTATTTGTTTTCTTTCATGCTTGTTGGTTGTGATTTTGAAAGGAATTTTTGAAAGTTTAAGTTTCAGTTAGATCTCTTTTTGTTTCATTTATAAAGACTGAAAGAAAAGCCACTTGATTATCATCTTAATTTCATTTTTTCCATAGAGGACTTCTTTTTGCTTTTAAAAAAAGATTTATTATTATTATTGAGATTAGGTCATTATTATTACTGAACATAGGGCATTGGACCTCTAATTAGCCTCACAAGATTTCAGGTTCCCTTTGTTCTTTTATCTCTCTTGCATTAGTACTATCTCATCAAAAGAAAAAATAGTGTAGTTTTAAGTTAGATCTATCTATGTTTTAAAGAAAAATAAAAAAAATAGATTGCATATGCATGTAGAGTTCTTGTTGTTTTTATTTTAGGAAAATAGACTCTTACCCATCTGATTGCTTTCAAAAATAAAAATGAGTTTGGAATGTGTTGCTTATCTTTGGATTTGTTTTGTTCAAAGTAGTTGTTTGGGAATTTTTTTTTTCAAAATGAAAAGAAAATACTCTCTTTCCCTCCCATAAGTAGGCATACCTCGAACGGTAAAGTGAAATATTTGCATCTACATATCTGCATGGTTTTACTTTTTCTGTTAAAATTCCATGCATTCACCTAACTTTCCACTTTAAAATTAACGGTAGTTATAGGCTTAAAATTTACATAGCAATTTGAGCGATAGGCTAGAGACGTGTTTGGGTGTCGTTAAGTGTAGGAGATGTCGTTACTCCTCTGCACTGCATCTCGGGACTTGTGCGGTTCTTCCACGTACCATTGGTATATCGAATGGCATTTCACATACCCTTGATGTATATAGAAAGATACTTCACGTACTCGATTGTATATAGGAAGGCCCCCTGTGAACGGTTGTGCATTAGACAGCACTACTACCGATTTGAGCTCCCATGTACCTTGCGTATATCGGGAGACCCCACTAGGATACCTTATCTATCTGAGAAAAGAAATTTGGACATCTTGCTTGGAGCCATACACCAAAAATAGAATTCGGGGAGATTACTATGCACGTACCCTTGTGGTATATCACGAGTGGCACCTTCTTGATAATCCTGGTGAGAGACCGGACTATCTGAACTCCTCTTGTCATTTAAGTTTGCTTGTTTGGCCTATAGCTTGAGTAGGGAAATTTTTGGTGTGTTTTATAGTTTTGAGACCCTAGGTTAGATAGGAACTGTACAAACTGGCTGAATTAAGACATTCCAGAAGATTACGGGGCTTGCCACCTGATTTTATTCTTGTTTCAGGAGAAAATCCTATGGAAGCTATCGACCAAGGAGATGATACCAACTCCCAAGTGGGAGAAAAGGTGGTTGTAGAAGGCAGAGATCTATATCCTTCACACGGTCCTCCCTTGGTCCAACAACCTTCTAGGGGTAATATTCCATTCCATTCTCCCATGGAAGGTCATGTTGATGATACTAACCGTCCAGATTATAGTCCCAATGCTTTGTTTTGGGATACCTCTATGGGATGGCCATTGCTTCATTTGGCACCCATCTAACCTATTTTGAAGATATTTCACCTAATGAATAAGAACGTAGACAATACCAGGCAGCTATTCTCCATGCAAGAGAACTTGAAAATAAAATAGATAACATATTGGGTACACCACCACCTCGCTCAGCAGTTTTTCCTGTGGGATATCGCTCACTTGCTGATTCTATGAGACCCATTGAACCTATTCTAGATCACATTGTGACTCCACATAATCTAGGTCAAACTACCAACCCCAAAACCTCCCATATTATGTCGGTTCCAAATCCTCCCGGGTCTTTCGCACCTGGGGAACAACATTCAATTCCTGTTTCATCAGTACCTTCTAGTGCCGGGGGGAAACCCCCGGCATGACTTATGTTACATGTCACTGGAGTTGTAGCTAGTCAATGATAGACCTCTAGTATAGAAAAACCCACACTTTATGTCCCTCCTACCCATACGAATGTGGTTAACCCCCCATCCAATTCAGATTAGCCCTTAGGGGCACAACCTGCAACCAATCAAACCTCTTGGGGGTATGGTTACACAACAAATAAAGTACCTGTATGAAATATTAATTACCAACCTAACCCTACAGGAATTCCTTATGCTGGAATTCCATATCCTAGTAATACTTTCATGCCATGGGGGCAACCTAACTGGTCCTACATGCTAGCTATGGGAGGGATACCTATACATACTACGGGGGGTGTCGGAGGACCACCTTATGGAGGTCCTCCCCCTGGAGGGCCTAATGGTCCTGGACTGTAGAAATTCTGACCAGCAATAGATTAATTTCACTCACAACAAATTACAATTGATCATGCAAAATTGTCAACAATGGAGACTGAAAATGGAGCTGTAACACAAAATTATATTAACTCAGTGTACAATATCCAACCCTGTAATATCATAGGTTTCTGAATATATAGAATACATCAATAGGTCAAATTCATAAGGAGGCATCCAAAACTAGCATAAAGCAGGCTTACCCAAAATAGGCAAATCCCCCATAGGTGTAAAAAACTGATCCCAAATCTGTCATGAGGCTCACAAATTGGCAAGGGCGCATGGGAAAGCTAATGAGTGATGGAATGGCAGCTCATACATGCTTTTGCATGGAGGAAAGAGAGGAGGATGAAAGGGCAAGAAAACAATTTCACCTCACCTAGTCTTGCTTTCCTATGTGCCTTAAAACACTGAAAAAGCAGTCAATAAAGCAGAAAAAGTAGAAGGGCACCTAAGAGGCCAGGAATAAAGCAGATTTGATTCCTAAGGCTTTCCCAAGCACTACATGAGTCAAAGATGGCAAGTTTGACCTCTATGGATAGGCAATTAGCAACTTGCACATGGTGGGACTCATGAACTAGGCAAATAAGACAAAAATAAATGAATTAATGTCTAAGTGGGTAATACTATGGGTTTGATTATTCTAAAACCCCCCATTAAGCCTGAATTTATGAGTAATAAATCAAAATATAGGGCCTAGCAACAAGGCTTAGTCACCCTTTTACATACTGCAAGTCCATATGAACCAAGGAAAGAGGCAAAACCAACTTGGGAAAATCCTCCCTTAAACATGGACTGTAAAACAAAATTGTAGAATCTTGTCTCCACCCATGCTTTGACAGCATGATCAGCAATCCCCAGCAGTGATTTGAGATTGCTGAAGGTCTTCTCACAAAATGCTTTGGTGAAGATATCAGCTACTTGTTCTGAAGATGAACATAAGAGTAGGTGAATGGTGCCATCATGCACAAGCTCTCTGATGTAGTGCATGTGAATCTCAATGTGTCTGGTTCTCTGCTTCTAAACTGGATCTTTGTAGATTTGAATGGTACTCTGGTTATCACAGTAGATGTTAGTTGAGCACTCAGGTTCGAAACCACACTCTCCAAGTAAACCCTGCAACCATAAACACTGAGTTGCTGCATTGACAACTCCTCTGTACTCAGCTTCTGTAGATGAGA
>LPNX010713061.1:20149-220676 GCA_001517045.1 Pseudotsuga menziesii
AAAATCTTTCATGCCATAGCTTGCTAGCTTCATTAGCATGGATAAGAAGAGCATAGGGGTTTGAGTAAGGCAGGAAGTGTGAAAACATGTATACCTTTTGAGCATGATTCGCTACTCCTTTTGCAATGATTCTTCCACTTGAGATTTCTGTGATCTCAACTTCATCTGGTGAGAATATGAATTTCTTAGGAGACCCAATGTGGGTCATCTGGTACACTGATAGAAGGTTGGAGGCGAGACCAGGGACATACAGCACATTGTTGAAGTTACCATGATCAAGTTCTATCCTTCCTTTTCCTTTGCTTTCAGTGAGAGAGTCATCTCCTAGTACAATAGATGGTCCTTTCGACATATCCAGTGAGGAGAAGGCCTCCTTAGTCGAAACCATGTGTCTTCAAGCTCCAGAATCTATGATAAAACTGGGTGAGCTTGATGTGCCAGCAACTAGAGCATGAACTCTCTCTCTGTCATCGGAACTTGATCCTCCTTCTCTCTTCTTTGAGCTTTCTAGAAGTACGATGCCATTCTTCTCCAGGAGATTGGTCAGCATATCAATCTGCTTTTTCATACAAGAGCTTTCAGTGTGATTTCCCTTCGAACAGTATGAGCACTTGTTCATTTCACCTTTGTTTTTCTTCTTCTGGGTATTTTTCTTGGGACCTTGTTGATCCTCTGGAGACTGCTTCTTGTCTCTTCTTTGCTCAGGTGGCTTTTTAGCTTTCTTTTTGCTTTTAGAATCCACCCTCGAATCTCTAGCAACCAGAGCTTGGTCTTTGGAAGGTTTGACGGTGCCCATCATCACCAGCTTGTCTTGTTCTTGTGTGAGACATTCCATGAAATCTGCAAGGCTAGGCATCTTCCAGGTTCGAGCTGTGAGTTTTGTGGCATAGAAGGTCGAAACAAAGACTGAGTAGTCATCAGGTCCTAGCTTCGAGAGGATGGCCAATACAAGCTGATCATCTTTCTTTTTGATACCACACTGCTTCAGCTGCAAAACTAGTGCTTTGAACTTGGAGAAATATAGCTGCAAGGATTCAAAGCTACTGGGACTCAGAGAAATCAGCTCATTTTCAATCTAATTTCCCCTCATCTCATCTATATTTCCAAAAATATCAGAAAGCTTCTCCCATACTTGATCCGGTGAAGTTAATCCATCGAGATGGAAAAGGATGTCTCGAGAAATACTGAGACATAGGAGGCCATAGGCCTCATCTCTCTGATTGTCCCATTTGATCTTCTCTGTAGCTACATTGGGCTCTACTTCTGTAGCCATATTCACCCTATAGAGGCCTTTCTCTCTCAACAAGATCTCCATCTCTGCTTTCCATTCAAAAAAGTTGAAGGGAGTTAAGATAGTTTTCTGTGAATCCATAGCTTTAGAAAATCTGTCCCGGCTGTCAGTAGAAGGCTCCCAGTCTTGATGTCGAACCTACAAAATAATTTTTGAAGGAGAGTAACAACCTATAATGGCTCTGATACCATGTAGAAATTCTGGCCAGCAATAGATTAATTTCACTCACAACAAATTACAATTGATCATGCAAAATTGTCAACAATGGAGACTGAAAATGGAGCTGTAACACAAAATTATATTAACTCAGTGTACAATAGCCAACCCTGTAATATCATAGGTTTCTGAATATATAGAATACATCAATAGGTTGAATGCATAAGGAGGCATCCAAAACTAGCATAAAGCAGGCTTACCCAAAATAGGCAAATCCCCCATAGGTGTAAAAAGCTGATCCCAAATCTGTCATGAGGCTCACGAATTGGCAAGGGCACATGGGAAAGCTAATGAGTGATGGAATGGCAGCTCATACATGCTTTTTCATGGAGGAAAGAGAGGAGGATGAAAGGGAAAGAAAACAAGTTCACCTCACCTAGTCTTGCTTTCCTATGTGCCTTAAAACACTGAAAAAGCAGAAAAAGCAGAGGGTGCCTAGGAGGCCAAGAATAAAGCAGATTTGATTCCTAAGGCTTTCCCAAGCACTACATAAGTCAAAGATGGCAAGTTTGACCTCTATGGATAGGAAATTAGCAACTTGCACATGGTGGGACTCATGAACTAGGAAAATAAGACAAAAATAAATGAATTAATGTCTAAGTGGGTAATACTATGGGTTTGATTATTCTAACATGGAGGACCTAACGGATTTCATCCTTATGGTCCAAATGGTCCTGGTGGTCCTAGGGGGCCTGGTGGCTTCCCTCTTAATAGTCCCGGAGGTTTTGGTGGCCCTCCTCCTAGTGGTTTCGGAGGCTTCGTAGGTTTACCTCCCAGGGGTCCCAGAGGGTCAGGGTTCCTCCTCCTGGTGGTCCTGGTGGTTGCAACAGTTCTGGTAGTTCCAGAGGCCCTAGTGGTCCTCCTCTTAGAGGCGTCGGTGGTCCTAATGGTCCTTATCCCAGAAACCAACCCCTTGCGGGTGGATCTTCCAGCGGTTCTTCATCACAACAACATGTCTATCAGTCTACTTACGGTCCTACTGGTACTTATATGCCATATCAATACTACCAGTACATACAACCTAATCGCCAGTTACCTTTCCTAGCAACTTTGGACTTTCCTGATTTGTCCAAGTTGATTAATGACCCCATCCAACATAACCCCTCATGGCCTCCCATTCCGGTAAAGTTACCACCAAACATCCCAAAATTCAATGGGAAGTAGGGAGATGATCCAAAAAACCATGTCGTGAAATTCCATTTGTGGTCTTCTTCGAATTCCCTAATGGATGATTCAGTTTGTTTAAGACTCTTCCAGCGAAATTTGACTGGTACCACCGCGAAATGGTACATTGAACTTCTACAACATTCGTTTGTAGATTTTGGTTCTTTGGAAACTATATTTCTTACACACTTTTAGCTTCCTATCCATTATGAAATGGGTACATATCTCTTAACTTCTCTGTGACAAAACACCTCCACCCACATATCCAATCATATCCATGAGTGGAGAAGGTGGAGAAGACTTATTAAGGCCCCTATCCTGGATCAATTTTTAGCTAATTGGTTTACTGAATCTTTGTTGCCTCCTATCACCTGAGATGTGGCTATGGGAGGTGCCATTACAAAAGAGCAATCCATTAGTCGAGCCCAATATCTCGACTTGGTCTATTCCCAGTCTGAAACATTGTATGACTTGATCCCTCAAGCTCCTCTCCCAAGTACCGATCCTGCTAGGCCACCAATAGAAACCCCTGTTGATGGGATTGTTGGTTCAATCCAGTCCCCGTCGATATCAAAACCCACTAAGCAACCCCAAAATTACACCCCTACTCCTTCAACTCCTAAGGTTTTTGCCGAGGTAAATTCCATTCAGAGTACTCAAATGCCCGGCAACAATAAAAATAAAGGTAAAGCTAAAAACAAAAAACCTGGAAACCAACATGAGAATCCAAAACCAACCATCAACGAGAACGATAAAGGGAAAAGAAAAGTGAAATATCCATGTCTGCTATGTGAAGGTGACCTCTTCACGAAAGAGTGTCCTCGTCATGAATAAATCACTCAATTTCTAAAGACTAATCCCGCACCAGCAGTTCTCATGGATCCTTTTCCCTCTCAACAATAGCTGATAGACCACATGTCTAATCAGGGAAATTCTATTTCTTCAGAGGAAATTCACATGATGTCCTCAGACACTATTAGTCTGCAAACTCGAAGTGAGAGTTATGACAAACCCATAGACAAGAAAGAAGAAAAGTGTTCTTCAAGAAAAGCTCCCTCTTCTTGTTCTCTCGAGTCCTCATCTACTGTTCCCCTAACCATCGAGAAACATAATCTCGACATGGTTTTGCGTCCACCCAAGATTACTCTTAGGAAGGTTGTTTTTAATCCTAATGCCTGAGCTTCCCAATTTTATAGTGTAGTTGAATATCTTGCTTAGGCACCATGTGCAATGTCTACCTTGGAAGTACTCGAAAGTTTTCCTACATAATGCAAAAACTTGTTAACTGCATTAGGAGCTTTAGACCTGGACAATGCTAATTTGATTCATTTCAATGTTGAGAACTATACGTTTAGAATACCTCACAAAATTGCTTTTGAAATCATAACGAAAGTAGTCGAAAAGAAAGTCTTTAGAACTATCTTAGACGAAGGAGCTTCAACTTCGGTTTTGTCCCTATCTTGTTGGAAAGCTATTGGCTCTCCCGATCTTGTCACATCACCTACAACTCTGAAAGCCTTTGATTGATGAGGTTTCCAACCCCATGGTCTCATACCGGCCCTTTCAGTCGAGCTTGGGGGAAAATCTATTTCTATTCAATTGGAAGTAGTAGATTCCACGTTAGACTACAACCTCCTATTAGGAAGAAATTGGTTTTACACCATGACTGCTATCGCTTCGACGGTATTTCGAATTGTCCAATTTTTGCATCTAGGGAGGATTGTAACCATTTGTTAGCTCGATTTATGTATGTAGGATGTTACTACCCCTACAGCTAATAACATCCCTATGTTAGGCCAGTCCCCTCCTCCTTACCAATTGATTGGGGTAGGCATGTTGAAGGATTCTTCCCTTAAGGGTATTTTTCTGTCAAACCCTCCTAACACAGACACAGCGACAGTAAATATGATTTTTTCTTTTGATTATGATCCAAAGGGCAAAAAAAATTTTGAGTCCACATGAAGAAATGTACAACGTTATCCAAACCCTTTCCGATGACCACACTGATGACCTTCATCTAGTGGCTTCGGACCCTTACCACCTACCCTATTGGTTAGAACCCTCTCTTCCTATTCTGGATTATATCTCCCAAAATTTTCCTTCCGATGAGTCCATTATGGATATCATGAGTACAAATGAGCCTATATGGGAGGATCATCATCATAGATCCTCCTTCCTCCCCAATACCAGTTCGGTAGACCATGATTTTCCATCCCTTTTTTCTACTGATATTGTCAAAACACCTCAAACTCCTATATTGTTGTAGAACACAGATTTCGAAGGAAACCTATGCAACAATACTCAAACAAATCCAATTGGCATATCAACCAAGCCTGGCACCCTTGAGCATGTTCATGTTGGGCAGAACTGCTCAGCAGAAGAATCTGAAGCATACAAAGCACTTTTCAAAGAATTCTGAGATGTTTTTGCCTAGTCTTACAAAGAAATGTCAGGGATAGAACCATCCATTTTGGTTCACGAAATAAAAACCTATCCCACTAAAAAACCTGTCAGGCAAAAACTGAGACAAGTCCATCCACGAAAAGCCGCAACTATCAAAGTTGAAATAGAAAAGCTTCTAAAATTAGGGTTTATTTATCCCATACCCATGACGAAATGGGTATCGAACGTCATCCCTGTCAATAAAAAGCAGGGCACCATTAGAGTCTGCATCGATTTTAGAGATTTGAACAAATCTTGTCCCAAAGACAACTTTCCCACTCCGCATATCGACTAGATTATCGACAACTGTGCCGGAAGTGTCAACTTTTCATTTATGGATGGATTTTCAGGTTATAATCAGATTGATATTTTACCCACCGATCAGCACAAGACAACAATTATTTTCCCATGGGGAACCTTTGCATATAGGAAGTTACCATTTGGCCTTAAAAATGCTGGAGCCACTTTCCAGCATGCTATGTCCTATACGTTTCATGATATAAAACATATTGTAGAATCATACCTTGATGACCTCCCAGCTCATTCATAGCGATGGGAGGACCACCTTGGTCATCTTAGATACATTTCCTGAAATGCCGACAAACTTCCTCCGTCGTTTCGTGTGCAATTTTGCAGAGAAAACACACGGTTATATGCGTATCCTTAAGAAGGACACTCCATTATTTTGGGATTACCAAGCCCAATGAGCCTTTGATAATCTCAAACACGCTTTGACTCATTCACCTATGATACACCCCCCATATTATTCAAAGGATTTTCTCTTATACATTTCTTCCTCCACTACTACCATCGCTATGGTTTTGGTGCAGGACAATCCCGACGGTTAGGAGCACGTGATCTACTATGCTAGTAAGAATCTCATGGATTCCAAAAATCAATACTCATGTGTGGAGAAGTTAGCATTGGCCATGGTCATTGCTATTCATAAATTGTGTCACTACATTTTTCTCCGCACAACCACAGTATTGGCAGACCAGAACCCTATGTATTACATCCTGACTTGTCGGGTGCTCGGGGGTAAGTATTCCTGATGGATAGTCATCCTACAAGAGTTTGATCTGGAATTTTCCAAAGCTACATCAAAGAAATCCTTGGTCTTTGTTGAGCTCATGTGTGTTCTTCCCTATGCTTTCATGGAATCTGAGCCCAGTGGTTCATTTCCGGATGAATTCTTGTTCCTGATAGGCACTACTGACCCATGGTATGGATATTTTCTCATTTATCTCCAGACACAAAGATTTCAGCCCACTCTATCCCATGATGATCACCATTATATCTATCACCACGCAAAATACTACCTCATCTTGAATGACACTTTGTATAGACATGGTATCGATTCCATTCTTCAGTGATGCCTTACCCACGAGGAAGCTGAACAAGTGTTGAATGATTGCCACTCTGGAGCATGTGGAGGTCATCTATATAGGATGGCTACAGCCCATAAAATCCTTCAAGCTGGCTATTTATGGCCTTCAGTATTTAAAGATTGTCACGAGGCTATTAAGAGATGCCCACCCTGTCAACATTTTTATCTGAAAAAGCGCACCCACCCTGCTCCGTTACACCTCGTAATTGCCATTGGCCCTTTCGCCAAATGGGGTATCAATTATATGCATTGTAATCCTACCTCAACCAGGGGGCATGGTTACATCATCGCAGCCATTGATTATTTTACAAAATGGGCTGAGGCCATGCCTTCATATGTAGAGGACTGTAAGACTGATACTCTCTTCTTGTTCAATCATGTGATAGCAAGATTCGGAGTCCCGCAGTCCATAGTTACTGATCACGAATCACATTTTTGTAATCAAATGATGGAGGAATTAAGTGCCAAGCTAGGTTTTCATCATGAAAACTCTATGCCTTATTATCCGCAAGCTAATGGTCAGGTCGAGGCCATTAACAAATTTTTGAAAATGATGCTACATCGGATGGTTGGAGACCATAAATTCAACTGGCACCATATCCTTTTCTCTGCTCTTTGGGCTTACACGAATTCTGTGAAAACAACTACTAGTTTCACACCTTTCTAGCTTGTCTATGGACTAGAAGTTTTCTTGCCGATTCAATGTCAAATTCCATCCTTGAAACTTTTCGTCGAGCTTCTCCCAGACACTTTTGCAGAGGAAGAGAGATTTCTATACTTGAACAACCTTGACAAAACTAGAAGAGATGTTGCCTTAGCTAATGAGTCACACAAGAAATGTGTCAAGGCGCAGTATGACAAGTCTGTCCAACCTCATGCCTTTAATGAGGGTGACACAGTGTTGACCTATGATCAAAGATATGACAAACTAGGGAAAGGGAAGTTTGAATCCATGTGCTACGTTCCTTTCGTTGTTTCCAAATTTTTAGAGAAAGGGGCCTACGAGCTCGTGGACTATGATGCAATCCCCTTAGAACAACCTCATAATGGGTTGTACCTGAAGAGGTACTATGCCTAGATATTTCTTGTATAGTAACTTTTATATATGTATATTACTTGACTTTTAGTGTGCTTAAGTATTTTCAATATGGTTTTGAGTTTAGTGTCAGTATATATTTATACCATGTTTTGGTCGTGCAAAGCAGATGGATTTCTGCGGATTCACTGATGGTGCTTGCCGCCACACCTTGAATCTTGCCTCAGCTGCTTGGGTTCTCTATTCCCTAGCTTACAATTTGGTCAATTCAGTAGCGGTTTGTATTGGCCCCACTACTAAAAATATCACCGAGTATTGAGCAGTCATAGGTCTTCTGACTGAAGCTGCCTCCCAAGATGTTCGTAACTTAGTTGTTTTGATGGACTCACAACTTGTGGTTTGTCATCTAAACCATGTCTATACCATTAGGAATCCTATACTTATTCGTCTCTTCTAGAGGATACGTTTATTAGAAAGGTCATTTGAAACTATTATCTATAGGCATATCCCTAGGTAAGATAATGCAGTTGCTGACTCATTGGAAAATTACATCCTATATTGGCATATTTCCCATTCATGACATGAAAATCAAACATGGTTCAATGTAAATAAACAGTAAAAGACACATAAAACTCATATAAAACACATTCACCATTTGAGACATATAAACACCAAAGTATAAGTCTATATATATATATATATATATATATATATATAAACATGTTTACAGAAAATAGGTCACGAGACCTCATCTGAAGCGCTCAGGCTTTCAGGTCAAAAATCATCATAGAAAATTCCTGAAGCTATCTATCAGCTTTGAGTGAATACATCATGCACCCTATCATATAGTGATGCTCATGGTAACACATGACCAACCAGGCTACTCGACGTAGCAGTCTGCTAAAACGACCCGATACTCCCACAGTAGGCCTCTGGTACCTCAGTGGGAGGTCATCAATCGAGGCATCTGGGATTTCTAGATTCAACCTATCGAGGTTCTCCTCTAGCTCCCCCATCACATCATTTCCCTATGGTACACAATGGGCTCCGGCTCGCCTATCTAGTGAGGAGGCTCCCCCAGGTCGTGCTGCTCCGACATATGCATGAAAACATTCAAGTCTCGTTACTAAACATAAAAAATATAAAACATCAAAACATAAAAATAATATTTCCATTTTAGGGTTTTTTTGTTTCTTATCGATATCATCCCACTGTCCACCAGGTGGGAGTGGTAGGTCAGGGTCACCACTGAAGTCGGTTCCTGCATATGCATAATCCTCCACCATGAGGAGATGATCTCTCAACCATCGGAAGAACGGGTCACCAAACTTTACCTTACCTCTACCCGCTCTAGTACAGGCCATAATATGTACCCATATCAGTATGCGAGGGTCTCGCGCCCTCTATTTTGTAAAAACCACCTGGGGTCTCATCTGGGGAACCCGCTTGAAAACGAAACATGCTAAAATGGAACCAAAACTGAACTGCTTCAGCTCCCCTTGCCGACACTTGGTCAGTTGATCCTTGAATACCAAAAGTAGAGCTTATGCCTAGTTGAAAACTGTGGGCACCATGGCCTCTATAGTGTAGAGCATATGTGCTCTAGATGCCTGATGTACCCCTTGGATTCCCACCACTCTCTGCATGGTAAAAAAAACTATTTGTAGTGGGCCATCCACCACTGCTTTTATGGGAATTTTCTTCCCCGATGTGCTAGTACCAGGAATACAATGGCGGTTTATCAACTCCTGAGTAGTAATGTCCCCTCCACAAGAACCAATCAAAGATATGGGAGCATCCCATCTCGACAGGCCTGTCAGGAAGTAGATGTCCTCTACTTCAATTGTCAATATATGAGCACCAACCTCAAAATACTGTTGCTCCGGATTCCACATCTGGAGGATATGCTCTATCAGGCGCTCATGTGATACCATGCTGGGTGTGCGGAAAAAATTTAGAAGACCACAGTCTCTCAACGCGGCTATATAACTAGTGTTTTGTTCGGTAAATGCATCATCATTGTCATGTTTCCTCTCTTTCCAAATTACCATTTTTTATCAATGGGAACCTGTAAAAAACCATCACAAGGCCAATTAGAAACACTATCAATCATTCAAATGATCAAATTTGAGCTAGTTTTGCTTGTGCATACATTTTTATTCACCCACGGCTAGCACCACCTGTGTCCTGTTGAGGACAGTCGGTGGCACCACATGTGTCAAGTGTTTTAGGCACGGTTTTAGCGGGGTATCGCTTATCCCACAAGGGGTAAGAGTGGTGCCCGCTTTCATGGTTTTAGAGCTTGCCCAATAGGCACAAAACACCCCCAAAATTAAAAAATGAAAGGATGAAATGAAAGAGTAGGGTTTAAGCTATTACCTGGAACTGACGGTGTGGAAATCCGACGGTAGATGCTCCCAGAATCAATAAGTGAAAATCTGGCCAAGAAAATGCTCCAAAGGTTCTCCACTATGGGTAAATGGTAAAATGTTTTGATTTTTTAGTATTTACATATCTTTTATACGCATTTTAGGTTTTGGCATGTTATATTTTTTCAAATATATCAATCATGATCCTTTGATGTCATCTATTGGAGAGTTTAACAGTTGTTTTTAAGTCGTTGCAAGATAAAAAGTGATAGAAGTAAAAGTTTTGGGAGTTTGTTTTTGACTTTTTCGCACTACCATAAAACAAAAAAAGTCTTTGAGAATTTATTGTAACACTTTGGTCATGCTCTCCAAACTTAGCATCAAAGGTCCGAGTCCTTTTAACCACTTATACTATGAAACGAGAACTTTATACTAAGAATGAGAACTCTAGCCATAAAAATGATGATTTTTGCATAAAAAACACCAAAAACACCCCCCAAATTGAAAAGCGTTGATACCAGTATACCTGTTTTTTTTTCGGGGTAAAAAATAGAGCCATGGCTTAAACATGCCATACTGTTGTTTACAAAAACTCTGAAATCAACCCCTAAATTGGAAAAATATTTTTTTCTTCAAGAGATACATTACATTTTTTTTGAAACTTGCATATTAAACAAAAAAATATATTTCATAAATAATTTCACCAGTCTAACCATTTAAAATCAAACAAATTATGCTGTCATTCATAATGAAATCATATATGAGACCCAACAAGAACAAAGTATTCATATAAATTATCAAAAACTCCTTTAGAGTTTCAATTACAAACATCATACTAATAAAAAACATCTAAAATGTTTCATGTGAAATGTTTTGAATTCATCCATGGATTTTGACACACCATTAGAATCTATATTTTCTTGAGATGAAGGACTAGATAAAATAAAATAAAAATAAACCGCTAACCCCCTGACCCCCCATTAAATTACATTTAAAAAAAAATTTAAACACTCCCTTGCCCCTAACGCCCCGACAACACTACATTTACAAAATTTAAAACACCGCCCCCTAACCCCCTAAATCCTCCAACAAAATTATATTTGAAAAAATGATATAATGTATTGTCATGGATCCACTCATTATACAAATCGCAATAGCTTGTTATACTAATCCATTATTTAATGACGTCATATTCATGTAAATAAAGCCAAATTTATTAAGATACACCTAATATACTAATATAAGTGTTGTTGTTTATATATATTAATATACTATCTTATTAGTCTAATTTAAGTGTTTTTGTTTAGGATTTTCCCTCTCATAAGAGAGAACCAAAGTAGCTGGATCTTTACTATGGATATATGATAAAAAAAATTTCTTAGGCTTTTCCCTCTCATAAGAGAATCGAAATAGCTATTTATCTATGCTATTGGTATATGAATATGAGAGATGTGTTTCTCTTTAGGCTTTTTCCTCTCATAAGAGAGAGTCAAAGTGGCTACATTTTTACTATGGATATATGGATCTAAGATATGTGTTTCTGTTAGATCAAATAGATACTAATTCAAGTTATGCCAAATATTTAGATCAAGGTAGTTTAGTAATGTTCAAGTTTGAGGGCATTTAGGAATGTGTTAAATTAGTTTTATTTTTTTTCAACTCTATAAAACATATAAATGTCACTACCTTTTTAAAATTTATTTAATTTAAATATATATATAATTGTCACTCACCTTTAATTTGAATTTATAACTTATTTAATTTAAAAATATATAGTTTTGATTGTCATTAAGTTATTTATATTTACACTAATTTAACTCGTGGAAAAGAACAGAATTATAAATATATTTTACCTAAAATCAATTCTTATTAATAATATGTCCAATTTTTAATTATGTATAAGTTAAGTGTGTCTTTAAAACTATTTTTTTAATTTAGGAAGATCTTAGATTCAAATCTAGATAGATAAAGTATGTATACATCGACTTTAATAATTATGTACATGATTAAAATATATAATGATGTTGGTTTAAACTTCCAGTGTCCTTACATACCATGCTTGGTCACCCTCACAAGCATGAAGATTACAGAGAGAAAGGTGAAGCTCGAATTCGAGTTCGATAGAGAGATTCCCCGCTTCTAGCTTTAATGCTTCTTTCTAGGATGTCGATGATAGCCTGAGTGAGGATACTACCCTTTTTATTGCATTTGGATCTTCATGTCTAAGGATCCATCGGTCGATATGTGACTGGAGAGCTTGGGACACATACCCCTTCATAGTTGGAGCGTACGAGTTGTGAAAGAATTAGTTGCATTTTAATATGAATAGGTTCTTCATGTTCTGTGCTTTGTGTCTACAATAAACACACTTGAACCAGCAAGGGATTTCAACGTTAAGATATATTCAATGAAGCATGGGCAGAGGAGGTGGGGAAGGGAGCGGAGATTCGCTCCCTTCCCCACCTCCTCTGCCCATGCTTCATTGAATATATCTTAAATCGCATCGCCAGTAAAGGGTGGCTCTTTTGCGGCCAAGGGAGCGGATCTCCTCTCCCTTCCCCGCCTCCTCCGTCCATGCTTCATTGAATATATCTTAACAATAGGTCAATTTCTATATCCTGCCGTCCATCCTGCCCTGCCAACCATCCAATAATTTAAATCCTTGCTTCTAGATTGAAGGCTCCCATCAAAGCGTGGTAGTATCTATCCTCGGCCAACCCATGTGAGCATTCATTCTGCTGAATCTATAAAAACATCCCGAAAAAGCCAATCTTGATTAATGAAAAGATCACATTTTATACCCTGTGAGTCACAGGTTATTTGGAAACGATATTCTCATCATCATTTGGAAACGGGATTCCCAGCATCATTAGAACTAGCAGCAGGCCAAGCAGGCCAAGCAGCACCATGACAACCACGACCACCACCAATTGTGATTATGAAGCGCTATCGGGGATTTCGATCATGAGGCGCAATCAGTAAGCTCCTGCTTGCTCATAGCGACATGTGCACCTCCCGAACATGAAGCAAGTGCTAGCGATCACTGTGTTGATCCCTCTCATGCTTCATTGAATATATCTTAATGTCGAGAGCGGAGGAGGTGGGGAAGGGAGGAGGGAGCGGAGATCCGTTCCCTTGGCCGCAAAAGAGCCACCCTTTACTGGCGGCACAATTCTGAGAATCATGCCACCAGTAAAGGGTGGCTCTTTTGCGACCAAGGGAGCGGATATCCTCTCCCTCCTCCCTTCCACACCTCCTCCGCCCATGCTTCATTGAATATATCATGCTTCATTGATATTAACGTTGAAATCCCTTGCTGGTTCAAATGTGTTTATTGCATAAACAAAAGCAAAGAACATGAATTCATCCACTAATGAGCCAGAATGATCATTCCCATGGATTGTTTGAGTTATAAACTTGTTCTATTTGAATAATTAGTTGCTACTTTAATATAAAGAATGAGGGATTTGAAGATCTAAAGTTCTTTGTGGTGAATATTTGAACTGCGGGTTGCAAACATTTTGGAGAACCCCTTTGAAAAATAGCTTCAATCTAAATATGATATGGATTTGAGGGATACAAGACTTGATATGCATTTCAGGGATACACCACCTTTTATTAATCGTTACCTTCTATCAATGCATAAATCCAACAATAAGGATATTATTATTAGCGATCACCTCACCTCTCATGATGTTTGTTGAGCATAACAACATTTACTGAGATCATTATTCAACCTACCATTATAATTTGATTGAGCATGATTCATGTTCACAAACTATTAATTCTGTCAAAACAAAGGCAACTCCACTGGAACCTGTATAAACTTTTGCTTTCCCAAAAAAATAAGAAGCCACGGTATATCATTGCCTTCTCTTGCCAAGATAACCCTAATCCCCAGTTCCAACCGTTTATATCAAACCACTGAAGGTTCGGTCCTCCAAATATATGGTAATTGAGTGGCCCCTCCTCCAAATATATGGTAATTGATCAAAGAGAATCTTAATTAAAATGTTGTGCATTACTATTCTGTTTATTAACTTAATGTTAAATCCTACATTGGGGCACGTGGAGAGGAACACCATAAAGTTTTGGAAAAGATAATTCATTGAAAACTACTATTCCATTTATAAACTTAATGTTAAATCCTACAATGGGGCACTTAGAGAGGAAGACCATAAAATTTTGGAAAAGATAATTTATTGTAAGAAAGGCAACAAAAAAATCCAAATAGTTATGAAAGATTACAACTCTTAGTTATTTTAACATATCCTAATGGATTAGGAAAAAATGTCGAAGTTTGTATTTAGTCTAATAATTCTCTTGATTTTTTAAATATATTATACTTTAATTGTTATATTAAATATTTAATTTTGATGTTAACATAAGAGACTTCAAAATTTGATCAAATTTAACACAATTCATTTTTTACAATACTTTCAAACATGAGGTCAAGTTTTGTTATTTCAAAAAGTTGCAGGGTCATAGCTCAATGGTAGAGCATCTGCAATAATGCAAAATATTGGTGGTTCGATTCCACTATTCCCTACTATAAATATTTGCATTTCGGGTATTTAGTTGGTTTGACGGTTCCACTGAACTCACTTGTGGCTCCATCGGGGTACTACGTGGTGACCATCGTGAATGGAGGTGTTCCCAACAAAGAGGAATGGATTCGCTTCATCAGTTAAACACAAATTATATGTCAGAATGTTCTCATGGAGGCCATACCACACCTACTTATTCTTTATTTGTTACAATTATTACTAGATTGTCCCCATCGTATATATTATTACATACAATAAAAATAATAATTGGTATATATTGTTATAGTTCTTACCATTCACCAACAATGGCCTTGCTATGTCAACTATCTATATCAATATTTATTTTGTAAATGACTTTTTTTAATTAAATATCCATTACAATTAAATAATAAAAAAATCATATATAAGAGCAAAACTTGTAGTAATTATCCTTTCTAATTTACATTTTCCCAACCACAAAACATAAAACCAAAATTTAAAATATGTAATTGTAATAAAAACCATGGATTTTCTCTATTTACTATATTTTGTGACACTAATGAACATGGCATCATTGGTAAGAAGCAATTATGTCTATTCACAAAAATACATGCATTGAATAAATTGAATTGGTGATTTGCATTCATTGGGGAAATATAATTCGACATAAATAGAGATCATGAAATGAGTTGAATAAATGAAATTAATAAAAACCATGGCTTTTCTCTATTTACTGTATTTTGTGACAATAATGAACATGGCATCATTAGCAACAAGCCATTTCTATTCACAAAAATAAACGCATTGAATAAGTTGAATAGGTCATTTGCATTGATTGGGTAAAAATAATTCGACATGAATAGAAATCATGAAAAAAATTGAATAAATGAATTGAATAAGTTGAATTGGTTATTTGCATTCATTTATATTGACCAATTCAATATAATGTAATATTGATGCAATTTTTTTTAATGTAATTTTTTTAATTTTAATGAAACACTTGTGTCGAAGATGTTAAAAGAGCTTCAACCCCTATTAGGAGGGATGCTTGTAGAGGAGCACTTTGGGAATCTTGAAGACATATAAGACCTAATGAAAGAGTAAATTGATGTCCATGAAGAAATCCAAGCTCAAAAAATTCCAATTTCGATGAAGAATTTGGCCTGCATGATATTGTTGGTTAGTTTCATGTCTTGAAGAAAATGTGAACTTTGACAACTTTTTGATAAGATATATTTGTAATGTTTTGACTTTCAGACTTTATTTTAGAAATAAATTTTCTATATATAATGTTTTTAATATGTTATTTACATACATGTGGTATAGTTTTTCTTGAATTTATGTGAATTGGCTACTTTTTGGAAAATAAAATAAACTCATATCATTTTTATACAAAAATTCTCTGAAATCCATCAAATATGACTTTAAATGTATTTATTTTCTTGATTTTTTTTACAATTTTGTCAATAAAAATGTCTTTCTTTGTCCATCAAAATGTCTTATTTTAAATAAAAAATTGCAAAATGCATATGTTTTTAATTATAGCTTGTTTCTTAATGTATGATATTTGTTAAATTTCTAAAAAATCACTTGAAAATAGAAATTAAAAATATTTTACGACAAAGATTATTCAAATTCCCCAAAAAATGTCTCAAAATGAAAATGTGTGATACTAGTATCAACCCTTTTTGAAACAAAGGTAATAATAGCTACTAAAATTAGGAGAGAGAAAAAACGAGAACTGTGTCGAGTTCTCGTTTCATAGTATAAGTAGTTTTTTTTATTCTTTTTAGACTCATAAAATACCTCATCATGAAAAGAGACCTAGTGGAGTCTTCGTTAAACTCTTTTCATGCTCCTTAAATCCGAAAAGATAGTCGAGTGTTCTGGTCTTCTTCACGCTCGTTAAATCACTTGAAGAGTCATTCATCTGACGGTAGGTTATCACTTTTTTGGTTCAGATGAACTATTTTATGAAAAAGGACCTTGTGGAGTCTTCTTCCATGGTCGTTTAGACTCTCTAAACATGAACGATACCGAGTTAAATTTCCTTGGACTTGTTAAATTAAACATTGAGAGACCCTCTTTTGGGAACAAACCCCTCCTCTATCAGGTTCATAAAACATATGAGTTTGGACTTGTCTCCAGACGAGCTATAATGACTGTTTGTTACCCTCTTTGAACTCGTAAAAATGAAAAGAGGCACTCATCAACCATGATGGAGAAATTATGGCAAGGGTATAAATTTTGCAAATACAATGGCAGTTTTTCGTTACCTTTGAACATGGCACTTATCTACATATCATTTCAGTCGATTGGGTATTCAGTTGATTTCTATGATGATCCACTTTCATGAGTCATGTCACTCATTTGAGTCTTTCAAAAGAATGCATTGTCCACCATCGCACTGTGTGTTTGTTTGGTCTAGTCATGCTGCCAAGTCTTATGTCGTGTCACCCGATTTTCAAAGGGAAGTTGAAAAAGTTTACCTCTGCAGTCAAAACAGTCTCTGTGTCGGTACTTTTGAGTCAGTCTTATGGTTAAATAATTCACATCATTGCAAAAATTTGTTTTGAGTTTCATGTTGTCGATGTGGGATTCATCATGGCCCTCCTTCGACAAGACTATTCCTGTCAACATCAGCTCATATAGTCTTAGAAATAGATTTAGTACCTTGAGATCTATATGCCTTAATGACAGATCCTCTCACTCTCGACATAGGTTCACATCATTGACCTTTGATTGATATAATCAACTGGGTTTTCGACACCAAGACATCCGTTCATGCTCAGTAGATTGTACTAGGGTATCTTGGGAATCATTTACATCAATGGTGATCTCCCTCGCACTTGTTAATGGTTCACATCGTTGGCTAGTAATCAAGTGGTTTCTACCATGTTCGACTTCAGAACATTTTAATCACATGGATAGAATCGTACTTTGTGGAAAATGAGACGAAGACCCTGGGTACTTATTTAGCACTCATTGCTCTCCCCAGGTTGTGATGGAGTTTTGTATATCAAGCATGGATCCACATTTGTATGCTCATGGATATGCTCAAATTTACGTCTGTATGACATAGATATACGTTGTATGTCTAGTAGCTATCTCTAAGTTTGAGTCCTCTATCACATGGATCTACGTTGTATTCTACTAGCCATGGTTGTTTATTCCTCTCATGGATCTGCCTTGTATTGGTCTGCAGCCATGAGTTGGTTACATTTTTCTATGCGTCAAAAGTATTGATGTACTACAGATGCCTACTTGACGACACTCTCCGATCAAGATGACCCTCACCTCAAAGTGACAATGTGTTCTCTCAAAGCTCCCGCTCATCGTATCCCTCTAAGCCTCATGCTTTGGGGGGCATTCTGTTATACCCAAATCCTGTCACCAACATGTGATGAGATCCTTAACCCCTATGTTTTCCCTAAATCCTAAAACTTGGAGTGGAAACTGGCTATGGATATCAATTCTACTTGAAAAAACCTAGCACTGTGCTTTCCCTTTGGTTGATGAGTGATACCTTGTTCAGCACCGCCTGTGTTCTGTTATAGAAAAGCAGTGCCACTGCACTTCTGCTTTGTTATTAAAGCAGTTCTCACCTAAACTGCTATGTCTTAAGGGAACAAAAGAGGTACCCTTGGTAAAAATGAAAAAATAGAAGATTCTCGAGGCTTCTAGATGATGAGCCTTGTGTCCTCCCTTATCCCTATCAATATGGGTTAGTTGGAGTCGAGATCCCTCTTAGTAGGATCTTAGAGCCACCTCACCCATAATTCTCTCAACTATCCCTATCCATTGAGCCTTATAAATACAAGGTCATATCCATAGTTGAGGGAGAGGAGAAGAATAGTAGAGTAGAGTTATGTTATTGAATTGATACCCTGGCCTAATCCTTCATAGAGCAATTGTGGAGCAAGTTGGAGCTATCGGGGACAAGGTGTTAGTCTTGTGAAGGAGTGTCTCAACACTAATGCACATGGTTGTAAGATATTTTATTTATTGTCTAATGAAAAGTTGATTTCCTTCCCACATGTTTGTTGTGTAAATCTCACATATATGTTATTGTATTCCTTAGTCACTAATATGGACATGTAGATGTTTTTCTGGTAGCTTTGATGTCTTTGTATGTTTGGTATGTATTATAGGTATACAGGTCCTTCATCAGAGTTATATTCTAGGCTTCTATAATGTTCAGGGAAGGTCTTCAACCGAGTTATTCACTCATTTGTTCTAGATCTGAACCATTCAGACCAGAGGAACAACTTCTGTCTGCAGAAGGTGCAATATTCTTGACTACAAAGACACATTGTATCCCATTTGGATTGATTTCTGATTTTGGAATTGGTCTTGGATCTTGGAAGTGAGTTCTCCTCATTGGTTTTTCCCTCAACTAGTTTAGATCATTGGTCAGTTTGCTTATAATGGTGGGGGCTGAGGTCCCAATTTAAGAAACCCTTAATATTTGAACAAATTTGGTTAGGACACCTTGACTTTAGGAATAATGCTCAACAATGGTGGGAAGAGCTTGGAGAGGAATATGGGTAGAGCATGTATCAATTCCAACATAAGTTCAAATCCCTAAAAGGTAAAATAAGGAAGTGAAGCGAAGAAAAGTTTGGAAATATTTTTTAACATAAATCTTACCTTGAAGGAAGGATTGAACACATTCAAAGGCAGGGAATGAAAGAAGAATATCCACTGGCTCTGCATGATGAGGAAGGGAATGTTCTTTCCCATCTCTCAGAAAGGGAGTGACAGGAGGAAATTCTCTAGAAACAAAAATCAAGGGTCAATTGGCTTACGGAAGGAGAGAGAAACACAAAATTTTTCCATCAGGAAGCAATACGACACCATAATCAAAACAATATTATGAGGCTTAAAAAGGAAGATGGAAATTGGGTGGGTGACTAGAGAAGAAATATAAGGGGAATTGATCCACTTCTTTCAGGACATACTAGAGAAACCTAATCCTGATAAGAGATTGTAAATTGAGCTTATAACTTCGCATATCCCCTCCCTGGTTATTGAAGCCCAAAATTATCTATTTATGAAGCCTATCCTTTAGCATGAAGTCAAAGAGGCTATCTAAAAAATGGTGGATGGCAAAGATCTAGGCCCTAACAAATTTACCATGAACTTATTCCACCATTTTTGGGATATGGTTAAAGATGAGTGTGGAGAATTGTGGAATACTCCATAAGGGAACAACATATTCTGTTGGATTTCAATTCTACATTACTTACCCTAATTCCTAAAAGTGAGGGAGTAGACTTCCCTAGGTTATTCATACCTATTTCTCTTTGCAATGTGATCTACAAGATTGTAACAAAGGTCATAAAAAATAGACTTAAGCTACTTTTTCCAAATTTCATCTCCCTTGAATATTCAGGGTTTGTAGAAGGACACCAAATCATCGATGGTATCATTTTGGTACATGAAGTCATCCACTCTCTAAAATATGCTAGGATTCCTTGGATGATGCTAAAATTAGATATTACCAAAGCTTACAACAAACTTAGCTGGAAATATATCTGGGAAATTCTCAGAGCATTTGGATTTTATGAAGATTGGATATGTTGGGTAATGAAATTGATATCTTTTGCGTTCTTCTCTACCCTAGTCAATGGTGCTCCTGCAGGACTCATCAAACCTTCTAGGGGGATCCGATAGGGATATCCCTTATGTCCCTTCCTTTTTTTCTTCTTATGGTCGAAGGGATTGGGAGGTTGATTAAAATGATGCAAGCAAACTAAGTGCTCATAGGATTAAACTTTCATCCCAGGGAAGAATTCCAGACCCACCAATAGTTTGTGGATGACACTATGCTAATGGGTCACCCTTCATTCCAGGAGGATAGGGCCATGAAATTATGCCTTGATGATATTGGGGAAGCATTAGGTCTAGAGAACAATGAAAGAAAATCCCCGACATTTTTCTTCAATACTCCTAGAATAACAAATTTCAATATTTCAAGATCCTTGGATTCTAGGAGAGATGCCTTCCATCTAAATACTTAGATGCTCCATTGGTGGATTCAATTGTGCACAAAAGCTCTTGGGTGGATCTTTTGGAAAAAATGAGGGGAATATTGACAAGTTGGACCTATCGACCCTTGAACCTGCCATGCAAGCTGGTGTTGGTTAAATTAGTCCTCCAAGCCATGCCAATCTCTCTTTTCCCTAGTATGGTGTCTTTGAAAGAGATTCTAAAAGAGATCCAAAATATCGAGAGAAGATTCCTTTGGAGTGGTGGAGGAGAACACAGGAAATGGGCCTTGGTTAAATGGGAAAGTGTGTGTAGACCAAAGACCCATGGGGACCTAGGATTGCATGACCTTGAGAAAATGAATGTGGTTTGTGGAGAGAAAATATGGTGGTGACGGGTATCCAATCGCTTTGAACCATGGGCTATGTTGTGGCACTCTAATATGCTTCTGGTAGGAAAACAAAGACCTTATTCGTTTCGTTAAGGAAGAGGGTAGTTTCCATATTTGGAAATACCAAGAAAGGAAGAGACTTAATTCCGGAAAATAGCTTCTGGGAAATTAGAGATGGGGAAATGACACTCTTTTGGGAAGATGCGTAGAAACAACTCCGCAAACTTGATGACTCCCTTGTGGCCCTCACCTCCACTAAGGATGAAAATATCAATAGAAAAGGAAGGTGAAGTACTTTTGGGAATCGAGCGAGGAAAATCATGAATTCAGAGAATCGGCTTTGAGAGATTGGTGGGAACAACTTGGGCCATGTGAGGAAGTAGAGGTGATTTTGGAGTCCTTACAAAGCAGACACATTCTCACCCAAGATCACAAGGACATGGTAAGATGGGAAATGAAACCATGGGGAAATTTCTCAATTAAGTAGGCCTACACTATATAGGAAGGTTTTGACCAAAAACTAAGTGAGATATATTGGAAGAATCTATGGGTATCCTAGTTGTGGAAACAAATATCTACCTTTGTTTCGCTAATATTTAAATGAAGAATCCTTACAGGAGAGATACTTATGAAAAGGGGGATTTTGGCTCCTAACAAATGATGCTTTTGTCAGAATGCCAAGGAAATGATGGACCATATATTGGACTCATGTTCCTTCTCCATCCAATTATGGGATCATGAGGTGATGACTTTTTGATGCTCCTAGAGAAACAGTGGAAGACCAAGCCTCACTTTACGAAATTGGCTAAAAGATCTATTAAAAAACCCCATTGTTAATAAAATTTTGAAATTATTCCCGGGGTTTGTTTTCTGAGAGATATGGAAAGAAAGTTATCAGAGAATATTCAAAGGCAACTTGAACTCCATTGACAAAATCTAGTCAATTTTTCTCTTGGATATTCTGGAAACCACCCGTATAAATTATTAGGAGGAGACGGATTGACAGAACTAAGGAGATGAAGTTCATATTCTACAGGCTTTGGGAATCTTTTGTCGTCTTCCCTATTTTGATCTGACAAAAAATATGCACCTAGGGGACTTGAGTCCAAATTACTAGGTGGCTCCTCCACCTGGTATCTATAAGCTAAACTTTGACAGGGCCTCCAAGGGTATCTCTTTCTTATAGGGAGAATTAGGACATGAGACAAATAACACGGTAGAAATGGAAGGAATGATCCATGGGTTACTTATGGCTCAAAGAAAAGGATGGTTTCTGCTGATCATTGAAGGATACTCAAAATTGGTGATAACCATGACTTTTCGCATACACAATGGTACCCGGTGTTCCAAAGTGTCAGTGAATTAGCGCTTGGAGCATAGGATGGAGCAATTAATGACATTACTTGAGAATGCTAGAACCATCACCTTTAGTAACACCATACATGATGTTAATATAGTCGCTGACACGTTAGCAAATAAAGGAATTCAGGAAATCAAACTAACGGTTGTCGATTCCTGGGAGGAAATGACTAATGGTACTATCGGGGAACATTGCAAAATACAAATAATACAAGATAACAACCACCATAATGAACTTTCCACCCACTAGTTATAGTAGGACCATCAATGGGACACATGGTAAAGGAATAGACTATGTTGACAGGTGGGGAGTCTGATCGAAAGGGAAGGCCCCTTTGAGACTAATGAATGTTACTTTGGATAGAATAATGTAGAAAAGGCCACCCATAAGGGAAGACATCAATTTAGAAGGTGGTGGATCTTTGGATTGTGGTAGGATATATTGATTATGATAGGATTTAAGGAGGCTAATATCAACAGTGGTACCTCCATAATCATGGTTAGAAATGGAAAGTTGTTATATAATTAGCATAAAGCTAGTAACATGTATCGTTATGGTAATATATTATTGTTCATGAGTCTAGGGTGGTGGAATTCAAAAGGAAGTATTCTATTTGGGGTCATGAAGGTGGAATAATGGAGAGCAATGGTGGGGATAAATAGAGGAAAGGAACACGAGGCTCCCAAAGGAACGCCCCCCTCGAGATTCCAAAGGAACATCACCAGGGCTAAAAATGAGCAATCAGGGAGGCTAGGTACTTTCAACTAGGCCTTCCAATTGAAGTTCAAGGTCATCCGAGGAGAATTGAGGCTAATATCTGGGAGAATTTCGATGAGGACCGCCTAAGGAGGAAACTAAAGCTATGGAGGTCTTGGTGATGGACCCACGAAACAATGTCAGGTGCTTGGGCTTATATGAACACATGGATTGGGTTATGAAGAATTTAATGGGTCATGTGCTTTGGGAGTGACTGCAAAAGGAGGAGGGGGGCAAGGTTCCCATTCAATGCTGGAAAGTACACCATGATGAGACCAACCAACTGAATACAAATGTTGATGTCATTTTTTTGGTGTTGGGTATTCATGCTCCTATTCCTTCTAGTGATCAGGCGATCGGTGTGATGGTGACTCCTGCAACAGTATTCCTGGGTTATATGTGTGGTTCCTTTAACCTATGAGTGTTGGGTGGTATTTATATGTCCCTCATGGTATTCCTTTTTGTGGCTCTAATTTTGTTTATCCATGTAGTCTCTTCTATCTCTATGTTAATATGTTACTGATTTATTAGGTCAGTATTGTTTTTTTTGTGGGGAAGGGTTTTCTATCAGTGGATCCTCTGATGTAAGGGTAGTATGGTCAATATTTCTCAGAAATCAGAACTACCGGTATTATGTGGTCTGGTTGTATTGAAATATATGTAATTCTTTGTTTTAATTTAATATAATGATACTCTTTCTTACAAAAAAAAATGATCCCTTAGATGGGAATCATGGAGTAAAGTTTTTCACCAACAATGGACCTTCTCTCAGGATTGCTATCACCTTATTTTCACACTCGTGACATTTCAATGATTGTTTCAAAGAAACATCATCAAAAGACAACATGCATCTGACAACATTTCTTCATCAACAAAATCGACATATGAAAAAACAATGAATGATTGAACCATACTTCAATAAAACCATCTAGGTTTGTCTAAGAATTTTTTTGTAGCATGCAAGTTAATCAAAGACAACCCACACAAATTTATGCTAAAAATCCATTGAAACATGCACAGGTGTACCATTACATGGACCGTCAACTTCCATGATGCATTAAAATATTTTCAACAACATGTTGGCTCCAATGAATTTGAATTGGGTTCCTTCAGATGCTCGGGAATTCAATAGCCCCATACTTGTACCTTGAAGTCACTTCATGAGAGGGATCATTCACATGAAGAAATATTTGTTTATGGACCTCTATTTGGCCAATAAAAAAAATCCATGAGCATACATTTCATAAGGAGAAATCAATACCAAAGTTATTTTGCAAGAATCAATTTGACATAATCATATTTCATCCTCATTCTTATCATCATTGTCATTCCAATCTCTTAACTTCCTCCTCAAGAAGAAATTGTTTTCCTTCATCATCTCATGTTAGTTAGAAATCAATTAGAGAGAGATCAAAACACCCTCCCGAATGGATTCTTGGCTACCATTTGCAAACAACATTATCCTAGGTAACACCATTGTATTCAAGCATTTCCATTGGAAATAAAAGTTTTGTTGAATTTCATCTCTTTCTTTTGTTTTTATCTCATTTATAAAAGTTTTGATCTTAAGTAATCATTATATATATTGTTATTATTTTAATAATTTCAACATTGTTTATTGGACTTAGTAACCATCAAATCACACTTTTTCAACATTGTTTATTGGAGAAGGGAGTATTTCCCGCACTTGGGACATTTTTCCCACAATATTTAAATCCACTAAGTTTTTTTTTCACATATTTAGGGTTTGTTTTTATTTAATAACTAATATGGGGCTCTTGTAGGATTGTTACCTTGATTTTTTCATGATTGACTAGTGAATTTTCCAGGCCAAGGTCCGATGTTTCTCGGTTTTCCCAACTGTGCATATCTTGTTGTTTGTTCCACACGAAATAGAATATATTTTTCCTTGACATTCACATTACCATGCAACTCTATTGTGTTTAAACTTGCACAAACATTCCACATAAGTATTGTAACCTCTTACTTGCATGTCTATATGGGTAAAGAGAAGAATTTTCCACATGTATTTTCTACACAACTAGTTTAGATCGTAATTCATGCTTCTGCATGACTGATAGCCCAAAAACTATGTGGTTGTTCAAATCTTAATTTTTTCATCTTGCACTAATTCACAAATGCATTCCATATGGTTGTTCACATTTATTAAGAATTAAAATCAATCAGAAATTTCATGTTGCTTCCTTAGGCATTTAAATTCACTTTAGTTTAAATAAAGGGAAGTTATATTTTGAAACTTTCATTTTTTCCTAGGAATTGAGCTTAGGAGGTTCCAACAACGTCCTAAATCACACTAGAGTATATTACTATGATTGGTTGAAGTTTTAATAAATTATTAGTCTAGGCACATCAGTTTAAGTCACTTGCATATTTCTTTCTTATTTAAAGCAATTTAGATGAAATCCACTCTTCACACAAACAAAGGGACCTAAAAATTAATGCAAATCCTATTATGATTTTTGATTTGCGCCCATAAAGCGAACATGGTGAATTAGAAAAAAATAGAAGAGTGGAACAAGTCCCTTTCCACTTTTCTTGTGTTTAGTTTCATTTTTGCAAAAAACGATTACATTTTACAAAGAAATCATGTAAAGAGGGAGTAACTAAATCACATATGTTAGTATCTCCTTACAATGTCTCATAAAATTATTTGCGAATTATTATTTACTTCAACTAAATATCAATCACACATGTGTTTGTCTCCTTGAAATATGCTCTTCATCTTACGCTCATAAAGAGATCTTATGAAACAAAAACGTTGAAAGGTTTGAAATACCCCCCTTATTACACCGAAATGAAAATTTACCCTTTTAAAATCAACTCACGGCTTGAACCAATATAAATACTCTACCAAGTGGTCACAAAACAATATTTACTTGAAGTAATTGTTGGGTTAGGCATCAAGACAATGCCCCTCAATCTTTTTCATATGAAACAATAATGGTTGTTGACTTTTAGGGAATTTTTAAATCCTTCTATAAGCAAGTGTAATCAAACTTGGATAAGAAAGTGTGGTGCCGAATGATGCAAAATATAAGGTTAAATTTTTTTGTTTGCCACATTGAGACACCCATCACTTTGTGGATCCAACACTTATCCCTTCAAGGAAAAAGCTCTTATCCACACTCGACACAGATATCTTAGTAGAAACAAATTAGGATTTTCACTAGGTGGCATTTGTGGGATGCATTTGCACCTGAGTCATATTTATTTTCTATTGGAAATGTCACTATTCCTTGTGGAAAATAGTCCTAATAACTCTCATTATAATTGATTCATTCATACCTTCTCTAGTTGTCTTCGGTGGGCTCATAACTATCGACTGAGAAGACAATTATTGGAAGGCCTAGTGAATATTTTGGAGAGAAAGGATGATAAGTCAATATAAGATAACATTATTGTTTCTCTAAATTTCAAATAATCCTACATAATAAAAAACATAAAATACACATTACGCTCATTCAACATACACTATTGCACCATTTTTTGCATTTGTTATATGTGACCATCATATAGTTGCATTTGTCGACTTTAAATTAGGTCCTAGTTTTGCACATTTTTTCGTCATATCTAGCACCATAGAAAACCTACCAGCTTCTTGGCATTATTTTAGGCTTTAAAGCTTCCTTCCCATAAGAGGAGATATTCCTAATACAACCCCCACCCTCTATCTTCGACGAGGGAAGACGCCACTTAATGTACACACACATGCAATAATGATTGGATCTCATGTACTTGGACATACCTTTCTCAGCGCCTTGCCTCAAGGACCAATCCCAATATGTAAAGTGGAGAAACTCCCTTTCCACATAAGATGGAAGCCCCCCCTTAATTGTTTTTCCATTTATGGCTGATTTAATTCTCCCTGATTTATGTAAACTCATCAATGACCATATCCATCATGACCTAGTATGGACTCAAATGACAGTTAAGTTACCCTCAGACATTCCAAATTTTAAAGGAAAACAAGGGGATACCATATTAAAACATGTAATGGAATTTCACCTCTAGTGCTCATCAAATAGCATGGACAAATATATTCTATGCCTTAAACTCTTTCAAAGAACCCTCACAAGTACACCAACTAAATGGTACGTCAATTTACTAGCAGGAACACATACAATCCTTGGGTCCATTGCCACTATGTTTTTAACCTACTTTCAGCTCCCAGTTTTCCATGAACTTGGCTTGGAGATTCTTTCATAATTTCAACAAAAAAATACGCATATTCTCGACCACATTCATAAATGGAACCAACAATGCACATTGTGTAAAATCAAAATCCAGCCTAAATTGTTATTGGCTTTGGTTCGTTAAGTGCCTATTACCCATGATTTCCAAATACTTCACAACAACCATGCCACAAAATGAAGATTCATGCATCATCAAAGACAAAAAAATTGATCTATATACCATCTTACTCTATTCTCCTCCCTATCTTTCATTAAATAAAACCAGCCGTCACTACAACAAAAACTAGATTTAGCACCAGATTTTAGTGTAATTTTTTCCCAATTGTGGTGAGCAATATGGTGCTAAAACTGATGCTATTGTACAATTCATAAAACATCGTCTATTGCATCTTTTTTTCGTCCTTTTTAACATCCATTTTTGCATCTATCTTTGGGCCCAATTTTTTGCATCTTTTGTTACACCCTTATTTGTGCCCAATTTTGCATGTTGTATTGCATATTGTTTTGCATCCTTTGTTACATCCTTGTTTGCACCTAGTTTGATGTTCAGTTTTGCATCGAATGTTGCATATTATTTTTCTCCTATGTTTTCATCAAGTCTTGCACCCAATTTTGCACCATGTTTTGCATCAAATTATGTGTCCAATTCTGCATCTAGGTTTGTATCCAAGTTTGGGCTCAATATTGCATCTAGTTTTGTATCCAATTTTACTCACAATGTTGCATCCCCTTTTGCATCTAATTTTGCATCTTGTTTTATGCCTTTTTTTGTATCCATGTTTGTGCCTAATGTTTTATCTTGTTTTACGTCATATTTTGCATATAGGTTTGTACCTAGTGCTGCATCTTGGTTGATGTCTTTTTTGCATTTATGTTTGAGCCCAATGTTGCACCCAATTATATTTTTGACAACAATGGTTATGATATATTAATAAAGTCGTGTAACCACCGAAATAGAATCGGATTACAAAATTCCCTTGAGGTAGCGCTAGAAGTAGCTCAGAGTCTCAACATACACCCTTATGGAAGCGACAACATAGGTTTAGAGTTCTATATACGCCCTTATGGAACTGGCAAAGAGGAACTAGTCTTCATTAACCAGGAACTAGTATTTTTAGTAAACAATAACAGTAAATAGTAACTTTAGAAAACACAAGCAATATTATTTTAACCAAGTCTGTCATATCCAGGTTTCCAGAAGAATATACACAGGGAAATTCAGCAAACAGAGTCAAGCAACATAAAAAATAGTCCATAATTCTCAATTAAACTTCCCTTCAAAGCTGGACAAAGAACCTGGATTGGGAGGAGATTCATGCTTGATGAGATTTAGGGTGAGCTTGTCTACCTTGATTTCCAGCTCCGCTATCAGTCCAATAACCTCATTCTCGGACCTCTTCACCTTGCGATTTATTTTCTTCCACAGATACGCCAAGTCCTTATCCAAATTTTACATTCTTCGACCACCTTCAGTATCGATAGCATCAAATTGATCCCGCAGCACCTTGATTTCATGCTTCAGATCCCTGATAACCGTCACCACATGCCTTGAGGCTAAGGACGCACTGGAGGATGCAGACCCGGCTTCCATTCTGACAATCACAAACTCCTTCCCATTCACTAGACAACAACAAAACTGTTGTAATTGCTCGTTTTTAACATTATAGACAAAGCCAATGGAGCATCCTGCCCTTCTCATCCACTGAATAAAATCACTACCATATAGGGACACTGTCAACCCCATATCACCCAATGTGTGAGCCATTAATCCTGCCAAGATTTCACTCAATTCCCCTTGCTTCGACAAGACAACCAACGTTTTCGCACCAGGTGAGGGAACAGAGCCCCGATGCACATTCATTAGAGGAAATTTGGGGTCTAAAATGGGCCTTATAAGAAAACACACCAACAATAAATTTTGTGAGTTGGAATTCAAGAACCAATATAATTTCAATAAAATGAGTCAACCATAATGGTTGAATTGTGCTATACCCAAATCCTGTCACCAACATGTGATGAGATCCTTAACACCTATGTTTTCCCTAAATCCCAAAATTGGAGTGGAAACATGCTCTGGATGTCAATTCTACATAAAAAAACCCTAGCACAGCTTTTTCCCATTAGTTGATGAGCTGTACCTTGTTCAGCACCTCTTGAGTCCTATTAGAGAGAAGCGGTGCCACCGCACATGGAATTTGCTCTTGGACTGGTTCTTAAACTTCACCGCTCTGTCATAAAGGTATATAAGCAGTACCCTTAGTAAAACTGGAAAAAAAGAGGATTCTCAAGGCTTCTAGAACATGAGCCTCTTATCCTCCCTTATCCTTATCAATCTGGGTTGGTTGGAGTCGAGATCCCTCTTGGTAGGATCTTATGGCCACCTCACCCATAATTCTCTCAACTATCCCTATCCATTGAGTCTTATAAATACAAGCTCATGTCCCATAGTTGAGGAGAGAGAATTGAATGGTAATGTTATGCTGTATAATTGACTATCTAGACCAATCCATTGGAGAGCACAAGAGAGCAACTTGGAGATATCGGGGATGAGGTGTTTATCTTGTGGAGGAGTTTTTAAACACTAAGGAAATGGTTGTAAGCTTCTTCATTGATTTCTTAATGCAAAGCTGGTTTTAGTCCCACATATATGTTGTACTGATCTCACATGTATATGTTACTGGATTCCTTAGTCACTAGTATGGATGTGTAAATAACGTTCTGGTAGCTTTGATGTTCTTGTTTGTTTGACATGTTATGCAGGTACACAGGTTCATCATCAAAGTATTATTCCAAGTGTTTACAACATTCAGGTAAGGTTTTCACCCTTTGTCGTTCACTTATTTGTTCTGGATCTGAACCATTCAGACCAGAGGAATAGCTTATGTCCGCAAAAGGTGCAATATTCATGACAACAAAAGTGGTGAATCCAATGGGGATCTACTTCAAATTCTGGATCATTGGTAAGTTGAAACCTACACCTTCATTTTAAATTTCTAGATCTACTTTTCCATGCATAGATCTGTAGATATGCTTTGAATTTGATTGTTTTGCCTCTTTCTGCCTTTGGATCTTCATATTTTTGGTTCACTGGGATTTTTGGTGATTGTTTGAGTTCATTTTTTAGTTTGTAACTTCCTTGTGTTGTTTTTTTATTTTTCAAATCACCATCTTGGGAAGCACTCTTGAGTTGTGTTATGAGTGCTGTTCTGGAGCTGTCACCACTCTTCCTCTGTGTTAAAGAAGCAGTGTCATTGCACTTTCTCTGTGTACAAGGAGTGGTGCTGGACCTAGTAATGCCTTGGTGTTAACTTGCTGTAAGCGGTGCCGCCGCTCTGTTCTTGTGTGCAAGGAGTGGTGCTCAAGCTCGTAACACCCAGTTCAACACCTATAGAAGCGATGCCAGGTATTCTTCTTAGCCCTATTTGGTATTTGATTCTTAAATGCTTCTTCTGGTATCTAAGATGCAAGCTTCAGATTGTTACAATTGTTTTTTGAACTCTGCAATTCATTTTTGAACAGAAAACTCAATCAAAAATAAAAAAATAAAAAAAAACGAGCCAATTTTTTTTTTCGGGGGTTCACGCCCCCGAACCCCTAAAGAACCCTCAAGCCAGGGGGGGGGAGCCCCCCCCGTACCCCCCTTGAGCATGTATGAATCCATATTTATTCTTAATAATTTTGATTGATCTTGGTCTTTTCAAGCTTCACAGTTGACTTTGAATAGAACTTGAAGTTTGTTAGATCTCTGATTTCTGTCTCCTTTGATAGAACGAGAAAAGATTCTTTTCAGTTTTTCTTCATTTGTTATACATGATTTTGTATGTTTTTTCCTTTTTTCATAAAGTTGTGGAAAAGTGCATATGAAAGTTATTTTATGATTTTGTGATTAATTCATTCTCACTTTAGTTGAAAAATATGAACGCTTTTGTATAAAGTTGTAACAATGTTTTCTTGCTTTTAATTAGAGGTCTCACTTCTTTTTCAGTTCAAAAGAGAAGATTCTGTTTGTTTTTTTTAGGAAAGGACCATACAAACAAGTGTCCTTTATTTTTGTACGGGATTTATTCTATGTTTCAAATAAATTGAACCTCTCTCTCCCTCTCTTAGGTAGAATTTCATTGAAGACGAAAACTTGCATTATCATATAGATCAGTGTGCATCTTCTTTAATTTCAAGTTTTCACTCCATGGTTCCACCTAAACGCACAAGATAAAATTAAGTGCTAGCTTAGGTTTAAAATTTTTAGAAATTTTTGTGATAGGTTAGAGATGTGTTCAGGCATCATTAAACGTAGGAGTTGTCATTATTTGTTCGCACTACAACCCAGGATTCATGCAGTTATTCCATGTACCGTCGGTATATCGAACGACCTTTCACATACCCTTGAGGTATATAGAAAGGTACTTCACATACTCGATTGTATATAGGAAGGCCCCTTGTGAACGGTTGTGCATTAGACAACACTACTACCGATTTGAGCTCCCACGTACCTTGTGTATATCGGGGGACCCCACTAGGATACCCTATCCAAACCAAGTTAACCTTTTGGCCATCTTGGCTTTACGGGTGAAGCTTGTAAAGTCTTGATAATCCTGGTGAGAAAACTGACCTTTAATCCACTCCTCTCACATATTTTGCTTGCTTATTTAGTTTGAGAAGTGCTTGTTTTCTGTATAGTTAGGATTTTTTATAAGAGATATATAATTTTGTTACATAGTTATGGCTTCACCTTCCGGGAATACCAACCAAGAGACTGCTTTACCAAGCATGTCTTTTGTGTTCCCTCCATATGGGGATGTTGGTACTCCTCTCATGGCTACGTTAAGCCTTCTTGGATTGACTATTGGCTTACCTGTTTGGTTATTCTCTAGTCCAATTATCCCATGTACACCAGTTGCTTCTAATCCTAATCCTTCATCACAAGAGCATCAACCTCATGTTGGTCCCTCTCCTTCTTCACCAGATGTGTCTTCTCCCATTTCTACCTCTTCACCTGTTGAAAGTTGTAGTACTAGTAGTCAGGTGGATAAGAAGAAGAAGAAAAGGAAGATTAAGAAGAAGAAAAACAAACAAACAACCAAGTCTCAACCAATCACTCCTCCTAGTGCAGAGAGTTTTAATCTACACACCCAAATACTATGTAAACCCAAATTCCCTTGTAGGCTTTTCAAGGGTGATCACCTTCTGAAAGATTATCATGGTCTATCCCTAGTTTTAGAAGAGTGGTCTAAGGTTTCCTGACAATCAATGTCATCATCCTCTGGTCATCATACTGATGATCCCCCCTCAACCAGTGCTTCTGTGGTTAAGAGTTGGAAGGGTAAAGTCAGAAATATGTGCTTGCTTTGTAAGGACATGCAATTTACTTACTTTTTCCCTCACATGGATGAAGCTCCTAAATTGTTGGAAGATATTACTGTTTCTCGTGAACGGATTCCAACATGTTATCGTAAGATGTCTCTTGAACCCCCATTGGTTGATAAAGTGGTCGATCCAGTTCTAACCTTGGTCGATCCCACTCTTTTGTTGAAGAGTGAAATTCAAGTGGTCAATCCAAGTCCATCCTTGATTTATCCCACTCTTCCTTTGAAGGGTGAATTTAAAGTGGTCGAGTCGACGTCATCTCCACCCAATCCCTCTCTTCCAATTGTGAGTGAAAACTATTCAGCTGAATTTTTCATAGTTAGCTCTGATTGATCTATGCAAGAAGAAGTTTTGTCTCTTTCAAAAGAACCCTCTCTGAGTAGTGAGGTTATTTCCTTTTATTGGAGTAACCTAACAGAATATCATCTTCATTTGAGTGTTCCTTTCCAAATAGTTGTGCGAGTTGCTGCTAAGAGTATACTTCACACTATCATTGATGAAGGGGCTTCTGTTAGCATTCTATCCTCTACTTCTTGGCAAGCCATAGGTTCTCCTCCGCTTGTGCTAGCTACTGATAAGATATTGGGTTTTAATTGAAGACTTGGAACGCCTTTAGGGATCCTTCCTCAGTTGCCTATTACTTTGGAAGGAAAAATTGTCTGCATCGATGTTATGGTAGTCCAAGGTCCTTTAGATTTCAATCTGCTCCTTGGACGTGATTATGTTTACGCCATGAAAGCTGTAGTGTCCACACTCTTTCGAGTGATGAATTTTCCCCATGATGGGAAGATTGTGACCATCGATCAGTTTTCCTTTGTTAAACTTGATTATCATGTGACTCCTAGTCATCAGACTTCCTTGAATGTCCCGCATGTTCTTGTGGCTCTTTCCACTTCTAATTAACTTCTTCCCATCATAGGTAAAATGGGGGGCATGGCTCTAGTCTATGGACATCATAATGGAGCTAAGCCACTAGCTTTTATGAAATGGGGGAAACCTACCAACCTCTGGATATCATGTTGGGTAGGAGAAGGTTCGACAACATAGTTTAATTTTGGTTTCAAGCTCGTTAAAAAATAAAACTACTCCTTAAGCATAGTTTACCTTTTGGTTTCAAGCTTGCATAAAAATGAAACCATGTGTTGAGGAAAGTTTCCATTTTGCATCAAGCTCGTTAAAAAATGAAACAAATGCCTTTGAGCAAAGTTCCCATTCTATGTCAAGCTCGTTAAAAAATGAAATAGATCTCCTCAAGCATAGTTTACCTTTTGGTTTCAAGCTTGCATAAAAATGAAACCATTCTTGAGCATAGTTAATTTTCTATTTGAAGCTCATTAAAAAATGAAGTAGGTTTCCTTGAGCATAGTTTACCTTTTGGTTTCAAGCTTGCATAAAAATGAAACCATGTTCCAAGCATAGTTACCTTCTGTTTCAAGCTTGTGTAAAAATGAAATAGATCCTCATCCCTTGAGTCGAGTCTTCACTTTAGTGTTAGAACTTGAACCTTCTTTTCACCTGCCTGATTCTCGTTCTTCCTACCCCCCTGGTGAACATTTTCACATTAGTAACTAGGTTTTTTAGGTTGGGTATGGAAGAAGAATCGTCAGACAAAAAAAAGATTAGGGGGCATGTTGAGCCCCTAGCAACCATGCTAGGGGTAGGATTCTCTAGAAATCATGCTGGGGACAAGATTCCAACCTCTGTATATCATGTTAATGGGATTTTTCAAGCATAGTTTACCCATTGGTTTCGAGATTGTGTAAAAATGAAACCAATCTTCAAACATTCTTTCAACTGATCTTCGAGCTCGTTAAAAATAGTAAGATGGTGCTAAGCTTACTTTTAATCTTTTGCGCTCTAGTTAAAACATGAAATGTGGTTTGAGCTTAGTTTATTACTTTTTTGTGCTCTATATTCAAACATGAAAAAGTCTAATGGAGTCTCCTTTAAACTCTTTTAGGACTCCCTAAATATGAAAAGATTGTCGAGTACTTGTCTTCTTCATACTCGTAAAAGTATTTGAAGAGTCATCTCTCCGATGGTAGGTTATCAGTTTTTCAGTTCAGATGAACTATTTACAAAAAACGACTCTGTGGAGTCTTCTTCCGTGGTTGTTCAGACTCTCTAAACGTGAACGATACCGAGTTAAATTTCATTGGATTCGTTAAATTAAACAATGAGAGACCCTCTTTTGGGAATGAACCTCTCCTCTCTCAGGTTCATAAAACATATGAGTTTAGACTTGTCTTCGGACGAGCTATAGCAAGTGTTTGTTACCCTCTTTGAACTTGTAAAAATGAAAAGAGGCACTCATCAACCATGATGGGGAAATTAAGGGAAGGGAATCATTTTGCAAATAAATGGCAATTTATCATTACCTTTGAACGTGGCACTTGTCTGCATATCATTTCAGTCAATTGGGTATTCAACTGATTTCCAAGGCAATCCAATTTCATGAGTCATGTCACTCCTTTGAGTATTTCAAAAGAATGCATTGTCCACTATCGCACTATGTGTCTGTTTGGTCTAGTCATTCTACTAAGTCTTTTGTTGTGCCGCCTGATATTCAAAGGTAGAAAGAAGTTTACCTCTATAGTCAAAACAACCTCTGTGTCATTACTTTTGAGTCAGTCTTATGGTTACCTCATTCACATCATTCCAGAACTTTGTTTCAAGTTTTGTGTCATTGATGTGGGATTCATCATGGCCCTCCTTCGACGAGACTATTCCTGTCGACATCATCTCATCATCCAGGAAATAGTCTTAGAAACAAATTTAGTACCTTGAGATCTGTATGCCTCAATGATAGATTCTCTCATTCTCGACATAGGTTCACATATTTGACCTTTGATCGATAGAATCGATTGGGTGTTCAACATCAAGACATCTATTCACACTCAATAGATAGTACTAGGGTACCTTGGGAATCATTGACATCAATGGTGATCTCCCTCGCACTTGTTAACGGTTCACATCATTGGCCAGTAATCAAGTGGTTTCTACCATGTTCGACTTCAGAACATTGTAATCACATGGATAGAATCGTACTTTGTGGAAAACGAGATGAAGACCCTGGGTATTTGTTTAGCACTCATTGCTTTCCCCAGGTTGCGATGGAGTTTTGTATGTCAAGCATGGATCCACATTTGTATGGTCGTGGCTATGCTCAAATTTGTGTTTGTATGACATAGATCTACATTGTATATCTGGTAGCTATCTCCAAGTTTGAGTCCTCTATCACATGGATCTACGCTGTATTCTACTAGCCATGGTTGTTTATTCCTCTCATGGACCTGCCTTGTATTGGTCTACAACCATGAGTTGGTTACATTTTTCTATGAGTAAAAAATATTGATGTATTGTAGATGCCTACTCGACGACACTCTCCAATCAAGCTGACTCTTACCTCGAAGTGACAACTTGTTCTCTCAAAGCTCTCGCTTATCGTATCCCTCTAAGCCTCATGCTTTGGGGGGCATTCTGTTACACTCAAATCCTATCACCAACATGTGATGAGATCCTTAAAACCTATGTTTTCCCTAAATCCCAAACATGGGGTGGAAACATGCTCTAGATGTCAATTCTACATAAAAAACCCTAGCACAACTTTTTCCCGTTAGTTGATGAGCAGTACCTTGTTTAGCACCGCCTAAGTCCTGTTATAGAGAAGCAGTGCCACCATACATGGAATTTGCTCTTGGAGCGGTTCTTACCCTTCAGCACTCTGTCCTAAAGGTATATAAGCGGTACCCTTGGTAAAAATGGAAAAAAAGAGGATTCTCGAGGCTTCTAAAACATGAGCCTCATGTCCTCCCTTATCCCTATCAATCTCGTTTGGTTGGAGTCGAGATCCCTCTTGGTAGGATCTTATGTCCACCTCACCCATAATTCTCTCAACTATCCCTATCCATTGAGTCTTATAAATACAAGCTCATGTCCCATAGTTGAGGAGAGAGAGCTGAATGGTAATGTTATGCTGTTGAATTGACTATCTAGCCCAATCCATTGGAGAGCACAAGAGATCAAGTTAGAGCTATCGAGGATGAGGTGTTTGTCTTGTGGAGGAGTTTGTCAACAGTAACGAAATGGTTGTAAGATTCTTCATTGATTTCTTAATGCAAAGCTGATTTCTATCCCACATATCTGTTGTACAGATCTCGCATGTATATGTTACTGGATTCCTTAGTCACTAGTATGGATGTGTAAATAATGTTCTGGTAGCTTTGAAGTTCTTGTTTGTTTGACATGTTTTGCAAGTACACAGGTTCGTCATCAAAGTATTATTCCAAGTGTTTACAACATTCAAGGAAGGTTTTCACCCTTTGTCGTTCACTTATTTGTTCTGGGTCTGAACCATTCAGACCAAAGGAACAAATTCTATCCGTAGAAGGTGCAATATTCCTGACAACAAATTGACATATTTGTCATAAAAGAAAACTACATTTTCTGTTCGTATTTTTGACATATATCCCTTTGTTTTTACTCAAATTTCAAGCAGGAGAGCTCATTGAATGCGGAATTTAATTCCGCATCCAACAAGTACCCACACTGCATGTCATCATCACTTCTTTTTTTTCAGATATTTCTTGTTTTTTGGGTAGCAGGGTCCGTCAAAAGTATGCAGTGTGGGTACTCGTTGGATGTGGAATTAAATTCCACATACAACGAGCTCTCCCACTCATAATTTGAGTAGAAAAAGGGAGATATCTCAAAATACGAACACAAAAAGTAGGTTTTTTCATTCTTCCTCCAAAATTAATTACTATTATTTTATTATTTTCCTTAGGAGGCCCATTTTAGACCTCAAATTTCCTCTAATGTAAACTCCTTCTTCCAGCTGACGAATGACCACGTGCTCACATGCCTCCACCTACCTTTGGATCATGTGAACACATTTCAATCCTCTTCGTTGGGGCCCACGAGAGGGGAGGCCTCAAGGAATTAGCCCCGGTCCTATGGGGGAATGGAAATGGAGCCAGAACCATTGATTTTAAGCTCTCCTGGACTAAGAGAGGAAGCCAAGTTTGCTTCTTGGTCGACATATTTGTTTTTTTTCCGCAACACATGGTAGAACTCGATTTTACTAAAAGTGAGAGCAAGTAACTTGATTTTATGGATTAGTCACTTGAGACGCATTTGCTTCATAATAAGGTTCTCGTTCATTGCTTGTATAATAATTCTTGAGTCTCCAAGAGTACTTAGTTTAGTGATACCTTGATTCCTGGCAATCCTTATCCCCTACCATAGTGTTTGGGCCTCTACCATGTTATTAGTTTATGATCCTATACCCCAAGCAAAAGAGGTTTCCAAGAGTCCTTCTGGAGTGATAAAAACTCCGCCCCCACCCCCTGCCGCCCCAGGATTTCCTTTTGAGGCACTTTCCATGAACATGATCTTCATCTTCAGGAGTCTTAGCCAAGAGTTGAGCTCCTTTTCTTCCATCCTAATCTCCCACGTGTTCCCCTCCTTGAGCCTCGGGTTTTCCAAGGGGAGATTAGGAGCCAAACTATTTATCCAACCATCATTGTCAGGGGGAATGCAGCAGGGATCATTCCAAACATGGGAAATACAATTTCCCAACAATCCATGAAGATTTGAAGCAACCTACTCAGCTTTCACTTTTTTCCCTCTGAATATTCAGGAGTTTTTTTGCAACCAGATCTTCCAAATAATGATCTTAGGAAGCACCATCCAACACAATTTGGTTCTCTTAGATTTGAGACCGAAGTGAGCTTTGGAGGCCCAGTTAAGAAAGAGATCAGGAAGGTTGCCGGAGTGGAGCTCAGCCTTCTTGGGAAGGGATGATTTCCAGACATATCTAGCATATTGATGGGAGATGAGAATATGCTCAGCATTTTCTTCATTGTTGAGGCAGAAGGGACATGTCCTTGGGCCTTCCCAGACTTTTTTTCTTTAGATTATCCACAGTGAGAATTTTGTTGTGGATAACTGTCCATGAGAAGAAGTCTATTTTAGGGAGGATTTTAACAGCCCAAATACTTTTCCAGATGGTAGGATTCTCAGTTTTTTTGGTGCACGAGAGTAACCTGTATCCTGTTGAGGTAGTATAATTACCAGACCTGTTCCCTCATCCTCTTGAATCTTTGGTTGTACTGGATTCAGGGGATTTCCCTTTTAAGTTTCTGAGGAACCGCTCCTTAGCACTTTCCAGATGAGTTGGTCAAGGGATTTCCTAGTTCTTCCAGGAGCCATCTAAATCCCATTCTAAAATGTCCCAGATGGTATTCAAGTTCCTTCTTTGCATATGATCTTTGAGATTCCCCATTCCTTGAAGCTGGGCCAGCGGGGGGGTCACCCATGATCGAATCCTCCCATACCTTAATATGTTTTCCTTCCCCAGGAATCCACATGATCTTAGTAGAGAAGAAGGGAAGAGCTTTCATAAGAATAGGGAGGATGGTAGAGCCCTTTCTTACACATGTGGGGTTGTACAAGCATCTAAGGCGACTGTTGGAAAAATATTTTTTCCAAAGGGCCGCTTTGCACCATGTCAACTTACTTGAGATTATATTCCAGAGAGGTTTGGCTCCTAGCACTATATTTTGCAAAGCCAACTGCCTAATTTGCAGTTCGCCTTGCATCAAGGGATTGAGCACTTTTTCCCAGCTTACCAAGGAGAGTTTCTTTTCATTTTGCTTTCCCCCTTCCCAGAGGAAGTTTTTAAGTAAATATTCAATACTAGCCAGTACACCTTTTGGAGTGAGCAGAATGGAGCATTGGTAAATCATGATACTAAATAAGACTGCTTTTATAAGAACTACCTTCCCTACTGGATTCAACCAATTTTCTCCCTAAGTACTTATTATGTTTTTAATTCTATCAATTATTGGGACCCAGGAGGAGTATTTCGAGGTAGCTTTGAATATAGGGACCCCAGGTATTTGAAATCATCCCACTGATTTTTTCCATTGATGCCCAGGATTCTGCTAATGTCCACCATTTCTCTAGGGTTGTAATTCCAACTAAGGATTTGACTCTTGTTGCAGTTGATGAGGCTACCTGAGGCTTCTTGATACAGGTCTATTTCCCTTTTAAAGAGCCTTTCCGAGATCACACTCGCTCCCCCTAGGAGGATAGTATCATTGGCAAATTGGGCGTGGTTCACATCTTTGACATCTCTAGCAATGCGAAGCCCAAGAAGTTCATTATTCTGCTAACAGAAGTTGAGTTGAAAGCTGAGCACAGAGGCTTGAACAACATAGAGCATGGGAGAGAGTGGGAAGCCTTGGCGAAGTCTCCAGGAAGACTGAAAGAAATTCGCTGCACACCCATTCACCAAGGGGGAAATCCAAGGGGATTTGACACATGCTTGGATCCATCTAATGAAAGCTGGATTGAAGCCAAATCTATGCATAACATGGAACATAAAATTGTATCTAATTCTATCAAAGGAATTTTCTAAGTCAAGTTTTATAACCATACCTTTTTCCCGATGTTGATGCTAGAATGAATTGCTTCCTGGACCAAAATTACCTCCCTTTGACGAAACCTCCTTGATTTTCTGGAATGATGGAAGGCAACACCTCTTTGATCCTATTGGCTATTACCTTGGTTATGATTTTGTAACAAATATTGCATAGTGATATAGGCCTGAATCTATCAAATGAAGTAGCTCCTTTTTCTTTTGGGATAAGGGCGAGGAAGGCCGAGTTGGTGCTCCCTCCAAGTTTTGCACAGGACTGACACTTGCAGACCATTTTAACCAGATCATGTTTGACAGTTTTCTAGCACACTTTGAGAAATCTAGCTGTGAATCCATCTGGTCCCGATGCTTTGTTGGGTTCCATATCCGCCAGGGCCTACTTCACTTCTTTTTTTGAAACCAGTGCGTTTAGCTTTCTATTTGAGGAGTGACGGATCATAAGGGGGACTGAGTCAAGAATGGGAGATCCCAGGGGAGGGGGGTGAGGGTCCTATTCATAATATATCTTTTGGAAATGGTCGTGAGCTGCCTTTTTAATTTCTTCAAACTCCTGGATTGATTGTCCCTGAATATGGATTTCCTTTATAGCTTTGAAGTTTTTCCGACCTTCCGCTTACTTATGGAAGAAGCTAGAATTTTTATCTCCAGCTTTGAGCCAAAGACATCTAGATTTTTGTCTGATATTTTCTTCCTCAATCCTACATGCAGCTTGGACGATACAATGAATATTGGCTTCTTTTTCCAGACTGGAGTAATCCATTGGATGTTCTTCTTGCGATCTTTGATGATTTTCCAAATTTTTCTGGGCTTCAAGTCTGTGGAAAGAAGGGGATTTAAAATTATTATCCCAATCCTTAAGATCTCTTTTAATTCTTCTCATCTTCTCTTCCCAAACAAATAATGAAGAGCCAAAGACTGTTTCTTCCCAAACTGAGTCTACAAGATCCATAAACCCATCTTGACTAATCCAGTAGGGGTTGAATCTGAAGGGGATGGGACCTAAGTTTTTTTCTTTAGTCAAGTCCAACAAGATTGGCTTATGATCTGACATGCTGAAGGGTAAGATGAGAGAACTAGATCTAAATCCAAGGACAACAAAATATTGTTGTACTAAAAACCTGTTGAGCCTAGCCGCAATATGACCTGGTCCAATTCTTCTGTTGGACCACATAAAATTGCCTCGATTTGGCTTTATATCTTCAAGATCCCAATCCCTCATGATCACTCTCATGATATCTTCCACTGTTTCTCTTAAGGGGTCTCTGAATAAAGAGCCTCCTTTTTTTTCTTTGGCATTATGAGTAATATTAAGATCCCCTACTAGAATGATGTTTTCCAGATTTTGAGAAGAAATAATTTCTTGAATACTTTGCCAGCAGTCTCTTTTTTCCATCATCAAAACCGGAACATATATATTGAGAATGCTTACCTGGATGACCTTTTCTTTATGAAGAAGAATGGACATGATCCAATGAGTATGTGAAGTGAAATGGATTAAATCAAAGGCCTTTTTTTTCCATAAAGTGGCTATACCACCAGAAGCACCTCAAGCGCTTTTAGCCAAACCCTCACCATTCTTCCAAAATAGATGAGCTAACCGAAGGAAGCTTTCTCCCTCCATTTTTGTCTCCTGGATCAACAAGATATCAGGACCGGAAATACGAATAAGATCCCTCATTGAGTCAATTTTTTTTTTCTTCCTAATCCTCTACCATTCCAGGAGACAATCTTTGTTACTTACTTTTTGGGGTTTTGAATGCCCCTTTGGGCTACCCTTTTTGCCTTGTGCATCTTGAATTTATCATGGCTTCAAGTGTGACTTGCACTCCCATAATATTGTCTTTGTAGGTGGCTTCTTCCCTTCGCTCCTTGTCCATCTTCCTTCCTTGCTTGGCTTTTCTTTTGATAGGGTATGGTTGTGACTATCCTATTTCTCCTTCTTCCTCCTCCGAGACCTCTTCGTCTGAAGACTGGTTCGTTGATTCAGGGAGGCTATTTTCTTCCTAGGATTTTCCTTTTTTTATGGGCTAACGATCTCTATATTAGCGCTTGGTGGGATCCCATCCTCCTGATCTAGAGTCTCCTCATTTCTATATTCAGGGGATTCTACATCCATTGTCGAGCTGGTGCCTTGGTTGGAGCTGGGATTAATGGGTGCATCTTCATCCCTGGGAGGGCCTGATATTCTCTAAACTTTTTATGGGCCTGTCTAGATCTGGTTTTGGTTCGTTTTTCTTGGATCCATCCTTCTTCTTGGTCTCTTTCTAGATCAATCGGCTTCTTAGGGAATCTCTTTTGGAAGTGACCATACTCATGACAGTGACGAAATTTAAATGGTAGCTGTTTGTAGTCAATTTTTTGATAGTGTTTCCATTCTCCAACTGCTAATTTGGCAGCTTCAAGTAGCTTTACTTCCAGATCTACTTCTACATAGATTCTGGCACAATAATAATTCTCTTTTGGGTGAGCTTTATTAATATACTTTCCAAGCTTGTTTCCAATGGCTTGCAGGGAAGAGGAAGTCTAGCAGTGAATCAGGAGGTTGGGGAGATGGACCCATACTAGAACGGCCTTGGGGACATCTACTGCAGGATCAAAGTCTAGGTTCCATCTATTCAGATATAATCCTTAGGGACCCATGAAGTACAGCCCACTTCGAAATATCAAATCTTGGTCTTCTTTGGCAATAAATTAGAATAGGAAGAAACCTCTACCTACTGCATAGCAAGTAACGCTATTGGAGATTAGAGGTTTCCAGTTTTTTTGAATCCAGTTGTCCATGAAATTAGGTGAGGACCAAAGCCCTATGAACTGGCCAACCAGATCTCGATCTGCCAGAGAAATGACCACATGCATGGGGTGTTGTGGAGGTAGGTCAATCATTGGGACTTCTTCTATTTTCTTCACAAATTTGGGGATCGAAAGGGCCTGATTGGACTTGGATCTACTAGATATTAGAGATATGAAAGCCTCAAGATCATCACAAGGTCCTGTGGGGGACCCATAACCACCGTCAGGCATGACACCCCAGCTAGCGTGACCGTCTCCTGGAGGAGCAGAGGGCAGAGGTCTGCCAAAGCATGCCAGCATAGAACCCTAGCACACACACTCCCAAAAATTGAAGGAACCCATTTTTTATGTGATGGGGTTGTTACTGACTAGGATGCACCTAGTTGGACTTTCGCGATGACATGAGAAACATAATGTTGCACCCAGTGTTGTTCCTAGTTTTGCACCCATGTTTGTATCTAATATTACATCCAATTTTGTGTCCAATGTTTCATCCAATCATTCCATATTACATCTAGTTTTACATCCAATGTTTCATCCCATCTTGCGTCCAATGTTGTGTCTTGTTTTAAGTTTTTGTTTGCGCCAAGTGTTGCATCCAGTTTTGCACCTGGTGTTACGCCTAGTTTTATGTCCATCGATACACCATATTTTTTGCTCAATTTAATGTCTAATTTAATGTCTAGTTAGGAGTCTAGTTTTTCATCTATTGTTGCGTCTAGTTTTGGGCTTAGCATTAATGCATCTAGTTTAGAGTCATTAATTGTGTCTACTGTTGAATCTCTTTTTGCATCCAATTTTGTGTTTAGCGTGACATCCATTTATGTGTCCACATTTGTGTCTGACATAACTTCCACTTTCGCATCCACTTTTTTGTTTGGTGTGACATCCACTTTTACATCATGTTTTGAATTTAGTGTTTCATCTAATATTGCATCCATCTTGCACTACTACATTTTTTACCTTTAGAAAAAAATTGTAATATCATTAGGGCATTGAGGAATCGAACCACCAACCTCCTACTTGTAATGTAGATGCTCTTCAATTGAGCTAGCACCCTTTAAGAATCAGGAAGAGGAGCAATATTAACACATAGATTTCATCATTTGTAATTGCAATAAAAGACAATAAGATACAAATACAATCATGCTTAAAATCCAATTTATTTTTCCAAACACACTAATAAGCACAAAAATCTACCGTGATCAGGAAACAAAATATCCTAAAAAATTACGCAATCTATTAAAGTGGTCCGCAAAAGGGTCTTAGAGAACAAGATAATGTATTGATTGATACCTAATAACCTAAACTTGAGAAGGACAAAGAATACATGATGTGTTTAAGAAATATTTGTAGAATCCAATTGAGGATGTGTGTGTTGCTACATAAATGTTGCTATTTATTGATGATGTGATTTTGTTCAGCAATGGGATGGTAAGAGAAGCACTCTTAAATGGTTATTATAAGAATATGCCTACTATGTGCATCATATATGATCTAGTGAAGAGTTTAAAAATTAACACCAACGAAGAGGATTAGTATTATGTGCAATATTTACAATCTAAAAATTTGTAATATGTCAACAGGGAAAAGCATCATATCGGTTTCCACAATTGATAAGGCCACAAGGAGGTAGATGAAGTTGAGGGGCTTCCCATCTTATTAACAATTGTAAGGGGCATTCAATCACTTCATCAAGTTATTAATTATTTTGAATTTATTTTGTAATAAACCCCATGAAACAAGAAGAGTGCACTTAGGATTCCATATTATCAACATTTTCCACTATTAACTCTTCCTATAAAAGTTCTACTCACAGTGTTATATAGTATTTAGTTTTCACTATCCTGTGACCCCAATTTACTCACGACACTATCTTTATCATTAGTTACTTTGCATATATAACATTTTAATAATGGTGTAAATTTTTGGAAGGATGCACTAGCCTACTCATGAAACTCAAACTCATTGCTACCCTTCCATTTCAACATATCCTATAATTTATGGTTGTGAATACTTCAATATTTCTTCATTTTCATTTATAAACTACAAGCATGACACATCTCATCCATACTCGGCTTTAGAATTCCCCTTGTTGGTCTCAATACGAAAACGAAAAAAAACAGCTCACACTCATTTTATTTTATGACCCCCCCACCACTTTAATTGTTGTTGGAAGCTATAACTAGCAGTATTAAATTCATAAAGAATATGTTGAAATTATCCTTTATCCTTCTTTTTCTATCATTTGACTTGAATTTTTAACATTACCATCAATAATTCTAGGATGTTTGAGTGGTTCCAACCTCATTGAACTTAATAGGAAGAAAGTAGAAATGCATATACCATTCAGAATTCAACAGACTTGAAAAATTTCATGATTTTGGTATTTAAAGATTGGTAGGATTGGAGCATTTCAAGACATGATTATATCATGTATGGCGATAATGTATTGGCATTTAATCAAGAGCACAAAGCCCTCTTTATACCCCATTGTTGATGGTTTTGACTTTTGAACTCATCTATCATGACCTTAGTAAAAAAACACCCTTCACTCAAGAAAAAACAACTAATTAGACATGTTAAGATTTATGCCTCATTTTAATGCTTAGATTAGACAAATTATCAAAAATGGAGGGTGCTGATTTGAGCCCATATTATCAACATTTACCACTATTAACTCTGCATGTAAAATTTCTACTCACAATGTTATATTGTATTTAGTTTTCACCAGCTCATGACCCCATTTTTCTCAAGACTCTATCTTTATCATTAGTTACTTTGCATATATAGTGTTTAATAATTGTGTAAATTTTTGAAAGGATACACTAGCCTACTCATGAAACTCAAACTCATTGCTACCCTTTCATTTCAGCATCTCCTATAATTTATGGTTGTGCAGAATTCAACCTTTGTTTCATTTTCATTTATAAACTACAAGCATGAAACATCTCATACATACTTGGACTTAGACTACACCTTGTTGCTCTCAGTATGGAAATGATAAAAAAAGTTCATTATTTCTATAACTCCCGTTTTCTTTTCTGACTCCCCCACCACTTTAAATGTTGTTGGAAGCTATAACTAGCAGTATTAATTTCCTAAAGCAAAGGTTGGCATTTTCCTTTATCCTTCTTTTTCTATCATTTGACTTTAATTTTTAACATTAGCATTAATAATTCCATGATGTTTGAGTGGTTCTAACCTCATTGAACTTAATATGAAGAAAGTAGAAATACATATCCCATTCAGAATTCAACAGACCGAGCAAATTTTATGATTTTGGTATTTAAATATTGGTAGGATTGGAGCATTTTAAGATAGGATTCTATCATGTATGGCAACATGGGATTGGCATTTAATCAAGAGCACCAATCCCTATATATACACCATTGTTAATGGTTTTGAATTTTGAACTCATTTATCATGGCCTTATTAAAAAAGTACGCTTCGCTAAAGAAAAAACAACTGATTAGACATGTTAAGCTTTCTGCCTCATTTTAATGCTTACATTAGCCAATTTTATCAAAATTGGAGGGTGCTGATTTGAGAAACAAATATTCATCAACTTGTGTGAGTTTTTCATCAGTATTCATCCAACCTAGAAAATATGGCGATGATGAGGCTTGGTTGGAAAATTGAGTGCAGTCACAAAATCTTGTGAAATGATTATTCATGTTGCCATTGTGTATGATACATTGTGCCAGATTATATTTAATTTGGAAATTTTATGTAAAAATCATCTTTCTATTCTCAAAGGAATATAATTTGTGGTATTGAGAATCCACCACCTTTCTATTCTCAAAGGCATAATCTGTGGTATGGAGGATTAGCTATGGATTCAAGAATTATGATTGTTTACAATGGTCCATGACCTGCTTCCATCATTTATTATTAATGGATTTTATTCATTGTTAAACTTCGGTCCTAGAGCCGATTTACACACCAACTCAAACAATTTTGGTTTAGACACAAAGATGAGGGGAAAAAAGAGAGCACTAAACAACAAAAGTGGGGAGGATGAGAAGGATATAAAAGATATTCTGGAATAAATCCTCCATCTTCGGTGTTAAAAAATAACATTGGAATCCTTGTCAATGTATAAGGGTTATGGAAAAGGAATGACATTGCAGGCTCCAGTCAACATGAGGCCAGGTACTCTGAAGCACACCTGCATGCAAATGATAACATGAGAAACTTGGAACATGGAATGAGAAAAATGTAGAATCATGGTATCTTAATTATTTAGCTCAATGTGTTCTCTCTCCATAAAGACAGTTGGGTTGCCTTATCCAAGAAGCCAAGATCCCCATATGATGATTACATTGGCTTTTTTCTTTCGGTGCTCCCTAGGTTCAAAAGCATCTTCTGGAAATAATTATTCAGGATATCTGACACATAATTCAACACCAACACAACTTATCATTCCTAAATGTGACTAAATAGAAATCATGAACAAATGTGTCTGAAGGATATCTTTGTTGCCCAATTTCTATGTTAAGCTAATAAAAATGACATGGATCAATGTCTCCAATCAATTTAGCGGAATACTAAAGACAATAACTGTCTTCATTCTAATTATGGCATGCACCCTTTATCTGCCTATATCGGTATCTCTATCCTCACATGATTGACCTTAAAAATATTAAAAACCCCATTCAAACCCCATGCATCATAAGGCTTCATACTACAAGAAAACTAACATTTCAGAATAACACAAAGAATGTTAAACTATTACTTAGAGTAGTGTTGGGGCTCGGACCTTGAAGGTCCTTAATTTTGGCAACTTTGCGGTTTGGTGCGAAGCTTGTAAGTGGAGTTGCGGTCCAAAATAGTCTTAGGGGCTTTGGGGTTGGGTCGAAGCCCCTCTTTTTGTAAATGTCCCATGGCTTTTGGGTACCCATGGTTTTTAAGCCCATGGTATTGCAATAGTGCACTTGTATAAATAGGCACTTATGTAAAGGAGTCAAGAGAAGCTTTTTGTGTTATGATGATGATGTGATGCGAAGAAGCTAAGGTCTATTTTTGGGTTTAAGGTTAAGTCCCAGCTGAGTGCATGGACGACCTCTGCAACTGAGTGCGCAGATTAGAACTATGTTGTTTTGTAAATTGTCGAATATAACCGCAGTTCTGTGGACGTAGCCCCTACACTGGGGGTGAACCACATATATCTTGTGTTGTGGTGGTTCTTTTTATTTTGTTCCTGTTATGTTTTTATGCATTTTATAAGTAGATGAATGATAAAGTAAGATAAATTGCTAAGTATTAACTTCGCTATGAATTCCCAGTTAAGGGTTAAGCAAGAAACTGTCTTTTTATCTAAACTATGAAGCTATTTAAGTGAATGTCGAAACTCTGTATTGCATAATTATTCTTTGTTAAGGCTAAAGGTACAGTAATATCCCTCTTTCACCTGCAGAAACCTGATTCTGTGGCACCCCATAGCTGTTTTGGGTGAGACTGCAACCTGTTCGTAGGTTGTTGCCGAAAGGGCCAACACTGTGGGTCTGTTTGTTGGTGTGAAGATAAAAGCATAAGAACCTGGGTTTGCCCCATCCGACCAACAAATTGGTTCCGTTGCCGGTTGAACCAGTATCTGCGTCAAGAGGGATCTATGTCGTACCTGGAGGGACATGTTTTGGAGGCCCTCAGTAAAAGAAATCAGTGACTGGGTTGAAGATACTTATCTGAAATTTGCTGAACAAGAGAATAAGGACCCTCGTCATAGCTCAGTCAACTTCTTGCAAAGGTACGTTTTTACTAATATTTATGAAATTTTCTTTGCTAGTATCCACATAGAATTGCACCAGTGGTTATCCAGGTTGACAGAAAGAAAGACAAAATTCAAAGAAGATCAGTCTCCTAACTGGACCCCAGAAAGAATTAAGCTGTTGAAAAGTGTGAACAACGTGGTATCAAGAGCTGTTGACTTCTGGACAATGCGAACCCTTGAAGAATTTGTGACGGAGTTCGCCATCGACACACATACTTCTTTCAACGAAGCAAAAAGACAGTTTTTCAAAGGACCAAGGGGTAAGTACCTGAATTCATTAAGTCTGAAAATTAAAATGCTCTTGGCTGAGAAAGGCATATTGCTTATCCAATCAGATTGCTAGATTTATTGCTACTAACCTATGTTTGGAAGTGAAAGTGACTTCGACGAGCAAAGTGGTTTGCTTCGCAACGGTAAAAGATACAAGAGAACTCTTGGATCCTATATCATAGGCTAGAATACCGATTATACCTCATTAAGTCCAGAAGAATCTGAATCTGAAGAAACCCCTTTTTTTGGAAACCCTCCTATAACTCCACAGTGAAGATCTGTTATCACTGAGAACCCTTCGAAGTCCGAAAGTAACCCTAGCCTGAGTAGTCCTGTCGCAGGTCAGTCTACCTCCATAAGTTCCCTTCCTCCTGTTACCAATATCCCCCCTATTATCAGTCTTCCTCCTCCTCCTCCCCCTCGATTCACTATGGCCCATGTGAATGATGATATCAAGCTCCTAGTCTTTAAAGGAACTGGATTAGAGGATCCAGAGCAGTTTTGGTTCTTATGCGAAGCTATTTGGACTACTAAGAACATTATGGATCAAAATACAAGAAGAGCACAGCTGGTCACCTCTTTCAGAGACCGAGCCTTGACCTGGTTTATGAATTTTTCCAGTACTCAAAACTATGCCTTGGATGATATTAAAAAAGCAATGATCAAAGAATTCAAGAAGCCTAAATCGGAGTCACAGTGTATAGCTGAACTGAAAGAAATTCAACAGAAGCGAGGTGAATCAGTTTGGGACTTTGATCATAGGTTCAAGGTTCTGTTGGATCAAGTTAGTTTCACTATTGGACCAGAACAGCATAAAGAATGGTTCATTGCAGCACTATTTCCTCATATCAAGACTCCACTTATGCAACAGAAATTTGCTGATCAGCAAGAGGCATTGGAAATTGCTATGAAACTTGAAACAACCCCTGTTGGAGATAATTCTGGAATATCCCAGATACATGCATAGTTAGCAGAAATGGCAACATGAACTACGACATGTTGATATTGCAAAGTAGTAAATCATGTGATTGAGCAATTCCCACAGTTGATAGCCAAGATACAAGAAAGAAATGGCACTCCTACTCAGAATGTTCAGATGATTGCTGTAGAGAAAAGACCTTTCCCATCCCTTAACATTGTTACAAGGAGTGGAACTACGACGCAGGTGCTGAATAAGGGGAAACAACCTGATGAGGCTTGGGTTCGTAAGACCCCAGAGAAAATTCCATCCTTCGATGTTGGAAGAGAAAAGGGAACATTTATGGAAGCTAAAAAAGACTTTGCTGATCCGAGAACATTAGTAGAAACTACGCAACAACATCAACAACAGTTACAGTTTCAAGAAGCTTCGGCGGATCAAGTAAGTACACTAAAACCATTTTTACAGAGTTGTATGAAGCTATTAAGAAATCAGAATGCTTTGAATGAGTTACAGAAAGTTATTGAGTCTTGCACACCTCAGTGAAGCTCTGATAGAGGGAAAACTGTTAATAGAGTTAGAAGGACTGGAAGAGAAATGAGATTGCATGCTCAGATAGGATATTATGACATGACTGATATCATTTTAGACTTGGGATCACAAGTGAATGTCCTAACTAAGCAGACATGGAAAAAAATGGGAAAACCTACGCTTGAATGGTCCCCTATACAGTTGATATTATCCAATAAGCAGAAGATTGTGCCCTTGGGAAGATTCCCTAGTGTACCAGTGGATATTGATGGAGTCAGTACCTTAGCATATTTTGAAGTCATTGAAATAATTGATGATAGTAACCCCTATCTAGCATTGCTAGGAATTGAATGGGCAATAGACAATTATGCAGTAATCAACCTTAAGAATAGACATATGACTTTTGAAGGAAAAGGCTTGAGAGTCATAGTACCGTTGGACCCTTCTCAAGGAGAAAGGTATACAGAGCCAGCCAGAGATGAAGATTAGGATGTTTTGGTTCATATTTATAACATTACAACTAAAGAAGAAGACTATGTTAACCATACTACTGAAGGTATAATGGATTGGCAGTGTGATAGTTCTTGCATGACTCATTCAGACGAAGGCCTAGAGAATTGGCAGAATCGACTTTATGAGCTACATGGACATCGATGTGCAAGAATTACCAAGTCTATCAGATGGGTTGGCTCACAAACAAGAATATTACCTACTTTTGATGGCTTGATAGACCCAAAAGATTTTATTGTACAATTCTCAGAACAAGTACCAGATTCACAGAAAATGGAGACTCTAGATTCAGTATTCAGAGCCATAGCTGCCAGATGGTGGAATGGTCATAAAAAGTACATTCATAGTTGTAGATATTGTCAAAAGTTTCTTCACTTGAGATTCATGGATCAACCTCGGAAGGTACGAAGCAGATTTAATGGTAAGACTAGCCCTCAGGAACATTTAGAGCAGTGTTATGAGGCATGGAAGCATGTACATGGGTACATAGGTTTGTACACACTCTGGAACCTGTAGCAAAGAACTGGTATGCGGAGGTGGAGCTTTGCCATGGTACTGTAAGTTGGGTTAGCCTTGCTGATAGTTTTGTGCTCACATTTTCTATTACTGAAGTTTTCCCTGCTTTGGATGCAACTATTAGGTTGATCCATACTACGGTGTTTGATGATAAAGAAATAGCCGAGTACCAACCTGATTGGAAGGAACAAGAAGCTAATGCAGTAGAATGCTATAACCTCGCCATTGATGAAGATGATGACCCTCGCAACATTAATATTCTTGAGTCAGAAGGACATGGACCAGTAGTCGAATCACCTAAAGTAAATCATCCCTTGATGACAAGGAAAGTAAACATTGGATCAGAAGAAATTCCTAAGTACGCTACCATTGGAGATTATTGGGACGAAGAAATGGTGAGAAAAGTGATTGAACTCCTCCATGAGCATCAGGACTTATTTCCGACGAAGTTCTCATAAATGTAAGGTATCCTTGGTGATATAGGAGTGATAAAAATCCCTTTGAAAGATGATGCGAAGCCTGTGAAGCAGTGCCCTTATTGGCTGAACCCTAAGTATAAAGAAAAAGTCAGGATGGAGCTAGATAAGATGCTCATTGCAGGAATCATTGAGCCTGTCGAAGATTCCGAATGGGTCATCCCTATGGTGGTACAAGAAAAGAAGACCAAGGGAGAAATCAGAATCTATGTTGATATAAGGAAGATGAATGATGCATGTTTACATGATTCTTTTCCTACTCCCTTTACAGATGAAGTTTTAGACAATCTCGGAGGTCAAGAAGTGTATTCTTTCACTGATGGATTTTCAGGTTACCATCAGATCAGAATTGCTCCAGAGGATCGACATAAAACAACCTTCACTACAGAAATGAGATCTTTTCAATATACTGTTATGCCCTTTGGATTGAAGAATGCACCTGCTATGTTTTCCAGAGTAGTCATATCTGCATTTAAGGAATTTATTCATAAGTTCTTGGAAGTTTACTTTGATGATTGGACTATCTTTGGTTTATTGAAAGGTCATATAGCCAGTTTAAGACTTATGTTGGACAAGTGTAGACAACATCAGATTTCATTGAACCTGAAGAAGTGTATATTTTGTACACCCTTTGGAATTATGCTAGGTCACATTGTATGCAAGCAAGGATTGATGGTGGATCCTGCGAAGATAGCCATTATTGTGAACTTGCCACCTCCGAATTCTGTCAAGCAACTTCGCACTACGCTTGGTCATACTGGATATTACAGGAAATTCATTAAAGGATATGCTCAGATTACAGCCCCTATGGAAAAGAAATTGAAGAAAGATATTAAGTTTGAGTGGACACCTGAATGTCAGGAAAGCTTGGATTATTTGAAAGAAAAGATGGTAACTACCCCTATCTTAGTATTCCCTGACTGGAGTAAGGAGTTTCATGTTCATGTCGATGCATCTTCCATTGCTTTAGGTATAATATTGGCTCAGTCAGGTGAAGGTAATATTGATCACCCTATTGCTTTTGCAAGTAGAAAATTGTCCATAGAAGAAAAGAATTATACTACGACAGAACGAGAAGGTCTAGCTATGGTTTATGCCTTGCAGAAATTTCGACATTATTTGTTAGGATCTCATTTTAATATGTTCACTGACCATTCTGCTTTGAAGTATTTGGTTAACAAGCCTATGTTAGGTGGAAGGATATGCAGATGGCTGATTTTGTTTCAGGAGTATGAATTTGAGATCATATTTAAGCTAGGAAGACTTAACCTGGGGCCTGACCACTTGTTGAGGCTCGAGTCAGGAGAATAGCCCACTAGTTTGGATGAAGGTCTTTCTGATGCCCAGTTGTTTTCCATCCAGATGGTTGATGACTATTTTCAGGATATTGTTCAGTACTTGTCTATAGGTTTTGCACCCTCTGAGATGACAACACAGCAGAAGAAGCAGCTGACTTTACATTGATAGCAAGAAAGCTATATAATATGGAACCAGATGACATACTGCGTAGATGTGTCCTGGAGCATGAAAAGCCATTGATTTTGGCTGAGGCACATTCTGGAGCAGCAGGAGGTCATTATGCAGGAAAAGCTACGGCGCAGAAGATTCTGACAGCTGGATTGTGGTGGCCTACGATTCATAAGGATTCAAGATAATATTTCCATAGCTATGATATTTGTCATAGGACAGGCAAACCATCTAGGAGGGATGAGATGCCTCTGGTTCCACATGTAACTTTACAAGAATTTGACAAGTGGGCTATTGATTTTGTTGGACCAATCAATCCCCTTGCAAACAAATCTGGAGCAAGATACATTATTACAGCAACTAATTACCTTAATCGTTGGGCTGAAGCTCATCTAGTCAAGGACTGTAGCGCTACTACAGCTGTGAAGTTCATATTTAATAATATCTTGTCGAGGTTTGGGTGTCCTAGAATTCTTATGAGTGATCAAGGATCACATTTTCTGAATAAGACTATTGAAGCATTGACTGAAGAATTTCAACTATATCATCAGAAGAGTACTGCCTACCATCCTCAAGCAAATGGAACTGTCGAAGCCTTTAACAAGATTCTTGAGCACGCTCTGATGAAGGTTTGCAATGTTAACAGAAACGATTGGGATCTTAGAATTCTAGCAGTATTATGGACTTATAGAACCACTTGCAAGAAGTTAACAGGCCACACACCTTTTAGGATGGTATATGGATAGGAAGCAGTTATTCCCATGGAGTACATTGTTCCTAGCCTTAGAATATCTGCCTTCACAGAGATGGATGATCTAGCCGTGTTGAATGAAAGGTTGGCAAAGATACTGGAACTAGAAGAAGACAGATTCATTGCAGGTTTCCAGCAGCATGTACAGAAAGCTAGAGAAAAAACATGGCATGATAGACACATTAAGAAGAAGGGTTTTCAGAATGGTGATCTTGCACTCTTATACGATAGTAAATTCATGAAGTTCCCAGGTAAGTTCAAGACACATTGGAAAGGACCATACATAGTTAATAAAGTTACCGATGGTGGTGCAGTTCAGTTAGCTAAATTGAATGGACAAATTTTGCCCTCCATGGTGAATGGGAGAAGATTAAAGAAGTACAGGGACGGGCCTGTACCCCCTAGTCAGAAGTAATAGAAAGAAGAAGAGTCTAAGTACCAAGAATAGTTGAAATTGGGTACTAGACTATAATGAAGCTGTTCTCAAAGAGCTTCGGCAGATTGTTGGAAAATTTACGAAGTGTCAAAGGTTGTGGAATAAATTCTGTCGTGGGTCAAAGTTCAAAGTTCTGTCGAAGCTTGTGTTAGGATGTGTCGAAGGTCTATATTGTGTCGAAAGTCCTTATTGTGGAAAAGCTGAAGTTAGTGGTTGTGCTGAAGAAGGAAGGTGTGTCAAAGCTTAAAATGCGACCATTGGAAAAAATCAGATTTGGCGACGCCGGTATGTTAACTGCATTAACTTCCTGTAATGATGAGATTTTGGTCGAATCCACAGCCGTATTTGGGAAATATAGCACCGTTTGGACAAGATATACCACCGCTCAATCATATTTGGTGTCTTTAATGCACAGTTATGGCAGATTTGGTCATTGGATCCTATAAGAAGACACCTAGGCCTACGAATTTTGCATTACGCATTTTCTTGAGTTTCATAGTTGCATGTCAGCTGATCGCAAAGTCTAGCAATTGTTGAGAGATTTTAGAAAGAGGGGTCTACAGAACTTTATGAGGAACCCACCTGCATCTGCACCTCGCGAAGAGACTTCCCTTGTGTCGAATCAACCGATGCAGACATGATCTAACAGAAAGAAGTTTAAGGCATAAGTTGGCTCTAAGCGGAAGGAAGAAAGGAACCAACCATTAGGAAAGACACCGAAGGATCCCGTGATTCAGATGAATCCTCCTGGTTCAGTAGAGCTCCCACCTAAATATTTAGAAGACTTCGGTGAGGATGAGAATTTTGCATCGCAACGTCCACCATATATCCCGCCTGTTCGACCAGGAGTTAAGCCACCTCGGCAGACAGTCAAGTTCGCGTTACTCACCCCTTCACTGCCACAGGGTGTGAAGCTGGGCAGAACGATGACAGGAATATTAGATCGGCTCAAGTACGTAGACCATGATACGAATGATCATGAGAAGTTTCTGCAGTTCGCACATGGGAAATACTTGCACTCCGTCCATTATCCAGAGGTTGGAATGACGTGACTTGAAGTAAAACAGTGGCCTACTGGTTTGGAGCAAGCTGGCTTGATGAAGATGCTGAATGTCCCCCACTTTGATCGTAGCTCGCAGGTTACCGCGGTGGTCAAGCAATTATTGGCATTGGTGCATGATGGGCACCTATGGATAGGAAACCATAAAATTGCTATTGATGGAGAGCTGATTTATAGGATTACAGGCTTGCTGAAGGAAGGGCCTGATCCTAGGATTGAATTTGTTGGAAAGCACAAAGATATGAAGCTAGCGCAACAAATTAAGGATCACTTCGGTTTGACAAAAGAAAATCAAGGGTATCAAACATCGACTATTCAACACCAGAACATTCGCTTCGCCGCATAGATCCTAGCATGCAAATTAATGCGGAAGTGTAGACCTAATGAAGTACCTACCCCGATTGTAAGTATTACTGTGAACTGTACTGAAGGATACATTTACAAATGGACAGAGTACATTGCTAGAGAATTCCTTGTAGATGTCCGCGATGCACAGGAGAAAGGTAGAGCCTTTCATTATTCATGGTTGTTAGTGCTTATTGCACTAGCAGGATGGAGAGAACCTACCAAGGCACATTTTGTTGATGTCCCTCCAAAGATGCCTGGCCCAGCAAGGTATGCATCTCTTTGGGTTTCATAGGATAAGGCCTTGCAGCAGATGATGAACTACGTGTTCGCCTTCTATTCGATGAATATTACATATGAGATCCTGAAAACACCGTGGCTCTGTAATGAGCTATTTTCTCAGTATATGTGAGTGGCCAAATTCAATACTGATATGCATAATGTCTTCATCCAGGCCTGCGTAGATAACAAACATACATGGTGGAAGTTACCATACATGGTGAACCAGGAAGACATCCTCCCAGTAGTTCAGCAGTGGCTGGCTGAATGGATGAAGGATGCAGGAACAAGGCCCGACATACCAGTCCCTCTAGTAACATATGTGGGCGCAAGTCCTAGTCAGCCACAACAGAATGACCCACTAGAAGAGAGTGAAGAACAAGATGAGTCATAGCAAAGCGAAGGTGACCATGGTGGAGATGGCGGAGCTGATGGAGAAGAAGAAGAGCACAATGGTGAAGAAGAAGAAGAATCAGTCAAGACCATTTCAGACCCTAATCACCTAGATAAGCGCAAGTCCCCAGAAGTGGAGGAAGTTACTAAGACTCGGCCCAGAAATAAAACTAAGGCGTCGAAGGGAAAGAATATCGTCGAAGAGCCCTCTTTGACGATTGACGAGCTTGATCAGGCTATGAAGAAGTCTACAGAGGTATTATCCAACAAATGGGCAGAGTTTGAAGCTAAACATATTGATGTGCTCGTTGGCGTAGCACAGCGAATTGCAAAACTTAAGGCGTTATTGGAAAGAACAGCAACTGGTTCTGTAGCAAGTAGTGCCCCAGTAGGCGTGTAGCCAGATACTAGACAATGGCCAGCCAGAAACAACTAAGGACAAGTACCAAGTGCATCTCTTATAATACCTGACGCAACATCTCGATCATAGGTAATCATGATAGTTGAGATAGATTACACTAAGTTTTCTATGCCGGAGTTGCATTTTTGTCAATTGGCACTCATGAACGAGATCTGAGAATGAGACAGCTACACACACATGTAGTTAGAGAATACCACGAAGTAGAGTGAGAGCCTTGAAGCACAGTTGAAAGAAGCTGAACAGAAGAAGAGGGAAACATAAAACAAGCAGGCTACACTAGTGTGAGTGTTGGATGAGGCATGTCGAAGTCTCCCAGACTTCGACATGCAGGCTGAAGAAGAACTAGAGCAAAGAATAGTAAAACTGAAAGACTATGCACAACAGTCTAGAAGACAGATAGAGAAGATGAAAGCAGAACATGAGGCCCAGATTGTGGAGCTTCAGCTTCACCTCATTCCTGAAAGTCCACCAGAGGTCATGGAATAGCGTCTCAGAGATATTCAGGCCTCAGCAACGAAGATCTCAGATCTTGTAAGTAGTGCATCAAAGCTGCTAAACGAAAGTGTCGAGGCCTGGGAAAACTTGTAGGACAAACCAGAAGTAGAAAAGTTGCAAGAAACCATCAAACAGTGACAGACAAAGCTGGATGCAGTAAAAGAAGAAATTAAGACATTGCCTCCTATGCAGAAGATGCTTAAGGTGAAGCATAGTAATGAGCTCCAGCGAGAAATTGAGTCTTGCAGAAGAAAAGAAACACTGTTAGTGAGCTCTGTGTAGCCCCTCATTAATGAGGCCTTGGAGTTGAGCACTGCTGCAAACAACCAGCTCAAAGTCTTGAAGGAGTATGATGCATTTGCACAAGAAAAGGCCAATGAAACATTTGTAGCAACATTGCAGGAGATAGTGGAGAAAGAGAAAGAAGCCGAAGATATCATGCGCAGCCTCAACAAGTAGTTTACTATCTTCGCCAACAAGATTCTTGCACCCAAAAAGCAGCAGAGTGTCCCGGGACGGGACACTGGTGAGTCTTAGGGGCCTGTTGGGGCATTTTTTTAAGATAATTTAATGTATGTAAGACTGTAATAAGTAGTGGACATGCTAGCTTTTGAGGACATTCTCATGATTGAGAAAGAACTATGAGATTCAATGATATATCTTTTGATTTCACTCTTAAAATACCACATATAATGATTTTTTCCATGGAAAAAAGAAAGTAGTTTTCTATTAGAATATGCATCCTCCTACTTAATCCTTAGTCATTCCACAACTGAATCCTTTCAAGTCAAAATCGATCAAAAAATAAAAATTGTCCCCTGTTTAAACAACTCTCTTTCTAACAAAAACTAATGATCCTCCAACAAATGATGTCAATGCCACCTCTCTACCATGAATAGTTCTTCCTAGGTTTGTAGTTAGCATGATATTGGAAGATGGGCCTACTTTGGTGGCCATATATGCACCTGGAAAAGGCCTTTTGGATCCCTCTATGAAACTCAAACTCCATGCAACCACCCTCGAATTTGCAGGTCTTTGGGACCTTCAAATCTATATGAGGGAAGCGACTTCAGCTACCAATTTTTCCTTGAAAAGACAGTAGTGAGGTGATGGAAAAACATCATTTGCACAAGTGGCCAATATTCAACGGATGACATATTCATATAATAATAATACAAAATAATGAAGTCTACCAAACATGCAACACGACACAGCTTAGTTGATAATCCATTTGGTTATCCAAATTTTATTCTAAAATTGCAGTTTGTAACCTAATGCAAAGTGAAAATAAATGTATAACAATATTTATTTTTCCACAGAAAAAAATTGTAATTTTATATACGAAGTACAAAATTACATTCTTCAGATGGTGCAATATCACAAGTGATAATTGTCCATGCTCCCAAAGTATTCAAATACCACATCAAGAATTCTTACAGAGGATCATATCTAAAAGTAGATGATCATAGTATCAGCACTCAACTTACATAATACTTTCCGAAATATACCAGACAAGGTAAAACCCTAAATAGTCTCATAGACAAACTTATAAGATAAGTCTGGACATCTCAAAAGTTACAACATACCCAAATAGAAACAATCTCTATCATCAAGAAACTACTAGTCATCATATACAACCATAACATAAACATAACAAAAAAGGCAGATAAGTCTGCACATCTCAAAACAACATGCCCAAAAAATATAGTCTCTATCATCAAGAAACTAACTAGTCATCATGTATATAGCCATATCAACTAGTCATCATGTATATATCCAAATCTACTAAAAACGTTGAATGGACTCAAATATTTCAGATGCTTGAAACACAGATATATGCCAATACCCATCTGGAACAATTGCTCCAGCTTTAGCTAATTCATCTGCTTTTGAATTTCTTTCTCAGTAGATGTGCTTGAAAACCACACTGTCAAACATATCATATATTCTGATAACTTCATGAAGAACCTGAGTAAGCTGCAAATTTTGAATTCTGAACTTGCCTGTAACCCAACTAATAACCAACTAAGAGTCTCCAAAACTCTGCATATTAGAAATCTGTTTTCCCGGAGCCAAAGTAAGAAGTAGCTTCAAAGAAACTTAGCAAGATTGTTAGAACCTAAGCCCAAGCTAGATTTAGAAGTAAAATAATGATCATCATTAATGTAAAGTAAACCCCCAACTCCACAAAGTTGTGGTTCACCAGCAGTCGAACCATCAAAATAACCCCAAGGAGACGATTTATCAATTTTCTCCTCAACAAAAATTCTGATATTCAAAACACTACTATCTTGTGGATAAGAACTCAATAATCCCAAACAAAACGAAGAAACCTGCACAGGAAGAAGGGTGAAATCATCAAAATAACTCTGGTTTCTAGCCTTCCAAATGAACCATGAAACAATAATAGGTAAAGATATTAAATGCTTCACCTCCTCATTAAAACACCAGTTCTTCAAACAAGATAACACTGGATCTCCAAGCCATAAATTCTTTAGCTTTAACTTAGACTCAATCTAATACCATACATATCTGGTAAAAGGGTGGTCGACCCCAAGATGAAAGTTAGATTCAACATCCAATTTTCATAGATAACATCTACCAGGTCCCTCCCTACCCTTTCTAAAGAGGACATCCCAAGTAAGATATTTACCTAAAAATAAAAACCAGCAAAAAATTTTGGACTTAAGGGGACACTTAAGCTTCCAAAAAAAATTCCACCTCATTCTTATTCAGAATTAGTGCAAATAACCAACTTTAGGATAGTACTTATCTAATTTTGATTGATTCCACCATCACATCAGCCTCATTAGATAACCTAATGTGAATAGCTTTGAGAATATCCAAATAACTATTCCAGAAAGTAATTTCCTGTTCATCCACTAATCCAAGATTATCAATAGTAAACCATCCCTGTTCGACCAGAAAAGACACACCTGGACAACCAATGTATTTAAGAAAATAAATTCCAGCAGAGTGTAATTTATCAGTCAATAAAGAAGGTAACAAATGTCTCCACTTGCATCCAACCCATGGATCCATACCAATTCGGACTTTAGCACCATTCCCAACCTTCCAAACAAGAAAATGACAAATAAGATCAAAAGACCAAAGAACAACTTTCCAACAGAAGGATATTCCTCTTTTCTTCTTAACAGTGGCTCTGATCCAATCCAGTAAAGATAAAGGCCTAATATATTTCTGAATTGCAATTTTAACCCAAAGACCCGATCCATGAATAAGATTCCACACACTCTTGGCTGCAAGAGATTTAGCAAATAAAGCAGGTATTTTCAACCCCCAACACCCCAAAATTTTTGGGTTTTCCAGAACCTTCCAAGATGTCTAGGGTAAATCAGAAGAATAATCATTATTACCATACCATAAAAATTTGAAATATATCTTTCCAATCTTCTCAATAATACCCATCAGGATCAAAAAATGCATCCAGTAGACCAGAATGGCCTCAAGAGCATATTTTACCAAGGTAAGCTTACCTCCCTTAGACAACCACCTAAATCTCCAATTATTTATTCTTTTTTCCACTTTAGCAATCAATCAATCTCTATCTTTCAACAAGTATCTGCATGGTTTGAGATGAAAGCCAAGATACTTCATACCACTCTCAATTTTAAAACCATAAAAGGAAAAAATATTATGTAAAGAGATCAACTCAGATTCATCCAAACCAGAGTAATAAAAGGAGGATTTATCCTCATTAATCACCATCCTAGAAGATTTACAAAAACCATCAATACCTCATACAAAGTTGATAAAGACTATTCAGAACCATCAGGTACCATTACAATATCATCCACAAACATGACATGAGATAAAGTAATGTTATTTCCAAATGAAATACCATGAAAATCCCCACAATATTTAGCTGAAAGTAGAGTCCTACCGATACCTTCAACAACAATAAGAAAAAGCAAGGGTGCAACAGGACAACCTTGCCTGATCGCATGCCTAGATCTAAACAAGGATTAAGCCACTCCATTAATCAATAATGAAAATGAAACACAAGTAAGGCTGCTCATAACCCAAGTGATAAAAGGCACAACAAATCCCATTTTATATAGAAGGACCGGTTAATATGTCCAATTGACCTGGTCATAGGCTTTATACAAGTCTATTTTCAAAACCACAGATTTTAAACATTTACTGTGAATAATGTGCATACCTTCATGTATAGCATCCACAGCATCATGTATCTGTCTCCCAGGCAGAAAACCAAACTGTTCAACAGAGATATATCTACCTAGCACCCTTCTGATTCAAGTAGATATAATTTTACCAATGATCTTGTAAATGAAATTACACAAAGATATAGACCTAAAATATTCAAAAGATTTTGGAGAATCAGAATTTGGTATGAGGGAAATGAAAGTAGAATTAAAAATAACATGATTTTTTCCACATTTCCGAGAATCCTCAATAACCCGTAATAAGTCCGAACCCATCACATCAAATAGATCCCTATAAACCTCAATGGGTATCCCATCTGTACTTGGGTTCTTATCATTCTTACTCATAGATAGAACAGACTGAATCTCATTCAAAGTAATAGGAATCATAAGATCAATATTTTCCTCTTCAGAAATGGAAGAAGTAAAATTATCTGCTATCTTCATGATTTCAGGTAGATGAAGATTCTTATCTTCTTGAAATAAAGTCTCAAAATGATGAACCTCTGCCCTAGCAATAGAATCAAAACCCTCAACAAGATTACCGCCATCATCCACAATCTTCTAGATAAAGTTTACATTTTTCCCATGATTAGCATATTTGTGAAAAAAAAGAGTATTATCATCCCCACATAAAATCCAGGTAGTCCTGCTTTTTTGTCTAGCCTCATTTTCACAATCCAATAATATTTTTCTCTTACGATACTCCAACTCAATCAAAGAGGCCTTGTCCTCCTCAGAAGAAAAACCAGAACCCACCTTGTTAAAGGAATCAGCCAGGAATAATTCAATGTCCACTAAATCCTTAAGATCCAGATCTTGTTTCTTAACAGACCATAAAATAGACACATCCTTAATATGCTTAAGGTTAGTAGCAAAATGCACAGCAGGTAGAACTTATGGGTTATCAAAATAAACACTCCATGAATCTTTCAATAAGGTAACCAAATCCACATTCAAAAGCCAATGAGCATTAAATTTGAAGGGAATTCTCGATTTTACATCATTATTCAAAATCTGTAAAAAAATCGGTTGATGATACGAATCGCCACCAAACCAACTCACTGAAGAAAATGAAACTCAAAATCTAAAATATCAACTGAAACTCGTAGTCTATCCAATCGTTTACAAATTTTTTATGTCCCCACTCTTCTATTATACCAAGTAGGAAGTAAAATAGTCGAATCAATATCCACAAGGCCAAAATCCTTCATCTTCTTAAAGAAATAATCAGAAAGAATATCCATTCTATCCCTATCAGCCCAAATCTTAGATAAACCCAAGGAGTAATTCAAATCCCCACCTAAAATTAACTTAGCACACTTAAGGCACTCAAGATCCAAAAGGTTATTCCAAAACGTTTCCCTCTCCACATAGGGACCGTAAAAATTGACAAAACATAGGTCCACTTTAAGTTCAGCAGAAAAAAGAGAAACACACAACCCAGAAACCCACAGCCCAAGCATTCAATAACTGAAAGTAACGAGACCTCCAGCCCAAAAGAATACCGCCCGATTTGCCTTTGGAATCGATAGAGACAAAGGACTATCTATTCAACATGGTTTCCAAATCTCCCGCAAACAAAACCCCATCAGCCATCGATTCTTGAAGAAATAAAACATCAATAAGCTGAGCAACAACCAACCTACAAACTGCTAATCTTTTGGGCATACTAGCTAACCCCCTATAATTGAGGGTCATCAGAATCATGAGGAAACCCTAGAAAGGGAAACACTGCTCTAAGTGCCACAAAATCAACAATGTGATCTGGTTCGACATTAGGAGAAATACCACTAGATCTTACACAGGTAGAAGAGATTCCAAGAAGAACCCTAACAGCTTCTGAAGAATGAGAATCCTGCACTACCTTAGTACACAACCGGAGAAAATAAACAGAACCAGTAATAGATTTTTCCCTGAGAGGTGATACAAACCCTAAGTCCCCCAAAAAAGACTGAGATGAATTAAACGTAACTTCATCTAACAGATCACCAACAGAATACTTCAAATTCCTATTCCAAAAAATGGGTCCCTTTGCAAAATCAATTAATGAGGATAAACAAAGAGGTTTGAGTGACTGCATACTAAGATTTTGTGAATCGGAATCCAACCAAAATGGTAAATAACCAGAGTCAACTGGCATAGAATCCACCATCCCAGCATCCATAGTAGAAGGTAAATATTTAGAAAGCACCCCATCATTCTTAACACGCCAAAAAGACGTAGACTTAGAAACTGACACAAAATTATGATGCCTATTAAAGGGAAGATAACACTCAGAGATCATATGACCATAACAATGGCATCTATTGCATCGAAAGAGTACCCCCATATAGTCCAAATGTTGACTATACACAGACTCCCCTCACTCAATAACAATATCTGCAGCTAAACCATTACGGAGATCAAGAAGTACCAGAACCTTCTTCAAGCAACACACTCCCAACTATAAAAAGGATAAATTCTCCTCCAAGAATGTCCCTAGAGTATTACCAATCAACTTAAAAAATTCCACAGACCAGAATTCAAATGGTAGATTTGACAGCTTCACTCAAATGGGCATAGAATCATACCTCTTCGTTCACGGGTCGAAAAGTGACGTCCAATGTTTGGACAACAGACTGGAACTGTCCCATTTCCAAACACTTGCAAGGATGAAAGCCACATCCTCTTCTTTATGAATTTCGAACGCTATCCACCCCCGTGGAAGCACATAAACATCAAGACACGAGCAAACAACTTCCTTCCAAGAAGCAGATACCCATTTCTTGACACCATCCCGACAAAATTTACGACCACCGAAACAACCCACTAGAATAAGAGCGTTTATAAGAACAATCTCATTCAAAGCAACACGATCCTCGCTAATGACCAAAAGCAGTGGTTTATCAAGCTTACGGATAGGTTGTTTCTGTCATTTCAGATTCCCTAAAACAGGTAATGACTCAACCCTCAAGCGATGATTATCATAAGAAGGACCCCAAACAGGTACAGACCCACTCATCTGACCAGAATCAGGAAGTGAGGCATGATCATCTCCTACATTAGAAATACCATTCAAAACCCCAACAATTGGCAATTCAGGACGTAACACAGTCTTAACCATTAGTCCACCAAAGAACTTAGATCGAAGCACAGGATCAAAAGATACCTCCTCCATCCGACCCTCCAGCATCAACCCTCCATTAGAAAAACCCAGCAAACCTAAACCAACATCCGAGAGAAAACCCATCACTCTATCCGGCAACATCTGTCCAAAAACAACAGAAAAAAATACCAGACCAGAGCCCAACTCATCAGAAGGAAACATCGCACCCTGGAATCTAACCTCATCCGACAACACCTCACAGCAAAAGGATGGATCAGCGACCTCGAAAGCCTTAGAAAAATTCTCGTGAGGAGACTTAATTTCACAACGCCCCTTTGGAGGAGTACGAGCCAGCGACTTAATCTCATGAAGAGACATTCCACAGCCTTGGCACAGGGGAAGGACGTCAAGTGTAAAGGTGAAGTCGTCAGCCCTCCCATCAGCACAAAAACCAATACCCTAAAACCTTACCTCAACCCACAAAGGAGTACGTTCGGTCAAATCTGCCAGCTCCAAGAACGTTCACGACCACAGTCTATAATAATATATGTGCTCAAGGGAAATCGAGGGTCTAGAATGCTATGAGCGATAGAGACCTTAAAATGCTCTTATTCAAGTTGCCTTATTTTTTACTTTTGTTATTAATTTTTATTCAATTTCGTGCTATTTTTTATTTTTAACCAACCAAAAAATTTAATTGTTAAAGCTAGCCTTCTTCTTAAAATAATATGTGACTAGGGGAATAAAAACTTGTGTGAGAGCATTTGTAAGAATTCTTATGATAAGACTTGGTATAATGGATTTAGTTCTTCTTAAGATAATATGTGACTAAGGGAATTTAAAACTGGTGTGAGAGCATTTGTAAGAATTCTTATGATAAGACTTGGTATAATGGATTTAGTCCAAACTATATTGGATTTGTATTTTTTTTTTAAATTTGCACTTCTATGTTCTTACTTTATAGTATTAAATTTTGGTGTTTATATATATATTTATATATATCATTTTTATAGTCATAGAGATATGAGGTTTGATAATTATCTTCAAATAAATATGTTGAAAAATGCTTATTATGCAAAGTATTAGCTTCTTTAAAGGACATACTTAACCAAATAAAAGTAAAGAAGGTTGCAAAAATTGAAGAGTTAAATTTCATTGAAGGTATAAGTCATCCTACTTTAGTTTTCATTATTTGTATGAGTAAATAATGAGCTTTGGACAAATGCTAATTTTTTTATCATAATATTTTTAATGTTCATACAAAAGTTCCTTACAATCACTTATAATATCATTACAATGTTGTAAACAGGGGTGGCTCTTACATGTTTTAGTAATTGCAATATTTTTTTATCATAATATTTTTAATGTTCATACAAAAGCTCCCTACAATCACTTATAATATCATTACAATGTTGTAAACATTGGTGGCTCTTGCATGTTTTAGTAATTGCAATAATTGCAATACTATATATATAGTTAGATTTTAACATATGAATCAAAAGTTTTATTCTATATATTTAATAGAAATTTTATTGGAATATTTTTTTTAACTTTAAAACAACAAAATTTCATAACTATAAATTTGCAAAATAGTTTATTAACCTAGTTTTTTGTGCATAAAATCAACTTTAATATCACACGCGGATTGCTTTACGAAGTGTTTTGTTTACTTATTTATATTGAATAATGAAATGAGTTTATGATTAAATTAATTTTAAATTTAAATACATAACATCTTAATTATTTTAAATTGAATTTTAAAAATTATTTATGTTTTCAGAATTCATATTATTATGGCATGTTTTCAAAAGCATTTTAAAAATTATTTATGTTTTCAGAATTCATATTATTATGGCATGTTTTCAAAAGCATTTAAACATATAACATCTTAATTATTTCAATTTGAATTTTAAAATACATTCAACATATTATTATGATATGTTTACCCAAAGGATATTATTAAAATTGAATTTTAAAATACATTCAACATATTATGATAGGTTTACCTAAAGGATATTATTATTAAAATTGAATTTTAAAATACATTCAACATATTATGATTATAGGTTTACCTAAAGGATATTATTATAATGGACATAATAACTTTACTAATATGTAATGCTAATTTTTATGTATATACTACTCATATTTAATATTTATTTTTAATGTTTACTTTTATATAATAATAACATCATTTGTTTTTGCTATTTTTAATAATAATATTTAATATTTACTTTTATGTGACAATAACACTATGGTATTTCTTAAAAAGACTAAACTAATTAGTATATTACAAAGAACACATTAAATTTAGACATGTTTTTTTGTATTTTTTGTATATTTATTTTATTTTTGCTTATGCATTCTTACAACTTATCTTAATTCGGACATAGCCATTTGATGGCAATGGTTCATCATGTTCATAAGATGTAAAACAAAAAAATGTTATTTTTTGAAAACTTTTTTAAATGGCCAAAATACATTTTTTTCAAACCAGAATACATATTTTTCAAATCACTCCCTTTAGCTGTATTTAATAAATTTGATTTATCATTATATTTGGATGATAAGAAATAACAAGAAGATCTATTTGTAGTTACAAAAATTGTTCTCATTTTTTAATTCACAAAATTTAGTCATTGTTCACACTTGTAGAAGTGAGCATGCCAATGGAAGTAATAATGTTTCTTTCCATTTGATAATAATATGAAGTTCTAAAACTTGTTTGGTTAGCATAATTCAATGAACTATTCATATGTGAATATTGTGTTTCTTAACATAATTTCTAATTTCCTTGAATTCCCGAGTGCCACAAGGCTTGACTTTTTTAAATTGAAGTGAAGTTAACACATATTTTTCCTTTAAATGGAATAAATTGATAATAAAATCACGCTTCAAGATAAAAACATAATATCTCATATATATCATTAATGAAAAAGCATAATACACAACTGAAACATTATATGAGATAAGGTCGATTGGCCCTTCCATCTTATTCCTACTTATAATCTAGAGTGGTAAAAAATATGTCATAAATAATTTTATGAAGAATTTTTTGGTGATGCTTATATATGTATAGAACCTTCCATACTTTTTCCTTTATTTGACATTTGGAATATATTAATAAAACTAAAATTTGATATTATGAAAACTAACTCTACAAATGCGACAGAAATATTAGTATAGCCTTATCCCTCGATGAGAATATTAGTCTAGAGGAAAGTTAAACCAAGTAATCATCCCTATATATTTTGTTAGTTTATAAGGGATCACTAAAACCTTTCTAGTGAAAAGAGAGATGGACCTTTCCACAAGCTTCTAGATAGTCTAGAAGGATTGACTAAAATATTATATGGGAGAATGTCAATTAATGTATGAGGCCATATTATTTGAATAAGGCTTGTAAAAGTGTTAGTAGACAGTTACTTGATGTAAAATGGTCCTCTCTTAAGAGATTCATTATTCCATGATGATCGTATGGGTAAACCACTATAATAACCTTTTTCTATGGACCCAACAATACATTTGTTTGTTATGTATATCAAAATATTCCTCTCAAACCATCAATCATATCATGATAAGTCTAGTGTAATACTTTGAAAGGCCTTAAGTTGTCCCATGACCCATAATAAAGACGTTGTAGTCAAAGGGGACAAAGTCCATGCCTTACAAAATCAATACTTATAGTCAGAACCCTTGGTTTCTCAATTCGATTCAAATGTTGATGAATATGGATTTCAAACTAATACCTTGATAGCTTAGGTGTGCACACTACTTATATCCATGGAAATAAATTATCCATAAGAACACATGCATTCAACAAATGGGGAATATTCAACAAATGAAGAGCATCACATTAACATAATCATTCTGGATAACAATAGTCATCAAACACCCTTTCATGACCACTGTTCATGGAACTACTTTCTCAAAGTAGACATGAACATGTTTGATGGTTTTAATCCATCCAATAGGATTACCAAAATGGAACATTATTTCTCTCTCCATGTACTTACCAATGACCTAGTGAAATTTAGATTGGGAGTCTTATATTTGGATATAGAGTAGTGGAAATGGTGGGAATGGCATAATAAATATTAAAGAGGATACCTAGTTTGTGAAGCCTTGCCTATGCTCACTTTGAATGAGACACTCACTATTTGGAATGATTAAAAAAATGTGCCAAATAAAAACAATTATAGGCCTTAGAGAAACCTTTGAGCAATCGGAAATCCACATAGAGGGTCTAACTAATTCATTTTTAAAATAATGTTTCGTTAGTGGACTCAAGGAGGAAATTAGAGAAGAAGTCATGACCGGGGGCCCAATTAATTAGTTAAAGGAATGAAACAAAGCTCTAGAATCCAAGTGGTGATAAATGCATAAACCATTAAAATATCATCATTCACTTCTCACCTCAGACCCCTTTGGCACCTATTTCCAACCCCTCTTCCTCTTAGCCCTTTGGAATCTAAACATTGTCTCGGAAGAGAGGTAGAATTCCAATTTATAAAACATTTCTATAATATGAGTGGAATTTCAAAGGGTACAAATGTAAAGAACATTTGTTTTCAAATGGATCTATCCTCCCAATACCAGTAGGAGGAAATTACAACAAAAGACACTCATGAACTAGAATTGTAAAAAACCATCCCTCATCCTTAAGAAGAAATAAGCTTACAAGATCATCGTGAGGAACCTCAAATTTCCCTCTATGCTTTAGCTATATTTTCTACACCCCAACTTCCAAAGTTAATTGATAACTTCAAGAACTGCTTGGTTATCATTTTTATTAACATGGGATAACACCCACAAATTGTTCATAAGAGAGTGGTGAAAGAAATGGATTTTTATGTATATTCTTTGCATAGTTTTGAAATTATGACTGATAGCCAATGGTGGTATGATGAAATGTTTAGGCTGAGGTGAAAATGTGAAACTTCAAATGAAAGGGTATCATTTGAAATATCACTTGTTTTCCATTTAAATAGGTGTATGTGATGTAGTTATTGGTACATAATGGACCATTGCTATGCACTTTGGGATTTATTACCACACATTTCAAGAAATCATGTATTATTTACACTAAGAAATGGTATAAACATACCCTTAAGGGGTTTAATTTTGGTTCCGACAAAATTATTATATTTCACCACATGGAGAATGTATTTAAGAAAGAACATTCCAACATTATTTCTTGATTCTATATAAGTTGTGGACAAATCCCTATAGGATATTCATCGTAATTTGCAAATAGTTTTTACTAAAAATAAACATGTATTTGGAACACATGTCTTATTGTCTTCATGCTGTGAGAATGACCACGGTGTCCCCCTATTTTTGGGTATTCAACCACCCAATGTATGTCTTTATAGGAAATATTTTGTGAAGAAGGATGGAATAAAAAAGATAGGTCGTCAACTATTAGAGGTTGTAGGGTTCATACCTCCCAATACAATCCCTTACTCATGACTTATGGTCATCGTATGAAATAAATAAGGATGTCAGCACATGTGTCTAAATTTTAAAGCTCTCAACTAGTTTACCATAAAATAAGTTTGGTTCATCCATGTTATTAATGATCCCTTGGATGGATATATTTGAACAAATGTTGAATGACCTCAAATATGAGAAAGGGAAGAAACTAAGGATTTCAAAGAAATTTTTAGAGTGGAGGCTAGCGGTGCTTCATGGATGGGAACATAGGGGGGGGGGGTCCATCCTCACCCGGGGATCAGATAGCAAGAATGAAAATCGAGGACATCTAGATCAAACTGAATGAAATGGGAGGAGAGGGATTAAGAAAAACTAAAGGAAACACCCAAGAGAGAACAATAGGAAACTATTTACCTAGGAAAGACCAAGTTCCTGCAATGCAGATCAGATCTACGAGCTTAAGAGACCAGATACAATATACGAAAGACCATGCGCTTATATGGAAAATTTTGGGCATTCTTTCTTTAGAGAAATCCCTAGTTTAGTGGATAAACGTCACCTGGAAACCGAAGGGGGGACTATGATTTGCAATTGGGGTCGAAGGTTTTTTTCATTATTAGCTTCATTAGTTTAGAGGATTGAAGTCGGGTTTTGGATGAAGGACCTTATATTTTTTACTCAGCTGGTCTCTTCCTCAGACCTTGGAAGGAGAGATTTGACCTAGAAAAAGAAGATATGAGGATTGCGCTAGCTTGGATACTCTTGTACTCCTTTCAAGGGGAATAATAGTATCTGAAAAATTTGGAGGATATAGGTAATACCTTAGGAACTTTCATCAAGATTACTAAACAAAAAATACTAGAAGGTATATGACTTATGCCATAATTTTTGTGTACATGGATCTAATAAAATCTCTCCCAAAATCCATAAAAATTTCATGGGAAGACGAGGAATGGAGGAAATTGTAGGACTACAAACATATCCCATTATGATGTCGATGTTCCCATGATTACGGTAACCTCTACAAAGATTTCCCCTAGAATTTCCGTCCTCCACCTCCAAATTAGAATAAGGAAGTAGATGATTAGGGTTTTTGCAAATGTAGTTGAAGAAAAGGGGAGCAAGAAACAAGAATCCCCAGAGGTTAACAAATGACCTACATTCACCAATTAATTTGTGGTTTTGGGGGAGCACAAGGAAAATGGGAAAAATCTGGATCGACAGGAGGAGAAGGAAGATAACCCTAGCTTGAGAAAAGAAGAGAAAGAAAACTTATGGGAGGGATACAGGGTCAAAGGTATGATCACGAATCAAAGGGATATGGATACGAAATATGAAGGGGAGGATATGGAACTAGGAGAGATCGATCTTGAAGGAATCTAAAAGGCTTGTCACAAAAGGATTTGAACTCAGAATCAGATGAAATCCAACGTATCGTACGAATGTGTCGGACAACAATAATGAAAAGTATTGAGCCTTTTGAATTATTTTAGCATCATCAAATTTCTAACACTAGGGCGTAGGTTTTTTTACGGCTATGTCGTCAGATTTCCGACACAAGGGAGTATGATATTCGACGACTATGCGTAGGATATTCGATGACTATGTGTAGGATATTCAACGGCTATGTGTAGGATATTCGACGACTATATTCGATGACTATGCGTAGGATTTTTGACGACATAGGATCACCATCTTCGACCTCATGATCATTGTCATCATTATGACCATCGTCACCATCAACATCATCATCATCTTCATCATCATCATCATCATCATCATCATCATCGTCATCCTCATGATGATGATAATCATCATCAACATCAACATCATCATTGTCATCATCTTCATCATCATCGTCATCCTCATGATGATGATAATCATCGTCATCAACATCATCATCATCATCATTGTCATCGTCATCATCAACATCATAATCATCATCATCATCAACATCATCATCATGATCATCATCGTCGTCATCTTCATCATCATCATCATAATCATCATCATCATCATATTCATCATCATCGCCATCCTCATGATGATGATAATCATCATCAACATCATCATCATCATCATCATCACCATCGTTATCCCCATGATCATCGTCGTTGTCATCATCGACAACATCATTAATGTCATCATCATCATCATCATCATTGTCATCGTTGTCATCGTCATCGTGATCATCATCATTTCATATGATATCAACATGGCCATCGCCATCTTCATCATCATCATCGTCGTTGTCATCGTCGTCAACATCATCGTTTATGTTAACAATTTGGTATCATCGTCATCACCACCATCATTATCATCTTCATCTTCATGGGTTTCATTGTAGGGATTAGGTGAGATCGCCATCATCATCATCATATTATAATAAAAAATAATACTCCTAAGTTAAAATTACATATACCTAAGTTAAAAATACTATACCTAATAAAAAAAATACTATTATGGCAATACATATAATGAAATATACTATTAATAATATTTTATTATATAGCAACACATATAATAGAATACATATAATATAAAATAATATATAATAAAAAATACATAGTCTTTTTCGACATTGTCGCGACTCAGGTTTTGGACAGTTTTATGCAATTTGGACATTTTTATGAATTTTGGAGTAGCTTCGGTGAGTCATTTCGCAGCGGCTCTGGTGTATTATTTCAAGTAGCTCTAGTGTATCATTTTGTGGCTCTGGTGTATCATTTCAACTAGATCTAGTGTTTCCTTTTGCGGCTCTGGTGTATCATTTCGAGTAGCTCTAGATTGCATGAGGACACTTTATTTCTAGGAACATTTGAGTTATTAATCTATAACCTATTCTAACGTTAGAATTCAAGTTCATGGTCAAGAAATAAATTGGAAATAATTATTAATCTTGGAAAACACATTTTAAAAAATAGTAAATTCCATATGTATCTTAATTTTAGAATAATTACAGTTATTTTCATATTATTCTTTTAAATTAAAAATGTTAAAAAACATAACTTACCAACTCTTTTATTACCATATTACCAACTCTTTTATTTCCCTCTTTCATCCATCCAACAAAATAACAAAAAGATAATATTTTGTCCATCCACAGGACCTCCGACGAGCAAGCAGAGTGAGAGCTAGGGCAATTTGGAATCAGCCCATTCCTCCATTTTTTCCAACGATCCTAGACCTCTAGTTAAAAGTTGTGGCCACCTGATTCCATCGTCATCCCATTCCTCCATTTTCCAACGAGCCACAAAAATATTGCCTCTGTTAAATATTATTCAATACCCCCAAAGAGGGGGAAATGAAACACAGAAGAGAACTTAAACATAAATGAGAAAAAGTTGTGTGTAGATAATATAAGTTTATGTGATGAAATAAATTCTAGGAAAATAAGTGAAAATAAGTTGCATCAAACTTCTAAATCGCCACCTAGGTGAAAATAAGTTTCCTCCAAAAATATTTGTACATAAAGTTTTTATATTTGAAGACATTTGGTGAATAAGCCAATGTTTTCGCCTCGATCCTGTGAATTCCAATGGAATCTTACAAAGCAAGAAAGTCCAAAAATCCAAGGGGCATATTTATAGGAGTTTTCCAAGTTTTAGGTAGCTTTAGAGAACCTTGAAAGTCCTATACGTGGAGGAACTATACCTTTGAAACTGAGACTTGACCTGGATGTGGAGAGACTATACCTTTGAAATTAAAACTTGAACTATGCAAGACATTAAAATTTCTGCACATCATAATTTATACAAGAGGCACCATTTTTCCTGTCAACCATTCGCATGGGTCCTCTTATAATCTCATGTATTGAGGATCATTGAATGGCCAAATAAGGTTGATAGGTGAAGACATTTTTTGTTTCAAGTGTTTAATATCCCAAGTCAATCTTCGTATTGAATATCAATAGTATAGTCCAATAAATTTGAGTTTTCATAGAAACTTATTATGTAAATCAAATATTGATTGATTGATTCTCCTCGTGTCACCACACACAGGAGTTTATTCTAATTTTTGTTTAAAATTGTATTTCCCACAACAGTTATAACGGTTCCTGAATCGTCCATGCCTTAATATATTATCGTCCAATTGCAAAAGCATTGACACGTATGAAAAACTAGACAAGATAGCTTAGATGACCTATAGTGTAGCTTTTTAATCCAAGGATAATAAAAATCGCTAGCTTAAAGGAGATTAACTTGTTATGCTCACTTTGTCATCCTTCTATGGTGTGTGGGAATAGAGGAAGCAGTCATGTAGGTGGAATATAATATATAAAACTTTTATCATTATGGAGTACATGAAACATGATCTCTGAAAGATCCCTTCAACCAGAGTGAAGTAAAATGCTTAATGCTACAACTTTTGTATGGTTACATGTTCAGGGCACGACAAGTATCCAGGGCACATGTCTTTTTCGACGACCTTTCCAACGTTTAATCTTCCAGCTGTTTCTTTTCTAATATTTTGACAACCAAAATATTCAAACAAGCACAAAATAAATTCTGGAAAATCTCTGTTGTAGCTACAATTTGGAAATTACTGGGTTAGGTTCGAGTTGCTTTGTAATGTAAGGCTTTAATAATAAAAAAACTGAAAGAAGAAATCCATAACATTTGGTAGTCCCAAGGATAGGTGTTCGTGATTCAATATCAATTCAATTTTGAAGTATAGAATGTGTTGGTTTTACGTTAACCATTAAATGTTTTAATAGATCTCAATTTAAGATTGAACCTGGTGATATTTTTTTTAATTTTTGATAGCTTTTAACAAGTTGTGAGCATACATTAATTATTTTAATTACTTTATTTATTTATTTATTTATTTTTTAAAACATTACATTAGAACATCTCCCCCATACTAAACTGTAAAGAGCTTAGCTACTCTAGGTGCAATAATATCTTGATTAAACAAAATTTATAAATTTTATAATTAAAATAAGATTAATAATTACAATTGAATATTTAAACTTAAACTTTAATACTTAAAAATCATATATATGGTGATTGTGAATTTGTCTATTGTTAATAATATAAATTTTTAATTTATAAAATATCCAAAACCTTACCAAATATATTCAATATATAATTAAACTTTGACATCGGCACATACTTCTTATTTCTTACATACAAAATTGGCCATTCTCTTGCTAACCCTACCCTTATTTTGTTGTAAACCGTTATTGGTAATTTACAAACCATTATCCCTGTTTGATAAATTTATTCCAAATTAAAACTTTACTCTCTTTCTTGTTTTCAGATAAGAGAGGCCCATAACAACAACGATACTCACAGGAAGAGGGAACGAACAAATACTCAGAGATGGAGGCAAAATGAGCAGACTTTCAGTTGAACAGAGTAAGTGAAAATGGCAGTGGAAGAGTCCAACGAGGTTGCTGCACGCACGGTAGATTCCAAAGACATGATGCAGTAGAACAAAGCTCTGGATTCTCTCACCGATCATGTTGAGGACATACAAATTAACTCCATGAGAGTTCAGGAGGTTCGAACACCACACCCCTTACCTCATGATCACATTTTTTAAATGTAAAATTATTGTCTCAGCTCATGTAGTTTTAACTATTACATTTTGCAAAGAGGCCCTCTTCCTATATACAGATTGTAGTATTGCACTGTTAATATTGCACGGTGGAATCCTATTGCCCATATTTCCATAGGGGTTTTCTTGCCTAGAGGAAGCTCTCGTGTAATGCAGTAGTGGACAAAATGGAAGACTGAGGTGAAATAGCCAGGCATTATGGACAACTATGCCACATTTAATTTTTGGATAGGGGGCGGCTCCTCATAGGCTGTCGACAGATGACGAAAGCTAGAGGAGGACCGTCCCCTGAAGGGATTTCTGGCATAGCTTGCCAAGGTCAAGGGATTTCCAGCATGGCTTGCTAAGGTACATCGATCTATTTTTCATCCCCATTTTTTTCCCTTATTTGATGTATGTGATTGTCATCCAAGGGTTTGTGTGAATGTTTATATATTTTCATGGGGTTTCATTTCCATTGTGCAGATTGCAATGGCTATCGACATCTTTTTTGATTGCCCAATATGTGCCGATATTTTCTTCTTCATCCTAGAATTGCAAAACTTGGTTGTTGCATGGGGCCTGCATGAGAAATCAAACCCTATCAGATATTAGTGTTTAAACCCTAGGTCAAGCTAGCATCCTATGACATATCTGTTGTTAATGGAGTCAAACAAGATTCCAGCGGCAATGGAAAAAATGATAATCAACGCCATATAAAGTGTAAAGAGGTTGAAAATCAACGGTTTGTGAATGCCATTGATTATCCTGCAGCTGTCCTTGCATTAGATCTTAGGGATCACGACTTGTTCAAAGTAAACCATGATAACATGGAATACACCTTTGCAAGAAGTAGTTCAGCTTCACAAGAGAGATCATCATTGCAGAGTGGGAATCCCTATGAAACTGAGGCAAGGAGACACCCATTTCAAAATGGTAAGCATTATGATTTCGAAGGAAAGAGGAAGAAAAAAAGCTCATATATGGATCCATAATCAGAAGAGAATGACGAACACGAGGCTATTGCTACTGATAGGGAGTAGCTAGGTGATGAATATCGAGGAGATGTCCCACCATCGAGTGTTGAATTCCCCCCTGGTGCATTCGATGAGTCAACAGGTGATTCTTTTTTCTGACTCCCTTTTCACCCCATTAATCTATGTGGTTGAAACTAATACAAGACTAAAATGCAGTGTGAGTTTAAAGCTTTAAACTTTATATTATGAAATTAGTCTAATTAATAATCTGCTTGGAAGTTTCGAATTGTTGTTATAAAACTATTTTCTTGCCACTGATATTTTACTTGATGTATGCTTTCTTGAACAAAGCCCCACTACCAGGGTAATATTGTTGTCCAGGATCACTAGAGAATGCCAAAGAATATGATGGAACAAGATTCTCGCAAAGTAGGTTATTAGTCCTCTTGTCTGGCATTATGTAATCTCCACTGACTGTGTTTCCATTATCAGTTGCGTTTCAACTTTCTGTATTCAGATGCCTTTGTTTTGTACCATCTTGGTCAGTACTGTTACATATTGTTGTTCAGATTTATGTTAGTTATCTAATTAAAATTTGAAAAATACCTTAGCATTAAGGACCTCTTAAAGATCACAAAGGTGCATTAGACTTGACAAACCTTTGTGATCTTTAACTTTTAAGAGGTCAAAATTTTCTAGATTGTAGAAGCATTACTGAATTGAGAATGGTAATCAAGATGCAGATCTTGTAAGGATTGCTGGTGTAGATGCTTAATATATATATGTAGAAGAATTAGTCAGCAAGGAATATGGGAGGCTAAAAAGAGTTTTACATGCTTCAGTAAATTTGTTTGCTTGTTGATGTATAGAAAACTTGATAGATTTTGAGTTCTTTACACTACAAGTATATTGATACCTTTTGGCCTAGGGTAATGCTAAGGAAGTGGAAAAAACTACCTTCATCTGAAACAGTGAAGGAAATAAATGAAATCCAGGGCAACTTTGGTAGTACTCACTAAACAGATGTTGTATATTTCCCTTGTTAATTTGAAAATAAAAGAAAAACTAATATTGTCAATTTGAGAATAAAAGAAAAACCATGCTTTAGGAGATGAGATTGATTAGATTCCTAATTGTTGTTTGGATTTGGGTTGCTCCATGTATTCATGCCATTGTTTGCTTTGAATATAAATACTTCATGTGTTTCCATTGTTTGCTTTGAATTTACATACTTCATGTGTTGCCATTTTTTTGTGAACGATAAATATTAAATTAAGTAATGGGATAGATTTTGAAGTTTGATGGTTTGGTAACCATGAAGCATGTAGGGTGTTATTTCTGGTAGTTTTTTGAAGCCAATTTGTTTTTGAATCTATGAGAAATATTTATGTTGGAGCTTTCAAAAGTCTTGTGCTTCTTAAGAGTGAAAATATCTCACATGTACATATACAACTCTGTTGAAATGACCATAATATCAATTCTGAATGACATAACAAGGGGCAATTGTAAATAGGGGTGTGGCCATAATATGAAAGTGACTAGTTTTTTATGATTATGTTGCAAAATTGCAATGCGTCATGCAATTGTTTTATCAAGCATGGTAAGGTGTGGAATATATTCCATTCCTCTTTTCATGTATCTTAAGTGATCATAATGGAATGTTCGAGTTAATGTGATCCCAAATTTACAGCACTTGTTCATGAATTTTATGCATAGTGACTACTATGATGGAATATTTTCTAATCGAGTAATATATTTGCCTTAACAAGGTACTAGTTTTTGGACAGTCTCCTTAGCAAGATAGTAACATATGTTAGATTGTGTTGCATGCGCAAGGAACTTCTTAGCAAGGGAACCGGTTGTAAGAATGGTGTTTCTTTTTGTAGAATTGACAATTCAAACAAACTCTATGTTAATGAAAAAATATCAATAGAGGATATGATTTAAAACGTACAGGTCCATAATATTTAAAATACAATTATTTCCACTTTTTCTAAACTGTCTTCCATGTGGTGAAAGTGTATTTACTTTCTGTTAGGGAAACTATAGTAATATTCTTTCATTTTCCTTGACATTATGTTCAGAATATTATTGGCTGATAATGAGCATATTAGTAAGATGCTATTAAGTCATTTGACACAATGTGAAATGTCAAGGTTATCTATAAACATGACGTGTCATTCTGGCTAAACTTTGTTGGCCATTTTGCCAAGTATCAAAATTTTTTTCTTGACCATTGCTTTCATACAGAACTTGCTTGAGAAATTTTATTGGATGTTTATATTCATATTGAAATGTTTTATGTTAGGGAGGTATGCTTTTGCCTTTTTGGCCTTGTGATTTCTTCCTTGCCATGATCATGGTGACCATTTTGACATTTTTTTGCAATAAATTGAACAATTTTATTGTCATTATTTGTCTGCTCTTTACAAGCCTTGTGCTCCTTTTTTGTGAACCTTTGCGTCAAGGAAGATTGCATGTTATCACTGATCAATAATTTTATGTTTTGTAGTTTCGTTAATAATTTGGTATAGCATTGTGACAAGTGCCAAGCAGTCATGGTTTTGCTCATTGAGTTTTCTCTTCTATACATCTCTCTTTAAAGTACCTTTAGAAATCTACGGGGAACACATTATCACAACTGCAATTCACAATGTTTCCTTTGGGTGTACTGGGCATAAGTCTGAACTTTGCTTGTACTTGTTTTTGTAGATGTTTCATTCAGAAGCCTTCCATACTACCTATTTGTTAGGAGTGGGATCGGGCTACTTGTCCATTCCTGCAGGTCTCAAGTTTGAACGGGCATCTCCTTAGTTTGAACGAGCCTCCCCAAAATATGAATGGACCTCTTATTCTAAGCACAAGTCAATAAATAGAAATTCCCCTAGGAGGCCTACAAACAATCATCTACAAATAAGTGATAATTATCACGTGCCTGATCTGAATTCTTCAATGTAGTTGGATGAAGATTCTCCTGATGAATCCCCATCATCTCGATTTGTCACAAAAAGATATCCAACCTGGAACAAGAAACAAGCTGTAGGAAGATTGAGTTCTGATGCTCATTTTATGCTTCCATATGGAAGTAAGAATGGGACTATCCCTGGAAAAGTTCTAAATGTAGGAAAAGAATTCTCTGTTTCATACTAGATAACATTATATTCAGCTTATGATGTGCATAGATAACTTATATTAGGATGTTGTAGATTGCAATAAGTTGGAGAAAAATACCCAATTTATCACTAACATACTCTTTGACACAATTAAATAGTGGCCTTAGCTAATGTTTTTCAAGCCATCAAAGAAAACACAATTACTTTCAAGGTAGCAGGCTTGATTGTACCATTGTGGAAGCTACACATAACAAATATATTTCCTGGTTCTGTGTGGTACTTTCTCTCAACCTTTGTTGAGTAAGATGGGGAAGATTGACTAGATTAGAATAGATCATCACAAATTAGATCTAGGTATTTTTTAAAAGCCAATAGATTTTCTGGCCATTTATTGGCAATTTGTGAAATTGCAGCTCATAAAGGTATGTACGTATTTTTATTTTGTATAAATCTGTTATTTTACTTTTTATTTTTTGATAGGTTGAAACTTTTGAAGGTTTCTCAGAACTCGGTTTTCTTTCTACATTGTCTTGAATTGGTTGGAAGAGGTGAACTTGACCTTTATCTTGCATGGTAATTAGTGATGTTTGTGTTGTGTAGAGGTCGTTTCAAATTGATAGAACTTAAACTATGCATAGATTGATTCTTCATGATAACTGGTGGGCTACTGCAAAATTCATGAGTTTTATTTGAACCATTGTTATCCATCATTTTCCTATGGTAGCTCAAAAATATCTCTTACCTCCCCCCTCTCTAAATTTGATGAAGTTGTTGAGAATTGGGATACCTTCCCTCCCATTGTCTTAAAAAGGCCCGTGGAGGTGAAATTGCTCTTGGTCAACTTGGCAATCTTTGATGCTTGTGTTGTCTAGAGTCTAGAATCCATAATTTGCTGCTGATGATGGAGATTCCCTTGTAGAATAGAGCTTTACTCCAGTGGAACAAGTCATTACAATGATAGTTACAAGGATAGGTGTTTAGATATTATCTCATATTTTGAACTTTCCTCAGTGGATCAACAAGATTAACTGGAGTGAAATAAGTGTACAATGTAGATTCATTTCATGGTTGTCTTATCTTGTTATGTTTAAATACATCTTAAGATTTAAATAAGCTTCAAAATTCATTATTTAATTAGTTATAAATATATATTTCACTGAACTTTTATACTTTGTATCAGTTTTTGTTTTGTGTTTATTAAATAGTATTTGTTTTATGTTTTTTTAAAGTTAAATATTTATGTTATATGGATATTTATAAGGATCCAGTTTAATGTTTAGTATTTGTTTAACAGACACCCATCTTTAGAAAATTATGTAGATAGTTATATCTATGAATGTTCACCACCCACCACTATGCGAGTTTATATCTATGAATGTTCCCAAGGGTGAGAAAGCAGCGATAGAGCTGGTAGAGTACCTACTTTTTGTGTGCTAGTTTTCTTTAGCTGCAAATAACATATGATCTAAAAATGATTTGACCTAATGAGCAGTGGATGGCCAAAATGAGTTTGATTTAGTTAAGTGAAATGATGTATTATATGCTATATGGGACCAAGAAAAGGTTATAAAGTATACAACTATTTCTAGTCTTCATAAGAAAGATAAAATATATCCAAAATATGTAATATCTAAGCTACATGATGACTCAACATATCAACCACATAGTTATAATTTTCTTTCTTATTTTTTATAAGAAGATGGAACTTTTGGACGTATGATATGTTGTACTATCATTAAATCTTACTTATTATAGATGAAACCTATCATATCTCAATTAGTGACATGTATTCATAGCTTGTATCAATCACACTAGTGCTATTAGTTACGTTGCAATTATAACATATGTATAACTTGTGTTTCATATACGATTCATAGAATTGTGTAATGATATAATACCATTGCTGGACCATACTTATTCATAAGTGGTTTTCCTATAAAATATGTATTAAGATTCAATACTGGTATGTAATAGCTTATAAAAGAGATTACTGATACCTATTAGAGGTTAACCTCTTAGGTAGAGTCTATGATTCCCATTAGAGTGACATAGTAAGGAATAGTTTATAATGTACGTATTATCCGTAATAAGTGATGTAATTAGTTACAACTTCATTTTAAATGATATCATAGAATTAAATACCTTATACCACCACAAGTAATGCCATAGTTTAACTTTGGAAAATATAAATTTGTTTTCTATGTGGAGCCATCTTGTGATTTGAGATGATATTGCCCAAGTTTTTCAATTAGTTGGATTATTTTTCCATCCATTCTACACCATAAATTGATGGTTTTTGTTTTTTCTAAGTTTTATGTGGTAGATTTGCTTGATCATTTTTTATGGAAATGAATTCTCTGCTTCTTCTTGTCAAAGAAATGAATGCACTGTCACCACCTCTCAATCCAATGACCACCTGTAATGGTTGTATTACAGACTAAGATGGCACGACACCACATAATGGCCACATGTAATTACTACTATGTAGGTTTACACATATTCACATCCACTTATTCTTGGCATGACATCGTTTTCTTTTAGAGGGGTGATGCAAATCCTGGTCTTGATATACTGAGATGCAAAGTGATGTAGTCCCATAGTTGATATTTCGACCCATCACTGGGGTCATCAACGCAACATGGTCTAGCATCTGTTGTAACAAAACTAGATCTAATAAAAATAACATAGGAAGCATTGGGTACAAAGAGAGGCAACAACAAATGCAAATATCCTGGCTTACCTTGAACTTGTTGAACTACCTGGAGCACCTGATGGAATAAATCTAAGATTTGAACTAAGTGTGACCTTGAACCATCATGAAGCTATGGTATTGATTTTATTTCACTGCCCATGTTTGTTGCACACACTTTGGCTTTGTCTAAGGCATGGGAGTATGCTCTAACTATATTTTAGAAACATGATACTCAAATTATTACGAGGAATGAAGTTTCTAATATTTTGAATTAGTATTTTTTTTTTTTTTAACTTCAACCGCATACAATCTATGTTTGCATATGAGCTATGCTATAATTTTTCTAGCTTTACAATTTTGGTATAAAAATATATGTAGTGGATATAAAAATGAAAAACTACTCACCTTCTCAAATCTTGTGTGATGTCCTTTTCCCTATCTATTGACTTAATAGGCTTCCTAAAAACATATTTTATGTTGCTTCATAATTAGTCCCATCCTAGGTTCTCTTTGAATCCATGAAGTGCTAAGTATTTATTTGCTAAGTTCCACCAGCAAAGGACCTTGGTGGTGAAGGGACCAACCTAAATAAATATCACCCAATTAAGAAGAAGAGGGGAGAAGAAAACACCAGATTTTCTGATCGCATTAAGCAAAGATACTTGTGTTGCTCTTAGTTTTCTTGTTACGACAAGTGTTGTGGAACAAGTGAACCTATTAGCAAGATATTTTCTAACATAATGCTTGAATGCTTTCCTAAACCCGTGCTTGAATGAAGTAGCCAAAACAAAGAGCTCCATACGACTAAATATTTATAGAGTGTACGTTAGGCCTGGTTGCAACATCCAAGAACGTCAAGTATCGATCATTTATATGAAGGAAAAGCATATATGGTCACTGTCAGCAAGAATAAAGATAGGGCACAACAAATATAGACTCACCTTGATTCTGATAACAATATAACAATTCTTCCAAGCCCAGCATGCAAAAAATAGAAGCAGGAGCATTTTCACCATTATTTTTTTTAAATATTTATAGTTTGTACTTGGAATCAAATTTTTTTTTCCAGAAGGTACAAAAGCTATTTGGTAGTGCAAACAGTATACAGAAGGTACAAAATGACCAGCTTGGGACTTTCAAACAGTCCTTTGTCAAACTCTTACTATTAATTTCCAAGTAGGAAACAACATGTTTTTCTTTCTCAAGCAGTTTTTAGATCAGTAGATACAATGTTTGATGAATACATTTTTGTATTCATAAATGTTTGATGAATACAATTTTATTATTATTAATATATAGTACCCCGTCGGTTATCCGATGCTCAATTCCTAGTAGTTGTTGTCGGATTTCATGTCAATCCGACGAAGTTGTTGTGGCTCCAATGGTATATTGTCGTCGCATTTTCGACATCTCGGGGCCCTTGTTCGACAACCTTGTCATAGGAAATTCAATGGCCTTGCCATAGGAAATTCGATGGCCTTACTGTAGGAAATTCGACTGCCTTGTCATAGGAAATTCGACGGCCTTGGATTTTCATCGAATATCCAACGTTATGCCACCAACGACAAAAAAAAATTGAGGTTGTCGAATACTCAACAGGTCATTTTTGAATTTCAGACATGGCAACCATCGAATTTTGGGCTCAAATTCTATTGTGAGGAAGGTTTTAACCAGGAACCAACTGAGATATATTGGAAGAATATGTGGGTAGCCTAGTTGTAGCAAAATCTCTCTACCTTTGTTTCGCTAATCTTTAAATAAAGAACCCTTACAGGACAGAATCTTATTAAAAGGGGGATTTTGGGTCCTTACAAATGATGCTTATGTCAGAATGTCAAGGAAATGATGGACCATATCCTAGACTCATGTTCCTTATCCATCCAATTATGGGATCATGAGGTGATGAATTTTCAATGCTCCTACAGAAACAGGGGAAGATAGAGCCTCACTTTATAAAATTGATCGGAATATATGTTTAAAAAACCCATTGTTAAGCGACTTTTGCAATTATTACCAGGGTTTGTTTTCTAGGAGATATGGAAAGAAAAGAATTGAATAATATTCAAAGGAAACTTGACCTCCATTTCCAGAGTCTAGTCGACTATTTGCTTGAAGATTCTGGAAACCATCTGTCTAGTTTCTTAGGAGGAGAAGGATTTAAATACCTAAGGAGATGAAGTTCATATTCTACAGGCTTGGGGAATATTTGGTCCTCTCCCTTGTTTCAATCTAAAAAATATATGCACCTAGGGGATATGAGTCTGAATCATTGGGTGGCTCCTCCACCTGGTATCTATAAGCTAAAATTTGATGAGGCCTCCAAGGGTAATCTAGGAAAGGTGAGATTTGGGGGATTAATCGGAGACCACAGTGGGAGGCTGAGATCCTTCTTCTAGGGTGGATTGGGCCATGAGACAAGTAACATAGTAGAAATGGAAGGAATGATCCATGGGATGCTTATGGCTCAAAGAAAGGGATGATTTTCGTTAATCATTGAAGGGGTGTCACGTTCCCTCCCCTCTACATCAACTTATAAGGGAGGAAAATGACTTTACTGCTCGCTTTGATACCACACTGTAGCATCCCCTCCCCTCTACATCAACATATAAGGGAGGAACGTGACTTTACTGCTTTCTCTGATACCACAATTTCCATGTACCCACGTGCCCATACACCTGACTGATATGTGGAATAATTTAAATTTTAATATTTCTTTCTCTTTAACAAAATAATGGGTCATGTTCATCCTTTAACATTCATGCTTAAGAATAAACACCATAGTAACAGTCATTCCGCAGTAGGAAAATCCACTTTGCAATCGGAAAAGTTGTTTCCACACTGAAACTAACTTTTTCGACTTCTGCCTTCCAGCTTCCGATTTCCGACTTCGGGTAGCAGAAATCCTGAAATACGGTATGATCACTTGTCACTTTTCTGATTTCTGACTTCCACATTTCTGATTTTTGAATTCATACTTTGGACTTCAGGAATCCATGAAAATATTACTTTCTCTTTCAGTTTCCCTCTTTCTGAATTCTGACTTCGAACTTCGGAAATCCACGAAAATACTACTTCATCTTTTGGGTTCCCACTTTTAGACTCCTGACTTTCCACTTTCCACGAGCCAATACCGAGGTGTGGAAAACCAACTTTTTTCCTTAACCTTTTTCTGTTTTTCCGATTTTCGCCTTCCGAAGCGGGCTTGGGGTTTGAAAATCCAACTTTTTCCTTATCTTTTTCCCAATTTTCCTTCCTTCCAATTTCCGACTTCTATCTTTTGTGGGAGGATTTCAAAGGGCGGAAAAAACACATTTTTCCTTCAGATAGATGAATTTTTGACCCTGTAACCATACTTCTAGCCTCCATGAACTTAAGCAAAATGTAGTGGAAAATAAAAGGCATATACATATGCAAAATGCAGGGACATTTAACAACAATAAACTATAGTTAAATATTTAATAAGCATTCAACATAATCAATGCATTCATAAGCAAATACATTGTGGAAATAAGATTAACCAAAGAATACTTATCTTGAAGATGAAATTGTTCGGAAACTAGCTATGTGGCTATAACGTTTGACCCAACAATAGGCTAGTTGTGTTCATCAATCTCTCAACACAACTACCACCCCCAAGCTAGGCATGATTTCCACAAGGAACTAGGGAACGACAGGCTCATACATAGACAGAAAATATCAAACGAAGTCAAGCCAACCTACAGTCGGGTTTATTAGACTGTCTTTCCAAGCAAATACACAATTGGGTTTATCAGGCTACAGGAAAACAAGCCAATACATTGTTGGGTTTATCAGGCTACTGAGCCAAGCCAACTAACAGTTGGGTTTATCATACTGCAGGAAGTCAAGCCAACATTCACATTGAGCACCAGCCAAGCCAACTAATAGATGGGTTTATCTGGCCACTTAGCCAATCCATCACACTGTTGGTTTTAACAAGCTACTTAGCCAAGCAAAATAATAGTTGGGTTTATCAGGTTGTTCAACCAAGGATCACAAATGGACAAATACACATCAGGTTGTTGGGTTTATTAGGCTACTGAGCCAAGCCAACTAACAGTTGGGTTTATCATACTGCAAAAAGTCAAGCCAACATTCACATTGAGGACCATCCAAGCCAACTAATAGATGGGTTTATCAGGCCACTTAGCCAATCCATCACACTGTTGGTTTTAACAGGCTACTTAGCCAAGCAAACTAATAGTTGGGTTTATCAGGTTGTTCAACCAAGGATCACAAATGGACAAATACACATCAAGAAACAACCAAGCCAACACACTGTTGGGTTTATCAGGATGCTCAGCTAAGTCAATACACTATTGGGTTTATTAGGATTCCTAGCCAATCCAATATACCATTGGGTTTATCAGGCTAAAATCCAAGCCAATCTATGTTTGGGTTTATTAGGCCCCTAAGGCAGTGGAAAGGTAGAATGGATAAGATAGTGGCTCATTCACGGAGTTAGGGACACCTCCACAAGATCTATCTAGCCTAGAATCCACAATACCTACACACCCAACACAAGGAAGTATCCCCTTCTTTGCTACATAGTCCCTCAGGCTATACCTTCCCTTCCAATGCTCTTCAGGATGTGCATAGAATATTCACCAACCACTTTTTTTGTGAGGTTCCTCTCTTCACTAGGTTTATCAAACGAATTTGGTGTCTCTTTAACTCCTAATTCTTGCATACAGTTCATACCCAAACTGGGGCACACATAACAACAAACTACAAGGTAACACAACAACACAAGGTTCCAATATGTAACACAGACAACCAAGGCTCCATACCACTTTGTAGTTCAGAAGAAAACATGTTTTCACTTGTACATAAGAGACCGGGGTTCCATACCACTCTGTAGTTGAGAAAAAATACTATAAGACAACAACCCATGGTTCTCAACAAAGAATAGGTGAATAGATACGCTGTTGAACACGAAACAAACGTCTCTGCTAGCTCTCATTGCGTCTACGGGATGATACTCTGTGTGAGTGTAGGGATCAAATACTGAAGAAAAACCTTGACCAATGAACAATGAACCCCGTGCGTTTATGCATGAATGAGGATAATGATGCTGAACAAAAAGTTCTGTGACTCATGATAGTGAGACATAATGAATCCCCCCATCGAATGCAAGAATGACCAAAACGTTCTGGGTGACTCCAGAAATGACAGATTGGGAACACATCACATGATTACTTGCTTCATAAGCAAGAATGCAGCTTCCCTAGACTGCATGCTGTAGGTTTGCTCAGACACAAAATATGACTGCCATACCTCACACTACCCAAGCCATTAACTTCTTGAACCACTCTTCTGGAAGAATTGAATGATTGAGGATAGATGACAAGAAGGGTAGATGCGAGCTTATGGTTTCTCTCATCAAGTTCTGGTCTCACCCTATTGGCTCAAGATTTTGGATAATTCCCCTCCCTATTCCTTGTGAAATCATGCCCCCATCTCTTTTGTTGCAGTGCATAACTAGTTGTGGTATTTTATTAAATTGCATATTTACATGATATTTCAAAATATACTATGCCTGGCCAACATGAGGACCATCGGAATCAACCTTGATCGCCGATACATAAAACACCAAAGCAATGGTAGGGCCTTGGACTTGAGCTCCTTGCCATGATTTAAATACAATATATACATCATGTACAATTTTCATACCATGGGGTCAAAACTGAGGTATTACATTCTCCTCCCCCTTACATTAGCACTGTCCTCAGTGCTCTGCAAAATTGAACAAAAATGGATGTGTCAATCGCATGGCATCCTCCAGCTCCCATGTAGCCTCACCAAGACCGTAGTGCTTCCACAACACCTTTACTTGTCCAATGAATCGATTCTAGAGCACTGTGACCTTCTTGTTGAGGATGTGCAATGGCTTGGTTTGGAACTCTCCCTTGGGTTCCACCTAAATCACATACCAATTTATCACATGGTTAGGATCTTGTACATATTTCTTAAGAAAAGGAACATGAAAAAAATTATGAGCTCTAGTGCTAGCAGGAAATGCAATTCTATATGCAACTAGTCGTATTCTTTAAAGCACTTCAAAAGACCCACAATATCTAGGTTACATCTTGGCACAACTTCCAAGCCTCAAGTAACTCTTCCTTGGCCTCACTCTAAGGTAAACATGATCCCCAACACTGAACTCTCTATGCATTCTATGCTTTTCTACATAGATTTTATGTCTATCTTGGGTTTCTTTCAGGTTCTTCCTGATCTTAACAACCTCTTTCTCCATTTCCTTGAGAAATTTTGGACCAAGCACAATCATGTTTACTGGATTATCCCAAGTCACTGGTGTCCTACACTTTCTCCCATAAAATTCTTCATATGGACTCATTCCCAATGATGCTTGTTGTCCATTATTATATTCAAATTCTACCAAGTGTAAATAATCCTCCCACTTGGATGATTGGTCCATCACATACATGTGAAGCATGTCTTCAAGCACATAATTCACTCTCTTTTTTTTCCCATCGATTTGAGGATGGTAGGTGGTGCTAAAGTTCAGCTTTGTACCCAAATCTGCAAACATACTTTTCCAAAAATCAGATGTAAACTTGGTCTCCCTATCAGAAATTATTGCCTTAGTAAATCCATGCAATCTGAAAATCTCTTTCATGAAGATTCTTGAAATGGAATTGGCCTTATACGTGGAATTGACCGGTATAAAGTGTGATGCCTTTGCCAAATTTTCCACCACAACCATGATGGAATCATGTTGTCTCACAGTCATTGGCAATCATGTAATATAATCCATGGAAATAACTTCCCATTTCTGTTCTGGGACTGGAAAAGGCTGCAATAAACCTGTTGGGTGTTCATGCTCAACCTTCACCTGCTAACATTTCATGTATTTAGCAATATACTCAGAAATGTCCCCTTTTCATTTCTGGCCAAAAATACTGCTTTCTAGCTGTAACAATTGTTTTCTGATATCTTAGGTGACCAAAATATGGAGATTGATGGATTTCATCCATAACAATTCTCCTCAATTCTTCCACATTTGGAATATAAATTCTGTTCTTATAGGTAAGAAGTTCATCTTCTTCCAATCTATATCCCTCATACTTCTTTTCAAGGCTTTGCTGCTATAATTTGTCCTTTATCTACACATACATTTCATCCTCAGAAATATGATTAATAATATACTATCTCAAATCTGGTTGGAAAGTACTAAGAGATGCCACATGAATTTCATGCACTTTCCTACTGAGTGATTCAACCACTTTATTTTCTTTTCCTTTTATGTGTTTGATTTCAAAATCAAACTCACACAAAAACTCCAGCCATCTAGCTAGCCTAGCATTTAAAGTTGGTTGATCAAACAAGTATTTCAGACCACAGTGGTCTGTCCTTAGCTCAAATTTTTTTCCCACTAAGTAATGTCTCTACATCTTGAGAGCATGTACTATGGTTGCAATTTCTATATCATGAGTAGCATAGTTATTCTCATGCTCCTTCAACTTTCCAGACTCATATCATACCACGTGGTTGTCTCGCATAAGAACTCCTTCAAGTCCTTAATTACATGCATCAGTAGACACCACAAAGTCTTTTTCTAGGTTAACAATCTTTAAAATTGGGGCACTTGTAAGAAGATTCTTCAAATATTGGAAGATTTCTTCACATATTGGTGTCCATTCTAATTTTATCCCCTTCTTTTACAAATAAGTGATTGATTGTGAAACCTTGTAGAATCCTTCAATGATCCTACTGTAGTATCCTGCAAGTCCCATAAAAGATCTCACATCTATCACATTTATTGGGGTTGGCCAATTCATGGAGGCCTCAATCTTTTCAGGGTCCATAGATATTCCTTCACTTGAGATAATGTGACCCAAATAATCAATTTTATCTTTATAAAAATCACATTTTCCCAACTTTGCATACAACTTATGCTCCCTTAGCAATTTCAATGTCATTCTTAAATGTTCTTCATGCTCTTCTTTATTCTTATAATAGATAAGAATGTCATCTAGGAAGACAAGAACAAACTTGTCCAGATACTTGCTAAAAACACTATTCATGAGACACATAAATGTAGTTGGTGCATTTGTGAGGCTAAATGGTACCACGACAAACTCATGGTGTCCATACCTTGTTCTGTAGGCCGTCTTATGAATATCTTCATCTTTGATTCATAACCAAGCCTCAAGTCAATATTTGAAAATAACTTTGCTCCTCTCATTTGATAAAAAAGGTCATCAATTCGAGGTAATGGGTATTTATTCTTCATAGTAACCTTGTTCAATTATCTATAATCAATACATAACCTGAGTGTCCCATCTTTCTTTTTCACAAATAGAACTAGTGCTCCCCACGGGGACACACTCGGCCTGATATATTTATTTTCCAACAACTCTTGCAGCTGCATTTTCAGCTGTAGAAATACTGGTGTGCTCATCCTGTAGGGTTTCTCGTACATGGGTGTTGCTCCAGGCACAAGGTCAAGTGTAAATTCAATGTCTCTCTTTGGAGGAAGTCTTGGAATTTCATTAGGAAAAACATCCCTGAATTCCTGCAATACATGAAAGTCCTCCAACCTAGGGGTTTCACTCTCTTCTTCCTCCAAAACATGGGCTGCATACAATCTACAACCTTTCCTATAGAATTTATTCAGCTGCACTGCTGAAATATTCTTAATAGAAATTACCTTTGGGATGCCTCTTACAACCCTTGGGTTTCCTTCTTTATCCATGCATTCAAATGTCTTGTTGTAATAGTCATCTTAACTCTGTTTACTTCTAACCATTCCATTCCAGTGAGAATATCATAGGAACCAAGTGGCAGAGCATTCAAGTTTGCATAAGTGATGAACCCATCCATAACCAATGGGCATTTCTCTATCGCTTCACTCATTTTTTTCTTGGTTCCAGTGGCTAGTTGAACTAACCATGCTTTTCTATGCTTTAATTTATTAAAATCACAAATCTCAACAATTCTAGGCGTAACATAGCTGTGAGTATATCCAGGGTGAATCAAAATAGAAACAGATTTCTCAACAATCTTACCTTCAAATTCAACCACTGTTGACTAATGATCTTCCTGGAGCTCCTATAGCGCTACATAAATTCTAGGGACAATCCTTGCCACTTGACCCACCATTTCTTATCCTTGGATGTTGTGAGCTTTCCTTACATACCCATTCTCATGCGGATAATTTCTACGCATATGGTTTCCTCCACATCCCTAACATTGGAGTGGTTCTCTGATCACTTTTGGATCTCTTGGCATGTCTTCCATCATTCAGGTTGGCTTAGTCACATCTTGTGATGGCTTCCTTTGCTGATTTTAGAAGTGAAAGGGTTTAAAACCTTTCTTCCTTTGGTCAAACTTCTCATTCCTCTTGTCCTTCCATGCCTTATGGATATCATGTTTTCTTTTGTTCTGATCGTAGCAATACTTGGCCTTCCTTATAACCTCTTCTAAAGTTTGAGGTTCATCAAACTCAATTCTGTCTTTGTACAACTGAGGTAATCCACTTAGAAAATGACGAATTTTCACTTTATCATCTCTGATATACCTGACATACCTCAACAACTCCAAGAATTTGTTTGCATATTCTTCCATGGTTAGCTATCCCAATTTTAGCTCATGGAAATCTTTAATCTTGTCATGATAGTACTTTTTAGAGAGGCACTTCTGCTTGAAATAATTCTTGAATTTCTTCCACATGATATTTCTGTCATTAATCTTCTTCACTTTCCTGAGGTGATCCCACCATATATATGATCTTCCATTCATATTGAATATGGCTACCCTTTCCTTCATATTTTCTGAGTAGTCTTGGACTTGGAAATAGTTTTTTATCCCAATAAACCAAGCTTCAACTTCTTGACAATATTTTACCTCACCATCAAAGGTAGGAGGATTTGCCTTCTTAAATTCATCACGTGAACTGTTCCAGTAATTCCTCTTCCTCTTATTCCTGTGAGATGAATAGATTGAACCCCTAGTGGATCCTTCATAATTAGATGATCCATTATAATACATTTTTCTTCTTTTGGAACTGCTCCTACTTCCTTCTGGATTTACTGCTCGATGCCCATAGTTCATCTGCCTTTGGATGTCAAAATCTGAAGCATGGTTGCATTCAATGATTCTTCTCTTCCTGATATTTAATCATTCTTTCATTATCTTCTCTACAACTTTTCAATCCCACCCTTAGGCTTCTCATGGTGGCTACAATATCTAGGGGAGTCTCTTGATATCTTCTTCCATTATATTTTTTTCAGCATTTCCAACTCGAATGTTTTCCCCCATAGCATCTTCCTTGAGCTCATAGGTATCCTGCGCATGATTCATGTTGTTGATTTTCATGGCCGAGCCAAAAAAATCTTTTCCAAACTGCACTATGACTTTGCAAAATGTGTTAATAAACACCATTGTTAGCGGCATGACAATCTTAGAATTTAAAAACCACTTGCCGACTGTTCACTGCAGTTTTTTTTTTGCAAAAATATTCAAATTATCCCATTTAGGCCCAATGTTGAAATCAAAACCTTTGAAAACTATTCATTTTTCCCATTTCGTCCCACTATTGTAACCAATAGCCCTGATACCACAATGACATGTCCCCTCCCCTCTACATCAACATATAAGGGAGGAATGTGAATTTACTGCTCATTCTGATACCACACTGTAGCGTCCCCTCTCCTCTACATCAACATATAAGGGAGGAACATGACTTTACTGCTCGCTCTAAAACCACAATGTCCATGTACTGACGCGCCCATACACCTAACTGATACGTGGAATAATTTAAAATTTATTATTTCTTTCTCTTTAACATAGTCATGGGTCATGTTCATCCTTTAACATTAATGCTTAATCATAAACACCACTGTAACAGTGGTTCCACAGCAGACAAATCCACTCTGCAACCAGAAAAGTCGTTTCTGCATTGAAACTGACTTTTCCGACTTTTGCCTTCTGGTTTCCTATTTTTGACTTTGGGTAGCGAAAATACTGAAATGCGGTATGCTCACTTGTCACTTTTCTAATTTTTGACTTTCGACTTTTTGATTTCCAACTTCCGACTTTGGAATTTGGAAATACAAGAAAAGATTACTTTATCTTTTTGTTTCCCTCTTTCCAACTTCCGATTTGGACTTTGGAAATCCATGAAAAGACTACTTTATCTTTTGGGTTCCCACTTTCTGACTCTCGACTTTCCTCTTTCCGTGGGCCGATAGCGGGGTGCAGAAAACCAACTTTTTTCCTTAACCTTTTTTTTTCCCGATTTCCACCTTCCGAATTCCACCTTCCACACCGGGCTCAGGGTTTGGAAATCCAATTTTTGCCTTAAACACATATTTCATTAAATTTGTAATTATTTAGTGGATCTAGAATTTAGAACTTCCGCTAGATTGAGTTCTTTCAAAATGAAAAAAGTCATAGCCTTTGAATCTTTACATAATTTCTATTAATACTATTTATAGTTTGTATTAAATGTTAAGTTGATTAAATTATTGTATAACATAATACCAACATTGTATTTGTTATTACAACAATTATAAATATTGTCATAGTAATTATTTTTGTCTTTGTTGAGTATGTTGTTTTATTTTTGGAAGTTGGCACCACTTATAATCAAAACGAGAAAATATTTTATGACTTTAAAGTCTAAGTTTTACCCTTGTAATGATTAAAATAAATTATGAATTAAAGTAGCCACACAATTTATTATTATTATTGTTGGTAGTGGTAGTCTATTAAAAACTAAGTTGATGAATGTTTACTTTATGAATAATAGATTAACGTGAGAAATTTCTTACCTATAAATTTATTTAATGATATTGATGATAGTAAATCATCCCTTGTTTATTAATATTAATTATTTTAACAATCAAAATCAATTATGAACTAGAAAAGCATTAGTGCAATACAATTTGATTTTTTTCATATACAAGAGGAAAGGGGGAAAACCAATTGAATTAATTATTGCAAGTGTTCATTATTTATTTATGAAGTATTTGAACAATGTGTTTAATTGAAAAGAGCATATTTATATTGAAAATATAGATATCTTACAATATTTATATTATCGCTAGATTTTAAATCATCTATTAATTTATGTTAGGGCATAGAGGAATCGAACCACCATCGTCCTGCTTGTAATACAGGTGCTCTTCCATTGAGCTAGCACCCTTTACAACATGAGGGGAGAGGGATTGTGTTAACACCTGAATTACACCTTTCTAATCCTCTGTGAAAAATCAAAATGATGAAAATCTTAGACATTGATTCTTTCAAAATGATGAAATTCTTAGACTTTGATTCCTTACATAATTTCCATTAATATTATCTATAGTTTGTATCAAATGGTAAGTTGATTAAGTTTATGTAATGACATTAATATTGTATATTTTACTATGATTAAGCAATTGAATTATAATTTGATATGGTAACTAGTACATTGTTGGTGTTGAGTTCCTATACTAGTAGAAGGTTGGCAATATTTTAGAATGACCCATTTAATAACTATTTAATGACATAATATAAATGTGTTTGTTACTATAACAATTTTAATTCTTGACGTAGCAAGCAATATTGCATGTGTTGAGTATCATGTTGTAATATATTAGAAGGTTGGCAACATTTTATAAGTGACAAGAAAAACTATTATATATTAAGTGTTACTATGCTAAGTTTATTATTTTAACGATAAAAAACAATTATACCTTAGAATATAAATATAATTGATTTATATTACTATTATTTATATTTTCTAATAAAAGTTAAGTTGATCAATGGTTATATCAGGAAAAATAGATTGCAGAAGATTTTTTTACATATTATTATTAAAGTTATTTAATGACATTAATAATCAATGTTTGTTGCTATTATTATCTTGGAATTTCATTTAATTGAAATTATGTTAACTAATGTGTCTAGGTTGAGTTACCATAGTAAGGCTAAGTCTTTTTTGAGTATGATGTTTTATTTTTGGAAGATGACACCACTTGATAGAGGACAAGATAAAATACTTTTATGACTTAGAGTAAAATAGGTTTTATCTTAGTAATGATTAAAATAAGTTATGAATTAGAATAGAGACATATTTTATTATTATTGTTGTTGGTGGTGGTGGTGTATTAAAAACTAACTTAATGAATGTTGATTTTATGAATAACATATTTATGTGAGAAATTTTACCTATAAATGTATTTAATGATATACTTTGATTATCATTAATATTTATATTTACGTATTAAAACAAAAGTCACCAATATTTGACTAGTGAATTATTAATAATTTGTGTAAGAAATTTCTTACATAATATAAAGTTATTTAACAACATATTAATATTGTGTTGTGACTATTATTAACTTATGTAGTATTGACATTAAATGTTAATACTTGCCTATTGATTTTCGGGATTAAGCTATGTGAAATCTTTTCAAACCATAATTAATTTTACATTGTTCCCTCGACGATCATGCGTAGAGTGCCCACTTGAAATGTTGGTTTGAAAAACTCAGTAACAACTTAATCCAGAAAATCATTCATAATGATGACAAACTGTGAAATCCCACACTCTAAAAATGTTACTACTTTGTCTTTGTTGAGTATAAGATATTGCACTAGTACAAAGTTCGCACCACTTTAAAGTCTACATAAGAAAATATAATATTAATTAGAATGCAACAGAGTAGAACAATTAAATTTATATCAATTATAATAACAACTAATAGGGAAAAGTCACTTCAAACCTTGTTGCAAGTGCCTTACATTTATTCACATAGGAAGTCTAGAAGATGTTTTAATGTTCATTATTGAATATGATTTCACTTTTGATATAGTGACATGTTGAGTTTATGTAAAAAACAAATTGAAAAGTTAAAAATTGAATGGTGCTATATAATTCACATAAAGTACCATCACATGAATTAACATAGAAGTTGAACAAAAATTTTCATGTTAGCAAATAATATAAAATTCCTCAAAAAAGGTTTGAAGAGAATATTTGATATACAACCAACATTGAAAAGTGTTTCTTCTTGTTTATTAATAACTCATTCAGAGAGAAAATTAAATTCATGAATCATCTCCACCTAATCTCCTTATATTCAGTCAAGCAAATCAATTATAACTTGTACACCACATTTATTTATCGTGGTCTTTCTGTAATCTTCTTTCTTTTGCATCCATGCCCAAACTATGGTATTAACAGGAATAGATCCAAGTCATGTTCATCAAGGTTTGGTACCCAAATCATCTCAATATTTACATGAAGAATCTCACTTTCATCATTCTGGAAGATATATGAGGTGGTGTTTGCCATCCAAATCATCTCTCCTTCATCCTCAGTTCATGATCTAACTAGCAACATCTTTTCTTTCTCAACTTCAATCATAGGATTGAATCTTGGATTTAGATTGTTGCACTTGGGTCCAACATATACTAGTTCATCCGTCACATTATCAAAATATCCATCCATAATACTTATATTACATGCAGTGCATTAAATATCACATGGATTAAATTGTCTTTTTGATGCAATGTATTTGATGATAATGTCTAACAAGAATTAAAGCTAACATGATGTTACTAATTAATGATTGATTTTTTGGATTAAGTTATGTGAAATCTTTTCAGTCCACAATGCGTTTTTCATGGTTCCTGTAACAAGCATGGGTGGAGTGTCCACTCAAAACATTGGTCTAAAAAACACACACAGTTTAACCCAAAAAATCAATCACAATGATTACAAACTGATAAAACTTGCACACTCAAAATGTTAGTATTGTATTTATTGAGTATAAGTTAATATACAAGTACAAAGTTGGCACCACTTTAAAGTCTACACAAAAAAAAATAATTATGAATTTGAATGCAACATAGTAGTACAATTAAATTTATATCAACTATAATAACGAATAATAGGGAAAACTCACTTCAGCCCTTATTGCAAGTGTCTTACATTTATTCAAAAAGCAAGCCTATAAGATGTTTTAAGGTGAATTCGCATAAAGTATCATCACCTGAATTAACATTGAAGTTGAACCAAAATTTAAAATATGTAGCAAATAATATAAAATCCCTCAAAAGGTAGCTTGAAGAGAATATTTGATATACTACAAACATTGACAACTTTTTCTTCATGTATATTAATTAGTCATTCAAAAAGAAAAATTACATTTATGAATCATCTCCACCTAATATCCTTATATTTTCTCAAGCAGATCAAGTACAGCTTGAGGATGAAGATTTCCACAATTATTCTTAATGACAAAGAGAGTTTATGGAATTTAATTGTGTGTATTGAAGCGTCCCTCCGTTTCAAGTGGACACTCCACCATTTATTAAAGGAACAAAATGAAAAGCCCAAAGTGGTATTGAAGAGAGTGAGCAAAAGCTAATAATAAATAAGGTAAGGGTTGTGTACATACATTAATGAATATAATTATGCACATTTGATATAGTGAGATGTTGTGTTGATCTAAAAGACAAATTGAAAAGTTAAAATTTGAATGGTGTTATCTAATTCACATAAAGTATCATCACATGAATTAACATTGAACTTGATGTGAAATTTTCATATATGCGGTAAATAATATAAAATTCTTCAAAAAGTCACTTGAAGAGTATTTATTATACTACAAACATTGAAAAATGTTTCTTCATGTATACTAAAAGTCATTCAAAAAGAAAAATTACATTCATGAATCATCTCCACCTAATCTCCTTATATCTGCTCATGTAGATCAAGTACAGCTTGTACACCACATTTATTTATCTTGGTCTTCCTACAATCTTCTTTCTTTGGCACCCATGCCCAAACTATGGTATTAATTGGAATAGATCCAAGTTCTATGTCATCAAGATTTGGTACCCAATATTGTTCTAAAATGTTTCCCTTGTATTTCCTTGAGCTAGGTTGCCACCAATCAATATTTACATGAAGGGTCTCACTGTCATCATCCTAGAATTATATGAGGTGGATTTTTCCATCCAAATCATCTCCCCGTCATCCTCATTTCTTGATCTAACAAGCAACATCTTTCCTTCTCAACATCAATTCTAGGATCGAATGTTGGCTTTGGCTAGTTGCACCTAGGTCCAACATATACCGGTTCATCTGTCACATTATCAAAATCCCCATCCATAATACTTGATATTGCATGGAGTGCATTACCATCAACGTTAATATTTTTCCTCGTCTTGGGAGAAAAATCATCAGAAGAAGAATCACTTTCATCCAAGGGTGTATGGTCATTGTAGATTCCATCTAATGCATCATGAACTCTTTTCCAATACTCTAGTTTTTTATTACATTCCTTTGTAACAATTGGTTAATTCTCATTTCCAATAGTCTCTTTCCACATTTTTATGTATGATGTTATTCATTCCTGTAGTTCTTTTAAATAAACATCATTGTCTTTGGGACATAAGAAAGATGGCTTCCCTGTGGGAAATATAGGTCGATCTTCATCATCTATATTCCAGAACTCAACTAGCTTTGACCACTCAATGTCTCTAATGGATTCTTTATATCTCATAATTGGAAAATCATTGAGTACAAGAAATTGGAAGTACTGGACATTAAGATGTCCAGCTACTTCATTTACCCCCTCCTTGATGTACCCATTAGGAAAACTTTTGAAGTCATACACTTTGTCAATAAGTTTAGGTGGAAATCCTCATTTTTCTTCTATTGTGCAATATGTATCCATCATCTCAAGTAAATAATATATATCTTTACTTTTCAAGTTGGAAGACATTGTTCCGTAGGTTCCATCTATGTATTCATGGGTGTGCCCCACAATCAAGAATCCAACCTCAATAGCGATGAAGACACCAAGTGCAATTAATAGTGATAGAAACATGAAAACACAACAATTCTTATTAACACTAGCTGCATTTTCCAACTGTAACAACAAATGTGGAGGAAGAGGTTTAAAATCAAGATTTTGATTTTTTGAGCTTCCATTTTAAGATAGCAAAGCATCCTTGTACACTCTACATTTTAAGTAAATAGAGTTTTGAAGTAATGCATTTGAAAGTGGGTTTCTTGAACTTCCACTCTCATAAAGCAAATCACCATACATATCAAGGCGTGGGTCTTCAAGGTCCCTCAAGCACTTTGCAATAGATGTAATGGTAAATTGTGATCCCATGTGTACAAATGGTAGGGAGAAATGACCAAAACCACCTGTGTTATGCCCATGTGTTAGCATACCTGTAAATGACAAACCCAAGTTTGTTCCTGCAACAGATTTTGATTTGACACGTAATCTTGGGATTGAAGTCTTTGTTTTGTCCATTTTATCATGGATAATGCTCAAGTATTCCTTTGGATACCTCTAACATAATTATGTGGGTATAGTAGCAATATCTTCCACACATAACAATCTTGTTATGTTTCTTCAGTCTAGCTCATGCCTTTTCTTCTAGCTCTTTTGTAGTCGATGTCTTCATCTGTGCTTTCAACACAATACATTCACTACATTTACTGAAGTTAGTGTTATTTGAGAATGCCACATCTGGAAAATGAGTATTCCAAATCTTGCTCATTGTTGGTTGTGATATTGATGGAAAATTGAGCTCTTGAAGAGCTTCATTGATCTCTTTTAACAAATAACTTTTGGTGTATGTTGATGGAAACAATATTAAAGGAGCCGACATTCCATATTATTCAACTTGTCATGTCTGGTTTGGTGAAAAATCTGAATTATCCATTACAATTTTGTGCAATATTTCTATGGCTTCCACAATATGTGCATGTGATTTGCATTTGTTGGTGTTACCATGAATTCCTTTGACATGTCCTTGTTCAAAATTATGTTGGTAAGTATAGAAGGTGCTTTGAGGAATATTATGTATCTTGTACCATGCTTTCTTACAAATAATATCTCCATTAAACCTCATGTCCTTTACTTTCCTAGTAGTAGGAGCTAGGCCATGGCCATGGCTCTTTGACATGATTGTGTTGGAAAGGAGTGAATTCAAGACAAATTCCTTAATGCCATTTTTATTTAAGAGTTGCATACCCCTTATAGTAGTTTCAATATATTTCCTATACACATGTTGAATACAATCTTGTTTGCAACATTCATCTGCTTCCAAAAGTCAGATTTATTTATCTTCATCTCTTTGTATTTCAAAGTTTCCATCTTTTTTTGTAGCCACAACTCGTTTAATCCTTTTATATGGCCTCGTTGCGTGCATATAAATTGAGTTTGGATCTTTGTCATTATAAATATCACCATCCCATGTGTTTAAGGGACTTATTTCCTCTATAAGATCCCATACCGCCATTTCCTTGGGTGCCTCCTTGAAATTTTCATTCACCCTTAAAATCTCACCTTCATTGTCTACCAACTTATTTATTAGCCATCTAACCCAAAAATGTATAGACTTATCCCCAATCCTACATATTTCACAATTTCTATCTATGTCTTACACAAAAACACTGAATTCCTTTTCACCTAACATTTCTCCCTCAACCATGTCATCCTCACGGACATTAACTATGATCATTTGGAAATTCACATGCTTGTTCCCGTGATTTCATGTGTAAGAGAAACCTTTTTACATGTGAATGTAACCCTATCTTGGGGAGTATTTACTGGATGATCATGACAATGAGTTTCCAAATCTGATTCTTACCAAATATCATAAGATCCCAATGCACCCCCTAGTGTATTCTCAAATCCTGTTGGATGTGGAAAAAGAGCATCATGTTTTAATACCTTCTCAATGTTAACCACTATGGATCATTTATTTACCATCCTTCCATGCACTTTATGAACAATATTTGTATTGAATATGGAGCCTTCACCCACCTTCACTCCAAATTGCAAAAGATCTACCTTGGTCTCCAATAGAAAATGCAGAAGAGACATTTGCACCTATACAACAAATTAAACAAACTTAGTATTTGCTAAAAAAAACAAGCAATGTACTATCAAAAACACTTAACATGTGCTTCAATATTTTGATTTACCTTTGTTATGCCTCAAATCTATGATCTTCCATGGATGTAAGTCCCCTTCATCAACATCTTCCACAATCAAATGTGGTTCAATGACATCAATTATCAAAACCATAACATATCCTACATTAAGCCTTTCTCCACCATAACTAGTTTTCAATCTAACGAAACCACATCATCATCGATCACATTGCACCGTTATGGAAATCTAACTGGAGTTAGCTTTCATCCTTAAATCATTGCATGGTGAGTGAAATCTAATGTGTGTTAGCTTTCATAATGTAGTTTTCCATCTAGCATAACCACATTGTCATCAATCACAATGCACTAGATGGAAAACTAGCTAGAGTTAGCTTTCGTTCTTAAACATTGCACGGTGAGTAAAGCTAATATATGTTAGTTTTCATAAGGTAGTTTTCCATCTAACACAACCACATTGTTATCAAATACATTACACCATGATGGAAATGTAGATGGAGTTAGATTTCCTTCTAACAACATGTCACTATAAGGGAATTTAGCTTATGTGTGTTAGTTCATTACAACCATGATGGAAAACTAGCTGGAGTTAGCTTTCATTTTAACAACATGGCACGATGAGTGAAAGCTAATGTGTGTTAGCTTTAATAAGGTAGTTTTCCATGTAACTCCAGAACATTGTCATCAAGCACATTGCACTGTGTTGGAAATCTAGCTGGAGTTAGCTTTCATCATTAAATCGTTGCACGGTAAGTGAAATCTAATGTGTGTAAGCTTTCATAGTGTATTTTTCCATCTAGCACAACCACATTGTCATCAATCACAATGCACCATAATGGAAATCTAGCTGGAGTTAGCTTTCGTTCTTAAAACATTGCACGATGAGTAAAGCTAATGTTTGTTACCCTTCATAAGGTAGTTTTCCATCTAACACAGCCACAATTTCACCAAACACATTACATCATGATGGAAATATAGCTGGAGTTAGCTTTCCTTCTAACAACATGGCATTATAAGGGAAAGCTTATGTCTGTTAGCTCATTACACCATGATGGAAATCTAGCTGGAGTTAGCTTTCCTTTTAAGAACATGGCACGATGAGTGAAAGCTAATGTGTGTTAGCTTTCATAAGGTAGTTTTCCATGTAACATAACCACATTGCCATCAAGCATGTTGCACCGTGTTGGAAATCTAGCTGGAGTTATCTTTCATCCTTAAATCATTGTACGGAGAGTGAAATCTAATGTGTGTAAGCTTTCATAGTGTATTTTTCCATCTAGCACAACCACATTGTCATCAATCGTAATGCACCATGATGGAAATCTAGCTGGAGTTAGCTATTGTTCTTAAAACATTGCACGATGAGTAAAAGCTAATGTGTGTTAGCTTTCATAAGGTAGTTATTCATCTAACACTGCCACATTGTCATCAATTACATTACACCATGATGGAAATCTAGCTAGAGTTAGCTTTCCTTCTAACATGGTACTATGAGTGAAAGCTTATGTGTGTTAGCTCATTACACCATTATGAAAATCTAGATGGAGTTAACTTTCTTTTTAACATGGCAGGATATGTGAAAGCTAATGTGTGTTAGCTTTGATAAGGTATTTTTCTATCTAACAAAACCAAATTGTCACATTGCACCGTGATGGAAATCTAGCTGGAGTTAGCTTTCAACCTTAAATTGTTGCACAATGAATGAGATCTAATGTGTGTTAGCTTTCATAATGTAGTTTTCCATTTAGCATAACCATGTTGTCATCAATCAAAATGCACCATGCTGGAAATCTAGCTAGAGTTAGCTTTTGTTCTTAAAACGTTGCACGGTGAGTAATAACTAATCTGTGTTAGCTTTCATAAGGTAGTTTTCCATCTAACACAGCCACATTGTCATCAAATACATTACACCATGATGCAAATCTAGATAGAGTTAGCTTTCCTTCTAAAAACATGGCACGATGAGTGAAAACAAATGTGTGTTAGCTTTCATAAGGTAATTTTCCATCTAACACAACCACATCATCATCGATCACATTGCACCGTGATGGAAATCTAGCTGGAGTTATATTTCATCCTTAAATCATTGCAGGGTGAGTGAAATCTAATGTGTGTTAGCTTTCATAATGTAGTCTTCCATCTAGCACAACCACATTGTCATCAATCATAATGCACCATGATGGAAATTTAGCTAGAGTTAGCTTTCGTTCTTAAAACATTGCAAGGTCAATAAAGCTAATGTCTATTAGCTTTCATAAGGTAGTTTTCCATCTAACACAACCACAATGTTATCAAATACATTACACCATGATGGAAATCTAGTTGGAGTTATCTTTCCTTCTAACAAAATGGCACTATAAGGGAAAGCTTATATGTGTTAGCTCATTACACCATGATGGAAATCTAGCTGAAGTTAGCTTTCATTTTAACAACATGGCACGGTGAGTGAAATCTAATGTGTGTTAGCTTTCATAAGGTAGTTTTCCATGTAACATAACGACATTGCCATCAACCATGTTGCACAGTGTTGGAAATCTATATAGAGTTAATTTTCATCCTTAAATCATTGCACGGAGAGTGAAATCTAATGTGTGTAAGCTTTCATAGTGTATTTTTCCATCTAGCACAACCACATTGTCATCAATCACAATGCACCATGATGGAAATCTAGCTGGAGGTTAGCTTTCGTTCTTAAAACATTGCACGGTGAGTAAAGCTAATTTTTGTTAGCCTTTATAAGGTAGTTTTCCATCTAACACAGCGACATTGTCGTCAAATACATTACACCATGATGAAAATATATCTAGAGTTAGCTTTCCTTCTAACAAGATGGCACTAAAAGGGAAAGGTTATGTGCGTTAGCTCATTACATCATGATGAAAATCTAGCTGGAGTTAGCTTTCCTTTTAACAACATGGCACGATGAGTGAAAGCTAATGTGTGTTATCTTTCATATTAAGGTAGTTTTCCACGTAACACAACCACATTGTCATCAATCACATTGTGTCGTGTTGGAAATCTAGCTGTAGTTAGCTTTCATCCTTAAATTGTTGTATGGTGAGTGAAATCTAATGTGTGTAAGCTTTCATAGTGTAATTTTCCATCTAGCACAGCCACATTGTCATCAATCACAATGCACCATGATGGAAATCTAGCTGGAGTTACCGTTCGTTCTTAAAACATTGCACGGTGAGTAAAAGCTAATGTTTGTTAGCTTTCATAAGGTAGTTTTCCATTTAACACTACCACATTGTCATCAAATACATTACACCATGATGGAGATCTAGCTGGAGTTAGCTTTCCTTCTAACATGGCACTATGAGCAAAAGCTTATGTGTGTTAGCGCATTACACCATTATGAAAATCTAGTTGGAGTTAGCTTTTTTTTTAACAGCATTGCATGATGAGTGAACTTATCATTACCAAGTGGATTTGTCATTATGTCAATAGTTTTCTCTGTTGTAGGACAATAATAAAGGAAAATGTCTTGATTATCAACCAACTATCTGATGTAATTGTGATGAACTTCAATAGGCTTAGTTATCGCATGATAGAATAAATTTTTCACCATTTTGAGAGCACTCTGATTGTCGCAGAAAAGTGAGGTTAGCACTGCTTGGTCAAGTTGAAGATCAACCAATATTCTTTGTAACCACATTTCCTCACAAACTCTATTGAAGTTTGCCTTGTATTTTATGTCAATGGAGGATAAGGCAACTGTAGGTTGTAGCTTAATTTGCCATGAAATTTCCTTCCTAAACCAAGAGTGAACACATAACCTATTTCTGACTTTCTTGTATCAACTGATCCAACCCAATTCAAATCAATATGCTCTGCTATCATGGAGTCAACAAATCCTTGATATAGAATTCCAAAGTCAAGGGTCCCTTTGAATATTGACGGACTCATTTTGCAACTTGCCAATGTAACTCTTCAGGATTAGACATGAATTGAGAAAGAGACAAAGCAGTGCAAAACATAGATCCGATCGGGTGGTAGTAAGATAAATCAAACTATCAACCAATTGCCAATACAATGACTCGTTGACTAGTGGTGAGTCCTTGTAAGCTGAGAGTTTTATGCCAACTTCCATAGGTGTATATGTAGGATTAAATTCAGTCATTCAGAATTTTTTGAAGAGTTCTTTGGCATACTTGACTTGTGATAAAAATATAGTGTGCTTAGATTGCAAAAATTCTACACCTAAACAATAATGAAGCAGGCTTTAATCAGTAATTTCAAAAATATATCAAATACCAAATTTCACCTATTGAATCTTGTTGGCACTTCTTCTAGCGATGAGAATACCATCAACATAGAAAAAATAACTTCACTATATCATCGTCATTGTTTATGATGTAGCAAGTGGTTTCATTATAGGTTTTTATAATTCTAGAATCTCTAAGGTATTGATCAAGTTTGAAATACCAGGCTTGAGGAGCCTACTTGAGTCCATACAAGGACTTTACCATCCATACAAGGACTTTACATCAAGTCACTTTTAACATCCATCTGTATATATTCCATCCAGAATGAGCAGAAATGGAGATTACTAGTTGAAAAGTTACCATTTTCGCTGTGGGGGCAAAGGTTTCTTCACATCCCACCCCTTCATCTTGTGCATATTCTTTGGCGACAAGACGATATTTGTATTTCTTCAAAGAACCATCTGATTTATATTTGACATTAAAAATCCATTTACAACGAATTGATTTATTCCCTAGAGGCAATGTAGACAAAACCCAAGTCTTGTTTTTCATCTATGCATCATATTTCACTTTCATGGAAGCCTTCGATTCAAGTTTTCCTTTCGAATATTCAAATGTTCTAGGTTCAAATACCTGGCACAAAATCAATAGAAGTGAGAGCAAAATTTACCTGCTCACTTCCTCACACAATTTGTTGCCTCAATCGTGTAGTTTGTCCTTTTAGTACCTTTGGCAATTTATCTTCTCAATATCCTTCAATCATGGTATAATACCACTTCCATTTCCTTTTTTGTCCCTCTTGATATTACTATGAAGATCAAGAATCCCTCTCTGTTGTGAACATTGAGAATCCCCCTCTTCTTAACCAAACCCCTCCTTGGAACTTGACTCCTCTAATGTTTCTAGCTCTGAACCCTGTTTGATTTCAACTCCAGAACTTGTTCTTGAATGCGCAACAAATTCCCATACACTAATTAGTACTATCCATAGATTTATCATTACCACAAAAGAATGATATGTTGTCATCTATAACATCTCTATTGATCACAATTTTGTTCGTAGAGACATCCAATTTTTCATTAGGAACATTTTTCTTTGGGAATATTTGCAAAAGCAATATAGCTGAAAAATACCAAAATCTCTTACAAAAGGTTTTCTGCCTAACCATGAATCCTTAGGAGTGATATCCTACAAATATTTACAAGGAGTTTTGTTAAGGATGTAAATAGCATTCACTGCATTTTCCCAATATGGCTATGGTACATTCTGGCTGTGCACTATGCAATTTGCCATCTCCACAACTATCCTATTCCTCCTTTCCATGACTCCATTTTGTGGTGGAGTGTATGGAGTGGTATACCACCTATGTGTACCTTCCCTTTTGCAAAATTCTTTGAACTAAGTTGAAACAAACTCACCTCCATTATCATATCCTAAAGCTTTGAGTTGTTTACTTATTTGTTTCTCTACCAAATATTTTCATGTTACAAACTTTGAACAACAATTTGACTTGTTATTCATAAAACAAACCCTCATTTTCCTTGAATAGTCATCAACTAGTAGTAGGAAATACTTAGCTCCAGATATTGTAGGTGTTTTCATTGGACCATGCAAATCAACATGTAGTAGGTTCAAAAGTCCTTTGCCTTGCCATGTTTTATTGTCAGTATCAAATGAAAGCCAATGTTGTTTTCATAACTGACATCTTGCACATATCTCTAACAATACTGCACATACATCTAACAATCCTAAATGGATGGAAGACCATCCACCATATTAGTTTTATTAAGTACAGATAAATATTGATAACTTAGGTGTCCATACCTTTCATGCCAGACTACATTTGTATTCTCTACCACATTTGGTGCATGTGCCTTTGTTGTTTTTATATCATCCAATCTATACAACCCTTTTTCACCAATACAAACTACATTCACCTTGTTATCACAAGAGTAGTGACCATATATTTGCTTCCTTGAAAATTTACAAAAATATTAGGGTTCTGTTGAGGCCTGGAAAGTCGCAGGCAGCAACAGCAAGGGATTCTCCCCGGTCAACGTTCCCAACTAGCCCGTGACTGTTTGGTGTAGGGAATTCGTCTGGTTTGTAGTCCAGCTACCGTAGGTCAAGAAACAAAAATAAAAGGTTTTACCGGTTGTGGCCCGTCCCACCATATATATTTTTGTATTTTTTACTTTAAGTATGATATGCAAGTTCCTATTTAACATGCATATTGATAAAGAATGCAAGGAGTAATCACAATGTGATGCGTAGGTTCTTACCTCTCGTCTTAAACTCTCAAGCATCTAAATCACACACACAGCAAGAAAATAAATCTAACTACCTACCTATCCCCAGGGAGCAAGATTGTAACTTATCAATGAGTAATATATCTTGTGCATGCATTATAAGGAGAAATTACAGATAGCTGATACTTCCTTCAAAACACATGAACAATTAAAGATATTTAAACAACCAGATAGCCAATTGCTTATGGACAACATTTATTACTCATGGTGGTAATTTTCATAAAATAGACCAGAAATCATTCAAACAAGAACGTAGGTCCTAAGAGTTAGAACGATCTCACAGTTAGTGGACAATAGTTGAAAACGAAATAGTTCCTTTTCAACAAATCCATAGCATAACATTTGAACATCCCACCAAACTTTCTCCGACAGGAAAACTGTAAATCTTTATTGCAAAAGGAAATAGTTCTTCTTACAATATCTCTTTACTAATCTAACTGGGAAAAAGTCCTTTTCTCATCTAAATAATATATATTTATACAAAAGAACAAGACTGTTGGGATGCCCACGGATGACTCTTGGGCTTCCCCAACTCTTTGCCTCCCGAAAATTCACTTTCACTAAGTGTTTACAAAATTTACAAGATATTATAAAAGTGGATCAATGTTCATGAGGAGGGTCCTGCCTGACTATTCAAAAATTTCTTCCATGCTGAATCTTCAGAACCAATACTTTCAAATTCAGAAGGTTCCAAGAATCGAATGTTTATTTTGAATTTTGCATCCTGGTTTCTGATGGCTTCTATTCTCGCTGCACTCAGGCGAAGCTAGTATTCTAACACCTGTGCACTAATCACGGAATGATCTACCTCATTCCTTAGGATCTGTTCATCTACAGCGTTAATGTGTTGTATCCTCTTTTCATCTTCTTGATACCTTCTCTGCAAAATTTCCAAAAACAGGTTGTGGTATGGAAAAGCATCCATTCTTTGCTCAGCCTCTATCTGGCATCGATTATAGGTAATCAGCATCCTCCTGAAGAATTCTGCGCATGCTCCTCTTATCTTTTTAACAACCTTCTTGAATTCTTCGGCCATGTTGATGGAAAACTCCAACAAATCGTAGTCCTGCTTGAGGGCTTGTTGATCTTTTGAGGGTAACTCTGCAGGAGTTTCTTCATTAGCTTGTAACCTTGCCGTCCTTCCTGTCAGGACTTCCAGTATGTCTTGAGATCTATCAATAAAATAAGAAGAGGTTTCCAAAATTTATTCCAGCCAATTATCCACCTGCAATACCTTACAGTGCTCCTCCTCAATGGCCATCTGTATCTGGTACATTCTGTTTCTCTGTGCCAGGAAATGCTCTTTGAAAGGCTGCAGACTAACCTGTTGTTCTCTGACTTTTTCTAAGGCTGTTGTCAACGAGGTGATCTGCTCTTTAAGTTTTGCCTTCTGTGCTTTAGATTTCCTTTAACCTTCCTCCAAGGTAGCCTTCTACAGCTCCAAATATCCTATCCTACCTAGCAACTGTTCCTTTTCTGCCCTCAGCTCTTGGTATTCCTGTTGTACTTTCTCCAAACATTCTTTGGCGGTCTCCATAGATCTTTTCTCTATCTAGAGGATATGAAGTTCAGCTTTTGAAGACTTGATTTCCTCTTGCATGTCTTCAAATCTTCTTTCTAACCGATTACTTTCTTCCCTTTCCTTTTTGAAGGTATCTTTGAGTTGAGAAGAAGACTTCTTCGACTGCTCAAGATCCGTCATTATTTTGTCTACACTGTCCTCAGAAGCATGGATCAATGCAGCCCCCTCTCTAATAGTGAACCTGGGGTCTCTGTCTATCCCATGTACAATAGTCTTATCATTTATCATCTTTCCAGATAGTCCCCCTATTTCAATCTTCCTCTCGGTCCTCTTTACTATCCTTTTCTTTTCTTTATCATAAAAGATAGTATTAAAATCTGGTACTTCCTCCCCTTTTTTCTATTCAAATGGGATTAATATAAGGGTGGGGACCATGGCTTGTCCTGGTGTGCTGGCAACAGGTGCTTCAGGATCTTGAATGTCAGGGTTTTCCAAGTCCTGGGCCTGACTGTCTACTACATCAGAAGCTGATTGTTCTGTCACTGTTTGTGTCAGCTTTATCTTTTCTGCCTCCTACTTCTTCAGCTCCTCATCTAACTTCCTTTTTATTTATTCTTCTTCACTTTTGGCAGCTTCTTCTGCCTTTCTGGCTGCCTCTTATGCATCTCTTCTTTTCTCCTCCTCCTCTCCTTTTAGCCATCCTTCAGCTTCTTGGGATAACCTCTGAGCTTCTTCATTTCTTTTCCTGGTTTCTTCCTCCTCGGCCTTTGCCTGCTCGTCCTGTCCCTTTCCACCTTTGGTGGTGATTTTCTTTTTAAACCTTTTCCTTAAGGACGTCATGTTTAGTGCACTACAGAAAATGGAATCCTCTCTGTCCCAGTGGCTAGTGTATTCAAAATGGACATTAGCCTCTTTGCAGTGCTCTGTAACCTTGTTACAGGAGTCATTCCCATGGAAAGGAATTTCCCCAAAATGGAACTTCTCCAACTCCTCCACGAATTCATCGGCCTTCTTTACCTTAGTAAATTTGTAACTCCCCAATCTGAAAGGCAAAGGTGGGTATGTTGCCTTCTTATGTTCAAATAAAAAACTTCCTATGCCATCTAGGAAGACTTGTCTAACTGCCTCTTTGTGAATTATATAGTCTGTGGCATACTTAGGCAGTAGTGAGGGTGCTCTAGAGCCTCCAAACATTCGGAAATACAGCCCATCCTTAGTCAAGTAATAATCAGCATACTCTTCAATCACCGGCCATGCCTCCTCTGACATGCAGTCGCATTCTTTTAAGAAAATCAGGGTATACAATGGCATAATGAAATGCTCACACACCTCCCTGTAGTGACTGTGGTATTTGTGGGCCCACAGTGGCTTGTATGCTGAGTAAATTGGTGATCTTTCCCAGTCCCAGATGCATCTCAGGTTGGGGAAGGGTTGATTGCATAGTATGCAATCAATCAATATGGAGCTCATGTAGAACTCTGATTTCTTTTAGGACACCCCCCTAGTATTGATTCCATGCAGGTCGAGAGGCTATTGGACACAATGTTGGCCCAATTGAAAACGGTCCCCTGTGTTGCAACATAAAAAATTATCGGCACCCACTCCAATTTGAAGCTTTTGCTGTGGGCTCTCCCAAAAATCCTATTAAGCATCAAGACAATGAACCTGTAAGGGGTTCTTAGGCTTGCGGTGTCATATTCTCTAGTTGTCTTGGTTCTAAATTTTTTTCTAGGAATGAGAATCCTCTTGAGTGTCTCAACGAGGTCCATCCTGATGCTTTTCAGCCAGTCTTCAGTCATATATTATTTGAGCTTCGGGCAAGTGGTAAGATAGGGCTACATATCCAGGGCTATAAGCAGCATAACCCTGTTTATCAACATTCTCCAATCACCTTAGAGCATGGAAATATTTTAGGTCTCGTAGAAATCTTCATTAGTGAAGACTTCTCTATGTTGGCGTAGATGTTCTCTTCCTCAAAGCCTATGTTAGGCACCTCTTGGCGCGTAATCAACTTGTAGATATGTCCCCACTGATATTCGGGCTCTACACCAATTATGCATTTGGTGTCTTCATAAATATATTTGACCCTGGTGATGACTTCGACGTCGGGTTCCTCTTCGACCGTGGGGGCCTTCTTCTTTTGATGCTTAGACATCTTAAGTTCCGAGGAATTTCCCTGTCATGTATAAAATTGTAATTTAGGTTCTGTTAGGTTAATTTGGACAACAGTTAAAGATAAGGATAACAATATAAAGGTTTTACCTCGTCTGCGTTAAACATGACTGCCGTTATAAAAATTAGAAAAATATGTTCAAACAAATGCTCCTGTCTAAAACTAAAACCAGCTTAGTCCAACAAATATTGGATGTGGAAAAACAAGGCCTTTGTCACAAATGAAAACTGTCCTAGGCCCTCTCTCGGTGCCACGACCTACGCGTTACGCGGACACCTGAGGCATTAAATCTAAAAATATCAAGGGGACGCTACCGGTGACAGCACCCCAGAAAACTGTACAGGCTCATCCCATGGTCCCTCTCAGACTGGGTAATGTGATACTACCCCAGACCGGTTCAGGTTCGAATTCGACCGTGAACATGGTCGCTCTAAACAATGAACTGAAAACAACACTGAGGTCATGGTTTGCAGAATGCGGGTGACCGGACCATGAGAGACAAACCCGGTATTCCCTAGGAAAGCCATGAAATCCTTCCCCGGACCGCCGAACACAAAATGGGGCAAACAGGTGCAGATAGCGTAATGGCCGTCTGCACCAGTTTTCCCAACCATCGAGTGCAAGCTGTAAGACCATAATGGCCGCGGAAGAAAACATTAAGTAGACCACAAAAACCCCCCCACTAACAGTCACGCCTTTCACTTCAGAAAAAATACATGTCAAGATGGGAACCTAAGTAAAACGCTACCCGCGGAGACAAGAAATTAGCTCGTCCAATCGAACGGAATGGGAAAACGAGTACAAGGGCCTACCTGGCAATGCTACGTGACTGGCAGGAGGAAAACTGTTGAGCTTCCATGGTGGAGCCACCTAGGAACGAGGGTACCAAAAGCGAGAATCCTGTTTTGCTCGAGCGAAAATGACAACACAGACAAAGTCCAAAAATAACAATAAAATAATAGACCACGCTATTCCAATATATATACACCCCCGGTCAACTATAATCGGCGGGAAAATGCTATCGGGCGGTAAAAAGCAAGGGATCGGTGACCAAATCAACATTGCCTCCGTAACGTCGGATGATGAAATAGTCAGGAGAACCATCGAGGTGACGGCAGAGAAACAAAACGATACTCGGATCAGAGTGATAGAAGGCTGGAGAGCCGCAACGACGAAAACGCAAAAGAAATCAAGTTCCGCAGACCGGAAAAAATCGGAGAAAAAACCAACATGAATTTAACAAAAAAACATCAGTTCCATGGAAAATAAAATCAAACCATGCCAGAAAGACAATGCTTTTCAAATCCACAACGACGGATGCTGAAAACTCAAGGATCAGTGAAACAAAATGACGGGGTCGAGAAAAGTTAAGGCAATCATTGGGGAACTTCGCGATGTGCCATCCACAACTGCAGAAACCATAGAGATAATGCATTTTGATGGTATCTCAACAAACTGCCGATTGAGACAGATAAGTGAATAAAGGCATCGGCGAAAACCAATCTTGAATCGGACCCGGTTTATTGTTACTCCTCCACAACGGCGGGCGCACAGGGACTAGATTTTCGACTTGAACATCCAATATTCTTCCGATGGAAAAGGTAAAATTAAAAAAAATATTGAAACATTGCTGGCATAAAAATAGTCTTTCTGCAGAACATCAAGCAAACTCAAAAGCTAAGCCACAATGAGTTAAAGGAGGGCCCCGAAATTTTTTGAATTTTGGGAAAATGTTGCAGCTGCAACAGGTTCCTAGTTATCTCACTAATAGACAAGATTTTTGCTCATGTTAGGAACATATCGAACATTTTTTAACAACCTCACTTAAATTATTGTTCAATATGACATGAACAACCTCACATCCTCTAACATAGTGAGTCCATCCATCACCCAAAGCAATAGATTCACTAATACTCTTATCTTCAATGAAATTTACATACTAGTTTATGTGACACTTGTAGTGGTGAGATGCGCCTGATTCGAATACCAAGCTATAGACTTAGTTGATTGATTATGTAATGCCACAAATGAAAAATCACCCACTTCTTATTCTTCACCTCTTTTAGTAACATTTGCATGCCTTGATTTCATTTGACCGCGTGCCAAGTCATATTGTTTTTTTGGCAATATCTCTTGAAGTGCCCAGGATTATTGCAATAATAACATCTGAATTTGTTCTCTTTGATACATTGCTAGCATTTTTTTGTTTATCTTTTCCTTTGAACTATGCACTAAATGCACTCATTATAGTGGATGGAGTTGATGCCTCTATCTGATCTAGCCTCCTTTCCTTCTGTACAAAAAAGTGTCAATAACTTCTCAAATGTAAGTTGTTGGTTCTCTCCAAGTAGATGTAAGGACTCAACAAATTAATCAAAAAATGGTGGCAAAATTCGCATCAACATAGTAACCATATCCTCATCATCCACTTGCTTATTAATAGAAAAAAAATGATCATTAAGATCCTTCAAGTGCAATAAATATTTAGAGATTGATCCTCCTTCCTACAACTTGGTGGAAAAGTTAAAACAAAATATTTTTAAAATACAATGACCACCAAACTTCTGATGCTTGATACTTATTTTGGAGATTTGTCCACAATACAGGTGCTACAATGGAATTGCTTACTTCTGGAATTAATGTTTCTGCCAGTGACAGTTTGAGAAGCACAAGCGCCTCTTTATGTCTTTTATCATAGTTTTCAGGATAATTGCTGGTCTGTATTCTTTACCTAAGATGGTTTGCTCAAGATCTCTAAATTCAATAATGGTCAGTATCTTATGACTCCACAAACTATAATTCTTTCTCATCAATTTTTCACACTTTGGAAAGAGTAAATGATGCTAACTAGCCATTACTAATACAAATCGAATAGTGAAGACTACAATTTAGCAAAGGCTTACTACCATTGAGAGTACTCCATCCAATCAATCTAGCAAACCTCCTTCATGTTGATAGCAACTTTGAATTTCCACGTAGTGGTTGGTAAATACTTCCACTCTCCAATTCACAGCATGTCATCAATCCTTCACACAGTAGTTTCATGGTCAAGGCCAAGGTGGTGGCTGATCCTCGATGAGCTTACTTTTATCATGCATCTACACCATAATATCATAGCTGTTTGTTAGAATAATCAACCCATAGTTAGCTACCTTAGACATTAATTAATCCATTTTTTGTCTTATTTGCCTAGTTTCCATATTCCACCTTATGCATGTTGTCCTCCACACATCCATAGTGGTCAAACTTGCTAAATTTGAGTCATGGAGTGATTGGGAAACCTCTTGGAATCAAATCTACTTTATTCCTGGCCTCCCTAGCGCATGTCTGCTTTTTCTGCTTTATTGCCTGCTTTTTCTGAGTTTTAAGGCAATTGGGAAAGTTTGACTAGGTGAAGTTAACTTGAATTTTGTCCTCAACATCCTCCACTCTTTTCTCCTATGAAAATCATGTATGAGTTGTCCTTCCACCACCTATTAGATTTCCTAATTGATTTTTCCAAGTCATGAGCTCCTAGATAGTTTTGGAAACTGCTTTATGCACCTATGGGGGATTTGCTTAGATTTAGTAAGCTTGATTTTGACTAAATTCGAATGGCATCTTCATGCATTCGAATCTCTCATGTAATTATTTATTGTGGAAGCCTATGACTTCATAGGGTTGGCTATTGTACACTTATTCAATACAGATTAGTGTTCTGCTCCATATTCAGTCTCCTTTGTGAGTAATTTGCATGTGTAATTGGAAATTGTTGTGAGTGTAATTTTTCTAACACCTGGGTTAAATTTCCACACTGTTGGCCCAACGAAAACTCCTTTATTTAGTAGCATATTAGGTCGCAGCAGCTCTGAATATCTACTTGCCTATATCAATATTACAGTAAGCATATTTTCTAAATTTCAAAGTCTACCATCAATAGTAGAAATTCCAGAAAATGCAAAACATGGTCAAGATTTATCATAAAAGAAAAGTTGATAGGGATACATACAATAAATGAACTCAAAATGACACATTAAGAACCAATGACACCCCCACTGGTAAAAGGTAGTATTTGCATTGACAAATTCCACTTACTATGTCCTTTCAATTTTCAAGTACATATAACACTTGAAGAGATCTCTAAGGATTTAGGTTTAAAAACTTCAAGATCTGGTCAATTATTTATTCCATCACTACCTCACTAGTGCAACCAAATGATCCCTTATGATTTGGATAGTGTCATCATTGCTAGTTTTGATATAATATATGAATAAAATTTTAATAGTTGTGGATACAAATTTTAGAATCCAAAATAAGTGGAAGCTATAAAATACAAAGAAATGTTTTTAAGGCCACCAAAGAAGATATCTAAATCATAGGATATGTGAATAACGAAAGTAGTTCCTTATTAAAAGGAAGTTTAGTCATTAGGTTGAGGAAAAAAATGAAATTTACTTTGAAAAACTATAGAGATGTTGGTAGTAGCAATGATCCAAAGAGGATTCACATAGATGCAATACATGCAGAAAAAATAGCAGCATAGCGGTAGTAAAATCACACAGCAGCAATAGAAGCATTCACATAGATGCAATTCGTGAAAAAAAAATTGATTTCAAGCTGAAGTCTATCAAAATTGAAGCCTGCAATCATTATGTTGTAACCCAAAAATCGAAGGAAGAATCTTGGACCACCCTAAATGTCCAAACCAGTAATGCCAATGACCTTTTTGTTGGGATACCTACCACTTATAGAATGCAGAAGAAGATATAAGATGCCATTTACCCACCTGCATCCCACCCAACACTAGATATAGAAGAAAATGAGGAAGATGAAAATGAATCCTCTTAGGAAGGATCTTCATAGTCTAATGGTGCCACTATGGCATCAAAATACAAAGGATTCTTTATTAAATCTACCTTTTCTTGTATTATTAGAACATTTACTACAAAGTTTGCTTTTTACTAGGGTAGTATGTCAGAATTTATACTAGCAAGCCTGTTTTGAAAAAGATAGATGTATGTTGGATTTTGAACTACTATTGCCAAAGGATAGTTTTGAATTTCCATATTACACTGGAAATTCTGGTAAATGGGACATTCTAGTGTGTTTCAAATTAATTCAATTACATGTTTCTGTATGAATCAATGAATATTTATGTGAGGATAGGCAGTTAAACCACTATCAGTATCCAAGAGATGGTATAGTTGAAAGCGTGTGGTATGTAAGTATTGCATGGGTACCCTCTATCATGCACATCCTGTAATATATATTTGTTAGAACATTAAAATGGTGTTCCATGTTCTCTTCACTCTCATGTTTGTGAATGTGTGCATATACTCTTTTAAACCAACAAGATTCAATTTTTGCACTTCCAGTTTCACTTTAGGTGTTATTTACAAAAGTGCTATGTAATTATCTTTTCTCCAGCATTGTGGATAATGTTGTATTCTAGCACTCTTGGTTGGATTTGTACATTCATTTCTAATGAAATTGTAGTTAGATATGCATGTTAGATCCCCTTGCTGCTACAACGATTGCTTAAGGGAAATTCTTCTCTTTGTCCTAGTTGGGGACAATAAGAAGTGTTGTAATTGTATCCTTGATCCAGTTGAGGCCAGCACATATGTTTTGGCTATAAGTATAAGCTCCAACTATGCAAAAGTCTCAAATTGTCAAATTCCTCACCTTGATCTGGTCAGGGCTAGCTAAGCCATACTATGATGCATATAATAATCACCTTGATCTGACCGTGGTGAGAAAGGAATTTTTTGTTGCAGGTTTGCATGTTTCTTCTCACCTTGAGTTAGTCAGGGTATAGCCACAAATTTCTGGGTTTGGATGGAAAAAATTATTCTAAAGTATTGAATCCATTGTTATATCATTGTCCCAGCTCAGGGTGTTAATTTTCAGAACAAGGTAATTAGATCAACACTTCTAAATAGTAAAAACTAAACCCTAATCTAGGAAACTGATAATTGATTAACCTATCAAAACAAAGACTAAGGAATACTATACCTACAATAGTGCAAACACATAAGTATGCATATAAAAAAAACAAATACAAAACTACAACACTCAAATCACATCTCTCTATTAGTTTGAAAATAAATAATTACAACGTAAGTGTCCCAAAACTCCATCCATGTACCATCCTAGTGGTGCACCCTGCCTTTATTTTTTAGAGGAAAATTGGCTAAGGTTTACAAATGTTACAAGCCATTGTTGTGGTTCACCTAGGTTAGAAAATAAACCTTAACCCTAATCCTTTCCTACAATAGCGTTCCCAAGCATGCATGAGTATCATGCCTAGGAAACAATGCCTAGGATAGATCTAGACACTTACCTATGCCATGCATTTTATCTAAAGTTTAGAACAAAAAATCACAAAGATAAAGATAGTGCCTAAAATAGAGCTGAAAAACATACTCTCCATATGGAAAACATAGTGCCTTTCTAGACATAAAAGTGCCTCTAAAACAAGCATGCTAAAGACAGTGCATACATGTGCCTCTGTCACATATGCCTATAACTATTGTTATGCCTCATGGAGGCCTTGTTTACTATTGTCCCCCCCCCCATACAACTTCATGCTTCCCATTTTACCTGGCCTCCCCCCCCCCCCCCCCCCTTCATTGTAGGTTTTTTTTCCTGTTCATGCACCATTGTTTGTATTGTATAATATATGATTCAGGTTTTTGCAAAAAAAAAAAAAAAAAAAAAGCGTTCCTATTTTTGCAAATCAATCCCACCTCCACTAAATTATGTATGCTGGTTTTCAAAAAAAATACCTTTTTGTTTGTATAGGCCAAATTGTGCACACCCTGCAATCATCATAGTCCAAGATACCACAATTCACTCAAGCATTTCATTAAAGAGCTTCAAGGCCTTGTCGACAAGCCCATTCTTCACATATCCTGCAATCATGGCAGTCCACAGCACCACATTCCTTTCAGGAATCTTCTGAAAGAGCTCAATAACCTCATCGAAATACCTATTTTGGGATTACCCAGTAAACATACTATTCCATGAAACCAAATTTCATTTAGTCATTTTGTCAAACATTTTGCATGAAACTTCTACAAAACCACATTTTGACATACATGTCTACAAAAGCGTTTCCCAGAAATAAATTGGATTGTACTTCACTTCTTATTATTTCACGATGAAATTCCTTGCCGTTATAAAATCCAACAAACTTGTACAAGCCGGGAGAATGCTGGAGAAGGTGAAGGCAATTGGCTGGATGCCCACTCTCCGCATTCGATCAAACAGTGATAGGGATTCCTCATGCACCCCACACCTACAATAACTACGATCATGACAGTCCATAAGATACTGTTTCACTTTATCATTCGACCAAAAACCATGTGAGCATTGGCCAAAACTCTGCAATTGGCTTATACCAGCAAAACCTTGTTCACTAAGTGGGCGCTCTTGTATGAAGTGGGCTTCACCATTTCAAAGGAAGACGCACTGGGAATCCTGTTTTTCTTTGTGAGGGCGCATTATTCTAATTTCTCATCTCATATCATTTCCAGATCTGTATAAGTGTTAGTTGACAGTGGGTTTATCTTGTCATATCTTGTGAAGAAAGGGTATACCAACTAAAAGAGGGCACACTTACATCCCCAAACACACATGAGGAGGGCACAGTCCATTGGCAGCTCAACATAGCAGAGGATTGAGGGTTCTGTAAAAGTGGGGGCACACCAGTCTTTGGGAAAACATGACATAAAGGAGGCACATTCTACAGGCTATCTTTATATTATATATCTCTTGTCTTCTTTCTCAAATCCTGACCATCTTGAAGGGGTGCCCAATACTTCTCAAAGCTGCCAGCTACAGGAACAACCAAGGGAATCTCTACAGACATCTTTAGGAAGAACATTGGGACTGATATTAATGTGTTTGGATAGTTGTGCATTGAAATTGAAAACCTGGGAATGAGTACACTTCAAGTTGGGTGTTCATTCCATCACCAAATATTGTCCATTTCACCAATGATTCACTGTTGTTCCACTATCATTTTGTAAAGAGTACATAGTACTGGGCAAGCAACTGATAACTTCAACAATTTTCCAAGCATGTTCACTTTCATTTGATTAAAATTATAAGTCTAATATTATCGTGTCTCCTTTGATTATTATGATATAGAACTGTCATTATGGAATGTTAAGGCTTATGCAAATATTATATTAAACACTTTCCATGTGGAAACAAACTATGAACAACATTATACGAATGCATAGCACACTTGTTTAAAATATGAGAATTGATGGTTAATAACAGTCAAGCGGAACCAAAGCGTTTGAGCAAATTCTTCAACCAATTGCAATAGATATTGTGGGTTTGAATTCAGATTTGTGAGGGCACTACATTCAACAGGGCTTGCCATTAGATTCATGAAATTTTTTTAGTGGTCTTATAAACAACTTGGGCAATATATATATCAGAATTGATGAAAATTTAGAAAGGGACTTCACTATGTTCTAACTATGTAAACAAATATTAAAACATTTTGCTAAGAACTCAATATGTCAAATTTACCCAATAAGAACAAATATGGAATCAACTTCATTATTTTTATAAGTTTCTTAGGAGAAATTATGTTAAATTTGCTTTTTCTTGTTTCTTGGTCATCAACAATAGATAAGGAAAATGAAAGAGTGATGCTTACTTCATATCAATATGTACAAGGACCTCTGCTCCTGGAAATGCTTCTTGTGTTGTTGCAACTGCCACCCTCATTGCTTATTTCCATGCTCCACCAATATTCTCCATAGGTAAAGAATATCTTGACAATAGGTGGCCTACCCAAACATCTTCCTTCCTGAATTATAGCAAGGCAAAGACTATTTTATCAACTTGATAATAATTGAGAAATACTTCAAAAATGAAATCATAAATCACAAGAGGTAGTGGAATTCTCTAATGTTTTATCAGATTATATCCTAGCAAAGAAATTTTAATAACTCTGATCTTAGAATTCAGAAACATTTGTCATGCAACGTGCTACATGACAAAAGATATTGAAAAAATTTCGCAATTTTGTTTTGGAGGTATAAAATTAGGACTTTAAATCTTCCAAAATTTAAATAATTAAATTGTTGTTATTGCCATCCATAGTCCTTTTGCTCTAAAAACAGGGTCATGAGTCCTGGAAAACATTGAAATCTTATTCCTCAAAATATTTCTGAGTGTGAACCCCATTTTTTTTATATCAAATGCCTTTGTATGGAGAATTCATCATAATAATAGGCATTAATCAAGAACCATACCTAAAACAACAAACAATATAGGCTAGCAATCTACTTAAAAATTCACTGATGTTATGAATATGAACTTTATTTTATATGAACATATGTAGAACTGACCTTACCTATGTATAAGCAATTTCTGTATAAATTCTATTGCAAAACATTTGACCTCTGTTTACGAATCAGTTTGGCTTTAGGTGAAATGCTTTTCAATATTTTCTGGCTCTTCCAAGCAGAAAAGGATTTCCACCTGACACTTTTGAGACTATATGACTCTTTCATGATGCAGATTGGACCCAGAGGTACTCCCTTCTTTAGTGCATTTCCAATTGGAGTGGCACATGAGCTATGGGGTGGTAGGGGACTATGAGGCTTCCAGATAAGATTACTTTTCATAGAAAACCTAACCTCCTTCACACTTTTCTCACCAATCTTACCACAACTATTGAATATGCTAGGGCCGGTTGATGAACTTGGAACTCTAGCCACCCTGTTCTATACACTTTTTACCCTTTTCCTTTTTTTCGACCCAGTGTTTAAAGGAGATATTGGATCAATACTATCACCTAGTATGATCAATACTATCATACTGATCAATACTATCACCTAGTTCTGTAGCAACTTTCTCAAACTCCTGAAGATTTGAGATCACCGAATTGCCAAATCCCATGAAATCATGAAAGCCACTATCAATGGATGGCATGTTTTGGTCATTATTTGCACCCTCATCTATGTTAACTACACTATCATGAAAAAACATGGACTGCCTATCTATCTCCCATCCCCTGGCTGGAAAGATTGATGGTGAGAATCTTAGCAAGATCAATGAAGTATAGCAGGTCTTTGTGCCAGCTAGTTGCATTTGAAGAAATAATTTCAAAGCCTCATCAGCGATTCCTTTAAGGACATACCCTGATATCATCACATCAATTGTAATCACTAATCAGGTTAGGCTGGGCACTTTCTACTTGCATTCGATGAAAGAGATTCAAGGCCTCATTACATTGCCAACTGTATGAATAGGCTGTAATAATCACACTCTACGACACCACATCTCTTTCAGTCATTATGTCAAACAATTTGCATGCATCCTCTAAAATCCCACATTTGCATACATATCCGTGAGTGCATTACCCAAACAAATCCTGGATATCAAATCCCATTCTAAGAATGTAACAATGTACCTTGATGCAAAATCTTGAATTTCAGACCTGTCTCTGCAATCTTGGAATTCTAGTCTCTATTATCACGGTTTTAAATCAAAGTAATTCATTGGTTTTAGAAAAAATTGTAGGGTTGCTTTCTTTCATTTTTGAGACTGACCATAAAACAAATTACCACCACAATTAACAACAAAGCCTTATTTCCAGCAATGGTATACTTAAGCCTGAATGGATTTAGAAACTACTAAAGCAGAGATGGCTTCTTGTCGCGAAATGTCTTTGGCATGCTTGACTTCCTCTTCATGAGCAACAAAGCAAGCGGATATGGATGTATCCTACGCAACACGTTTATCAATAAGCTCGGTAAGGAACTCATTGATTTGGCGATCAAACGTGATCGTGGCCATAGTAGTCCATTTGGAGGCCATGGACTTTCCGAAGACTTTGTCGACAGAACAATCATACATAATAGAAGCAAAAGAATCAACCAGTTCCTTCAGTTTGGATGCAAAAGCCACCCTGATGCCATCTAATTTCTCCTCATTGGTAGCAACAATCTCTCACTCATGTTGAATATAGATAGTGTGGCATTCCTCTCTCTAGGTTTGGTTAGTTGAGAAGTTGAAGAGAAAAGTTTAGAACTTTGTGTTAGTAGGTTTCACTGCAATAGCCTCAAGGAAAAGACAGTAATGTAAAATCTAGTTATGTTGATATTTTCAGATGCATTTAGTATGTAAAGCAAGTCTATGGGTAACCATGCCCCTTGTGATGTAAATGGAGTGAAAACTACTTGTTTATAGATATAATAGCTACCTAGTACAATTGCCCTTTGAAATAGAGTGCTTTTAGTTCACACTGCTTCGGGTTTCTACCCCTCATCAATGGCAGGAAAATGTCTACATGTTTAAATACTACCTATAAGAGGATTAAGGGTAAACTTGGATTACAACTTAGTACAACCCCAAATTTGGAGCACACTTGCATCCTCAAACAACTGATTGATAGAAAACCGCAAATTCAGAGAATTAATCTAACTTACAGGAAACCATTAAGTATTATAGGAATTCATCGAGCATTACCAGAATTTATATTGAAAGGAATTTGATGGCACAACCTCATATTCTTGAATATTTTGTATGAAAATGCCCAGGTTTATAAATGCGCACTCTGTTCTGGAACAATGACCTTCAACGAATCCCTAATCAACAGAACTCTGGCTACATCGCACCACCAAGGTGATTATGTGTAACTTCAACTATAATCTAGATAAATTCCATAGATCGATTCAATGTCCAGAGCTACCAATGATTTGCAAGTGCCGAGACAAACGATTCTCTTTCTCAATTATATTTTGAAATGCCATTCCTCAGTCATCAATGATTTGGTGTTCTCCTCAAGCTGTGATATTGGATCGCAGTTCTAATCCAAGCATTCTTCAAATGCTACACCTACAATCTGACCTGAGAATCTCCACAATCCAAAAAAAAAATATTTCATCCATTAGTATCTTCTTCCTCTCTTCAGAGACCGGTTGATCATCCTTGCATCGAGAGGGTCATCCTTGCATCGAGTCCCTCCTGGAAGGATCAAGGAAGTCGAGGAAGTCAGCCTGGCATATTGGGGCAAAGGTTTTGTTCTTTTTTGTTTTTGCATTTTCATTTTGTTAAATTTTTTATATTTTATTTATTTTAGTTTATTTTATATATTTGTCTTTATATGATTTTTTTTTTTTTTAAAGACTAAACATTTTTTATTTTCAATTTTTTTAATTTTTCATTATGGAGTACTTGAGTCACTTTCCTAGATTTTAGGAATCTACCATCACACACCTAGTTTCCATCAATGTAATCAAAATTGAACCTTTGGGATCCCTTCCAAAGGGTTCTATCCTTTCTTAGAAGTGTAAAATTAAAATTGTTTTTCAAAAAAAAATTAAATTTTGAATTTTACCCTTCTAATTAAGAAGGGTTTAATTTATATTGACATTTCAAAAGAAGGGAAACACTTAAAATTACCCATCCATATAAATTTCTCAAGATGTTGAAATTCCTATGTTATAAATTTTAACTCATCATTCAAAATATTGGAAATATGATAAATTATAATGACTTACTCACTCATGTCATGCACTCATTGCTTAGTTGTGCAAGATGACCAATAATCATTGATGACTATGAGGCACTAGCCATCAAGATGTGACTCTAACTCTCAAGTCACTTGGGGTTGCAATCTAAAGTGTGGCAATGTGTCAACAACTATGACTATAAGAAAAAAGAACAACTACGATTCTACTACTAGGCCCGAAGCGAGCTCAAAACTTTGTGCCTACTACCTATGTGAACCTCGATACCAATGTCCACTCTTTTTTCATCAAAATGAAATTCAAAAGGTCGGTTTGATTATTCCTCCTCTACAAGACTTCATTTATTGCATGAATATCATGGAATCATGACAACTATAAATAACACTCGATGTCATGCAAATACAAATAATGACATGTATCTAGGATCACAAACTGTGCAGAAGCCAATTTATGCATTGCTAGAGAGAGGTGTCATTGGGCACACGATATGGAGAAACAATGGTGATTAATAAAATTAAAAAAACAATTGTTGGCTCAAGGATAGTCTTCAATTTGATGGGTGGCATGATCGTGATGTAATCTCCCTCCATCCTTCCAAACATTTGTGGTTTATCACAAAATTTGTCCTCAACTCTACCAAGTGGTTCACATAGCAACTAGACTACAAAGTGGAATATCTATATATCAATCAACATGAAGAAAATATAGCCATATATGTTCACAAACTCTGCTCAACTTAATATCTGACATCTCCCTTGTAAAGTGTAATTTGGATGGTGTTTTTTATCGATTATCTACCTTAAAATGCGGGGATGATCAATTTGATCCATCACTAAGTATTTTATCCATGATGAGCTCGGATTTCACTATATCCATCTATTGAAAATATCACTTTGCTTTGACACTAGTTAACATCTGGACAACTGCATTGGTGGTAGTCCTAATGGTCAAAACCCCTTTCAATTTGAAATGAAGAAAATATATTGAATATCGCGCCCCTATACTTGATCTAGTTGTCAAAAGGAAGATAAAGAATTGTGCATTCCTATGTGTAAAGAACCAACCAAGGTGTAATTAACCACCATTCATACTTATCATACAACGTAACAATTATTTCCCTCAACATACTCAGTAGAGTAGTGCTTGAACTAATCTTTCCCAACTGAGAACACATTGAACATATTTTAAAAGGAGGTCGTTGGACATGTGGAGCGACCCATTTTGAGAAATTTTACAAAGGGATATCACTAGAGCTAGATTCATTAATAATTAGACCATAGTGGGAGATGTTGGGAGAGCTCACCAAACCCATATAGCAATTAAAAACCATGTGCACTACTTAACATCCTTGGAGATCACAAGTAAAAGAAAGGATGTTACTCTTTCTATTTTAATTGATCCAAGAACCACATCTAAGAGATTTATTTTACCAAATGCATTGTATAGATGTGGCTTGGTGGATATTAAGAAATATGATTTTAACATCATTGAGATGACCTCAGGAGTCAAGTAGTGGGGTGGATTGATGGATTTGGATATTGGAGTGCATGTGACTCAAATAGCCTAGTGTTAGAAAACAATGGGATCTTATGATGTAATAATAGGCATGGATTGGTTGGAGGTACATTCGATTGTGCTAGATTACATAAGAAAGCTACTTCATTTCTTAGATGATGAAGGGAAGGAAAAGGTCTTGAAAGGGACAAACATGGTTGTATCCTTGCAATTTGTATCATTATTGTAGTTGAAAATAAGTCCCAAGAAGGTATACTAGATGCATATTGTGGTGGCATAGTTTTGACTCAGTATCCCATCTTGTTAGAATTTCCAGATGTTTTTCTTGAAGAGTTGCATGGGCTTCCTCCTAATTGTGATTTGGTGTTATTTGTTGAACCAAATACCATATAAGTTCCCTTATTCAATGCCCATGCTTGAATTTCATTAGTTGCAGATGCATATGAAGAATATTTTGGATTTAGAGTTGATCCAACCTAGCGTGTCACCTTGGGGAACATCGATTATCTTTGTGAGGAAGAAGGATGGATCCCAGATGTTGTGTATAGATTACATAGAGTTGAATATTAAGGCCACCATATATAACCAATATCCCTTTCCTTATATCTATGGATTTTTTATTATATTAAAGGAGCCATAATGTTTTTAAATATTGATCTGTGATTGGGGTATGATCATCTTTAAATAAAGGATGAAAATATCATGAAAACTGCTTTTACATTTTGATTTGAGAATTGTGGGTTTGTGGTGGTTCTTTTTGGGTTGACTAATGTGCCTATAGTATTAATGAATGATTGTGTCCTTTTCTCTTATGTTATGTGTCCCCTTAACATCTATTTAGCATACCTTCTTCATTTATCCAACCCTATGGTGTCCTCTTTTGATTTTTCCAATCTTCCTTACCATGAATGCCCCCCTAAGAGGTTTCCTATATTGCTATGTACCCTTGTTTTTATCTTCCTTCTTAGCAAATATTTTTCTAATCCTTCCTTCTTCCATAATATAATATTAGCAAGCACCTTCCCTTCCTTCCCTTTTTCCTTTAGGGTAACCCAACAATGTTAGGGTAACCCAACAATGCAAATCATTTCCAAAATAGGCTTGGCCTGCTATTTCCTTTCTACATTTCACCTTCCTCATTTACTTTTGGTATTCTTCCCTTCCTATTCTAATAGAAATCCACACACATAGGGAAAGATAACTAAGTTATATGGTCATTAGAAAAACCTTTAATTCATGAAGAGAGCAAGATAAGGGTATCCCCACAAATCCATGGTCCATTAGAAACAACATCGATACAATGCAATTAGGATTTAAATGCTATGGTTGTGCCACCCATATAGCTTCAATACATCTTTAATTCAAGTCCTTTTCATGGCCTTTGGAAACATCCCACCAACAATGTGCTCATGTAATGTATATGTTATGTATGATACCCATACATATTCATACTCAACAATAACATCAATGGGTGTCTCATCGAGAGGAATTTGATCCCCTCATACTTGACCTCTGGAACAAAATTCCAAGGAGCCTCATAAAAAAATTGTTCTTATGATTGCCATGAACAACCATATTACGTATACAATTTGGCTTAAGGTTGATGGTAGCCATAAAGGTGCCCTGAGGCCATATGCCCAATAGACAAGATGAAATGCATGTTCATGCATGCCATCTAAATTAATGACATTGACAATAATGATGAAATAGATGAAATCAACACACATACACACACTCATTATACACTATCTCCTCCTCATGTGTAATTTATCCTTCTATATTATTTTTCATCTACGTTATACATTTTCCATTTTTCATAAAAAAACCTCTCTCTATCTCTATATTTATAATAATCCAATCACTCCCCACTAAGGTTCAAGTCTCACCATTTGACATGTTATGTAATTAAGGATTCCTTGATTCTTTGTGAATAATGGGAATTGTTTTTTCTAAGTGAAAAAAAAATCCAATCACTCCATAAATTATTTATAGTTTCCTTGTAAACTATCTTTCGTTAATTAGAAGCTTGCTACTTAAAATAGAAAATGAAAAGGAGCTACTCAAGATTGATGAAGAAATTCAAATGATAATAGGAGAAGTGGATGAAGATTACTTTTCATCTAGGAGAAAAGAAAAGCTTCTTATGCTTGAGATAAATAAAGAAGAAAAAATCGAAACAAAAGGAGGAAACATGGAGACAAAAGTGAAGGGATGTGTTTCATCATTTGCAAATCAACAAAGATTAACTAATTCTATCTGGGATATAAATGGGGATCAGAATGAGTTTATTTCATCTATTTGGAGTAGTTTTTTGAAGTCTTTCCCCATTATTAACCAGTCGATCTGTTGGGTCGTCGACCGAGGTACTCAAAGATACAAGTCCCTCATACTAAAATTGTACTGGCAGCTCTGGCCTAGTCTGCCTCGAGCCAATGTTATTCATATTCTCAATAACGAATGCTATAGTTTCAAGACATAAAAATATCTCGTTATTACCCAAGACAAGGGTGAAATATCAAAGATACAAGTCCCACATACTAAAATGGTACTGGTAGCTTTGGCCTAGTCTTCCTTGAGCCCATGTTATTGATATGCTGCACGACATCCATCCTACAACAAAAGCTACAGAGCATGATTACACCAGTGCTTCCTTCTCCAAAGAAGCAAGATGTTTCAAATTTAGCTTCAAGGCAAGTCAATTCAATCATCAGACCTCCTATCAAGGCTTATGTTGCACAAAAAGGTGAGGCTGAGCAATATGAATAAATTTATCTTATTTAATTTTATTATTTAATATATCTTATTTAATTTAGATTCTAGAAAGCTGCTAGCACAGATTTTCCTGTATACTATCATCTCTGGTCTTCATTAGAAATGCTTATTAATGCTCCAGTATTAATCCACTATTTAATGTCTAATGACTTCCAATTGCTAGGCTGGTTTCAGTTTTCAAGCTTTGTTATTTCAAATTTGGTATTCTGTAGTGTTTGGCTTTGCCTGAATTTGAATGCTTGATTGTTTCTTTATTCAAATTTATTACACAGAGAGTTGGGAACATGGATGTTTTAGTTTGTTCAAACATTAGAGCTGTGTTTCATTTTGGAATTGCATCTGCATTTAAAGAATAGAAATCTGAAATCATAGAATCTGTTCTTCCATATTATTAACATGAATTATGTTTTTTATTTTGAAGTAAAAATCTTTTGCAGAGTTTGAAATTGTAGATAATTTTGTGATGGAAGTGAGATTTGCTTACTATTTTCCAGTTCTTGACATTAGCATATGTCCTAAAATTTTGTGAAATTTATTGATTGAATCTCTTTCCTAGAACATTGCCATTTTTAGATGTTAACTTCAACTTTGGAGTCGCCAGATGTTTACACAAAATCTTGTAAACATTAGATCGATCGCGAAGTGTCACAACGAAGCATATCCCCTTATTTAAAATCCAATAATTTAAAATCTTTGCCTCCACAAAAATAAAATAATAGGCAGTTTTAGGGTGTCCTTGTAGTGTGCATTATGGTCAAGGTACTGGAAAAGGTTGCTGGTTGAGAGTCCATTAATCCTGCTTCATATGCTGATGATATGTGATCACTCTATGGTTTATTCTATGATGTTGCTGATGTATTTGTCTTTATTATGGAAGTACCACATGCTGGTTTTTGGTAGCTATGGATCATGGGAAATAATGACATGTTATAAGCAGGTTCATTGTCATTATGTGTTATCGCATGTATTGCATATTATATATGGCCAGGGTTTCACTTGATTACAAATTGTCTAAAGGCAGAGTAACGAATGAGGTAATGCAACAGTATATTGTAAGCAGGTTCATTGTCATTGTGTGTTATCGCATGTATTGCATATTATATATGGCCAGGGTTTCAGTAGATTACAAGTTGCCTACAAGTAGAATAAGGAATGAGGTAATGCAATGGTATGTGTGGTTTACGAAGGCTCCATGGTTGATGTGGCTCAAAAAAAAATTGGCTTTAGTTAGGTTGGGGTACCCGCAACAAAACAAGCATATTTAGTGCAAACACTATTAGTTTATAAACAAAGTAGGAGTGCATGGAACTCATGATCTTTTAGGTTTCCATCCTGGTGCTTCACCTAGATGTTTTAAATATGGACTTAGAACTGTTTAGCTACAAGGGTTCTACTATTAAGGGTTTGTTAGGCCCATTCAGAGTTTGCTTTAGGGCAGTATTTTTTATGGAGACCTCAACTGAGTATTGTGGGGATTGTTTCTTATGGCTTTGGTTGTATGTTCATCCCCACAGACTATGTCAGCAGATTGCTATGGTAATCGACCATTGATGTGTAGGTCCATTTCCTCATTTGCATGAACCCTTGAAATTTTGAAAAGGGAAACAAAATTACCTGTCTTTACGATACTCTCATTTTTTATTGTTCTTAGGAATCTGAAATAGAATGGTATTTAGGTTTCTTATTTTCAATTGAGGGCACCATGTTGTCAGCCAATGAACCCCCTGATCTATGTTGTGCCAACAACCTATTTTAAATATGATCTCTTCTGAATTTTTGATTCCAAATAAGGATTATTCATATTCCCTAATTGCAATGGAGTAGGAAACAGTGCAATGTTAGTGTAGAATCTCACTGAAGACAGGTCTAATTAACTTTGGATGAGCACAACAGGTTTAATATTGCTTCTATTTAATTGTACAATTTTCATAGGAGAATTCTAAAACAACTAAATTCCTAGACACAAAAACAAATTCTTCAAGTGGAACTAAGCAACAAATAATTAAATATGTGTTAGTTTACATATCTAAGCATATCCCTCTCCCCATCCTCGTTTATATGTCAAAATATGTGTCAGTTTCAAATCCTTTTCATACATGCCTATCGTGGAATGATGGTAAGAATTTCTCCACATGAATGGTTGAAGCTACGCCAGTATCACAAGTTTTTAGGATTTTTGTCGCAAATTTAAATGAAGTTAGTTTTCGACATAGTTCTAAGTTGCAAAGGCCATTATTAATGGAAGTTTATCATGTTCTATAATTTAAGGAAGCATCCACACCTATGTTGTTACAAAGAAAAGAAGACAGACATGCAATGCTCAAACATTGCATATTGAATGGTGATAATCATCAATTACAACCAGTAGTTAAGAACATGGATTTCCAGAAGTACAACGACATGAACTCGAGTTGGTTCACAAGGTTTTTTTGGCTTAGCAATACCCTATGTAGAACTCAATACATAAGGTAGAGCAAAACCCAATTTAATAAAAATATATAACTAGAGATACAAGCATTAGGTGATTTGTCATATGTGCAAAAAGAGCAAATGTTTCATCTTACAAATCAGGTTTCTGCTAAGGATATCAGCTTGTAGATGTCCTTGATCACCATGGTATGGATGAATATGCTATTTTCCCTAGGTTTTGCATCAAAAACTTGGTGAAGCAGAATATGTGGTGAATGTTTATATGTAAATGTGATTACTAGGCTACCCTGCCAACAAAATATCAATCTTGACTGCTTACAATGGTCAAAGGCACTTGATTCCCAATATGATCAAACAAAGGCATGCCTAATCCTCTCATTAGATCTTTGAGAAAGGTGACGACTGTTGACAGGTTTCAAGGTCAACAAAATGACTAATGTATCACTCTCTCTAGTCTGAACCAGATTTGTAGGCCACCTTCGAGATGTTAGTAACTTAGTAGACTTGTTTCCATGTCCCAAGCTGGTTTGGGCTTATATGTATTATGGCATTTCTCTTTGATTAAACAATGAGATAAAATACAACCCACTTTTCAAACTGATACTCCAACACCATGATAAGCTCACTTTTGAATTTGGATAAAACAACTTGACCCACATGGCATCTTTGTTGAGGGCACTGGTAGGATTCATATTGTGAGTGGACTAGAGATGGAGCACATTACCTTGAGCAAATTTTTATCAACTTTACGAAGGACAAACAATAGAGCGACAAGTAATTATTCATTATCCTAATCAACAAATACAGGGATACAATTCAGGGCTATCAGGAGAGGAATTTACAAGCATGTCAAAACCATGCCCTGGTGAAATATATGCACAGTTAGAGCTCAAAGATGAAAAGGCATTAAAGAATTATGAAGAAAATCTCAATCATGGTGAGTTTGTAGAAAAGGGTGCCTTAAAAAGGATTAAAAGGCACAAGTTGAGGGTGTAGCTAGGTGGCACTTACAGTTCATTGCACAAAGTAGAAGTGACACCTAGAACAAAACATAGTTAACTAAAAGTTGGCTTCAATGTTATTTTTAGACTCGTGCAAGCAGGAGGGAAACAACAGTCACATAGGATAAGGATGCATGCATCACTTGGTTGTTAGCTTAGCTATCATTCATGCAAGGAGGCACAACTAAAGAAATACCTTTGTGCTATTTTGGAACAACAGTTAGACTGATGACTTTCATCTCACCCTCCTAATATAAAATAGAACACCCTTTTATAATACAACAATAATGTAAAATATGATGCACAACGTAGAATGCTCCTCACTCCAATATCCATGTGAGACAAAAGTTAGTTTTGCAAAACATGTGAAATAAAGGTAGTCTGTTTGTGACCACCTGACTTGGCAATGCACATTGCAATGTTGCATGCTACAACTTTGAGGCTTTGAGCTCATGGAGAAGGAATTGAGTGTGATGGCTTAATTTTCTCTTTCAAATAAGTAATCTATAAAGGGAAACATGGGGCTAGTGTTGACTAAAGATATCATCTATATAGAAATCATGAATGGTTATGGAAGGTTTGAGCCCATGTACCCTAATGAAGTAACCCAAAGTGCAGTTGGGACATTTTTCCTTTGTTTTTTTTATTTATTGTGGTGTCCCCTAGCCATTGGAAGGCCATACAAAGGAACCAACTTTCAAACGAACCACTCAGTTGAAACCAAACTAGCTCTTCATTCACTTATAAAGGAAGCATGCCCATTCATAACAAATAAACTACAACTAAATGTAAGATTAAATTCACATAAAGATAAATATGAGCCTTGGATTGGATTTTATGGTGAGCTTTAACTTGCATAAAAGAGTCATTCAAGAACACATGGAGAATTGGTCTCAAGACCTAGATCTAAAACTGAGCAACATAATTGAGCTATGAAATTTCCAACGAATGTGTACAAGCCTCATAGACTCGATTTGGTCATTGACGAATGATGCTCCATCACAATATCAACGATTAGAGCACCTGGAGGTTAAGCCCTTGAAGCCTCTCCCGATGCATCTATAAAACATTGTTGTTGATCCTATCGTCAAGATCCCATTTTTTTTACTTTTGGATGCACATTAATCTTTAGGATTCATATTGCCTTTGACGCCCTTTATATCTCTATCCCACATTGATTGTGGGAATGTCTAAACTTTTGTTTACATACATGTGTGTTCTTTATTATATCAACACATTGTGCACATTATATACCATAGTGGCCATGAGATGAACTCTTTCAACACTAGATTTGGTTATGAATTGTGGTTGGATATGGTGGACTTGCAAAGACAATAAATGTAAAGATTGGGCTCAGCTAAGACCTAATCTTTTACAATTTATTTTTACAAGAAACCATATATATAACAACTGGAGGCACTAAGGACTAGAGTGGAATAGTATAGTCCCCATAGAAAAGTCCCATATCTAGAGGTATTGTGGTATTAGGAGATTGATTAGGTGTCCTTTCACATTGTAATCTTAAAGGGCATGTGAATGATGTAAGTCCAAAACAATACATTTTTTTTAATTGGATCTCTGACCCATTATTGTTATTTTCTTAGTAGAGTGAGTTTGATTTGTGTTGAGCATTTAGATATTTCCCACCATATTATTCAACCATCCTCACCATGAATCTAGGGCTCTAAGTTCCAATCTTTCTTTAATCACCGAGGATTGATCCTCACAACTAAGATACAAAACTTTATCTTAAACTAAAATACAGAGCGGTTGGGGGATTCATCCCCTATAGTCATAGTGGATAGTGGTGGGAGATGATATGAAACTAGATAATATGTAAGGTTGTAGGTTGTAGAGTGTACATTATTATGAGAAAGAATCACCACTCTTTATCAACATAAATCTTATCCAATATTTTCTTAAACTCTATAAATTCTTCACTAATTGACAAACAATTTTTAACACATATTGACCCTGGAAAATCTACTTCAAGAAAAATATAACGATGGATTGGCTTTGACTACATTTTAATGATTCTTTTAAAAGAGGAGAATTATATATTACAACAAATCCAGTGAGTATAGAATATTGTGTAAGTGAATCTAGTTTCTATAACATTTTTTTCCTCTGTCTTGGCTTGCAATCTTCATTTAGAATGAGAATTGGCTAGACTCCAAACCTGCTTATTTTTAATAGTTTTTGTTCCAAGCGTTATCATTACCATGACAATGACAAGGATAAGGATGATGATGATGATGACGACAATGACAATCATCATCAAAACAATGATACTAACAATGATGAATATTGGTGAGATACGGATGGATCCACACACATCCACTGTGAAGGGTATAATTGCCAACATGTCAAAGTTTAATATGATGGTTTTGGTCATTCATTTTGGTGGTAGGATTTTAGGTTGGACTTGCAAAGTATTATGTTGAGGTTTCTTGCCTTGTATACCATTGCAGTGAGACCAAAACAAAACCATGAATTCAATGAGATTTTTTTTGCACCCTATTTCAAAGAGCTAACACACATAAGCTTTTCATAATGGTGTAACGAGTTAACACACATAAGATTTCACTCGTAGTGCCATGTTAGAAGGAAAGCTAACTCCAGCTAGATTTCCATCATGGTTTAATGTATTTGATGACAATGTCGTAGTGTTAGATGGAAAGCTACCTTATGAAAGCTAACACACATTAGCTTTTACTCATCGTGCAATGTTTTAAGAATGAAAGCTAACTTCAGCTATAATTTCATCATGGTGCATTATGATTGATGACAATGTCACCGTGCTAGATGGAAAACTACACTATGAAAGCTTACACGCATTAGATTTCATTCACCATGCAACGATTTAAGGATGAAAGCTAACTTCAGCTAGGTTTCCAACACGGCTCAATATGATTGATGACAATGTGGTTGTTTACATGGAAAACTACCTTATGAAAACTAACACACATTAGCTTTCACTCATCGTGCCATGTTGTTAAAATGAAATTTAACTCCAACTAGATTTCCATCATGGTGTAATGAGCTAACACACATAAGATTTATCTTATAGTGCCATGTTGTTAGAAGGAAAGCTAACTCCAGCTATATTTCCATCATGTCGTAATGTATTTGATGACAATGTGACCGTGTTAGATGGAAAACTACCTTATGAAGGCTAAAAAACATTAGCTTTACTCACCGTGCAATGTCTTAAGAAAGAAAGCTAACTCTAGCTAGATCTCCATCATGGTGCATTGTGATTGATGACAATGTGGTTGTGCTAGATGGAAAACTAAATTATGAATGCTAACACACATTAGATTTCACTCACCATGCAATGATTTAAGGATGAAAGATAACTCTAGTTAGATTTCCATCATGGTGCAATGCGATCGATGACGATGTGGTTGTGTTAGATAGAAAACTACCTTATGAAAGCTAACACACATTAGATTTCACTCATCATGCCATGTTGTTAAAAGGAAAGCTAACTCCAACTAGATTTCCATCATGGTGTAATGTATTTGATGACAATGTGGTTGTGTTAGATGGAAAACTACCTTACGAAAGCTACCACACATTAGCTATTACTCACTGTGCAACATTTTAAGAACGAAATCTAACTTAGATAGATTTCCAACATGGTACATTTTAATTGATGATAATGTGGTTGTGCCAAATGGAAAACTACATTATGAAAGCTAAGACATATTAGATTTCATTCACCGTGCAACGATTTAAGGCTGAAAGCTAACTCAAGCTATATTTCCATCACAGTGCAATTTGACAATGTGGTTGTGTTAGATGGAAAACTACCTTATGAAAGCTGACACACATCAGCTTTCACTCATCGTGCCATGTTGTTAAAAAGAAAGCTAACTTCAGCTATATTTTCGTAATGGTGTAATGAGCTAACAAACATAATCTTTCACTCATAGTGCCATGTTAGAAGGAAAGCTAACTCCAGTCAGATTTTTATCATGGTGTAATGTATTTGATGACAATGTGGCAGTGTTAGATGGACAGCTACCTTATGAAAGCTAACACACATTAGCTTTTACTCACCATGCAAGGTTTTAAGAACGAAAGATAACGACAGGTAGAGTACCATCATGGTGCATTGTGATTTATGACAATGTGGTTGTGCTAGATGAAAAACTATACTATGAAATCTTACAGACATTAGATTTCACTCACAGTGCAACGATTTAAGGATGAAATCTAACTTCAGCTAGATTTGTAGCACAACGCAATGTGATTGATGACAATGTGGTTTTGTTACATGGAAAAATACCTTATCAAAATTAACACACATCAGCTTTCACTCATCGTGCCATGTTGTTAAAAGGAAAGCTAACTCCAGCTAGATTTTCATCATGGTGTAATGAGCTAACACACATAAGATTTCCCTTATAGTGCCATGTTGTTAGAATGAAAGATAACATTTCCATCATGGTGTAATGTATTTGATGAAAATGCAGCTCTGTTAGATGGCAAACTACCTTATCAAGAATGAAAGCTAATTCCAGCTAGATTTCCATCATGGTGCATTGTGATTGATGACAATGTGGTTGTGCTAGATGAAAAAATACACTATGAAATCTTACACACATTAGATTGCACTCATTATGCAATGGTTTAATGATGAAAGCTAACTCCATCTAGATTTCCAACATGGTGCAATGTGCTTGATGACAATGTGGTTGTGTTACATGGAAACCTACCTTATGAAAGCTAATACACATTAGATTTCACTCATCGTGCCATGTTGTTAAAAGAAAAGCTAACTCCAACTAGATATTCATCATGGTGTAATAATCTAACACACATAAGCTTTCCCTTATACTTCCATGCTGTTAGAAGGAAAGCTAACTCCGGATAGATTTTCATCATGGTGTAATGTATTTGATAACAATTTGGCTGTGTTAGATGAAAAACTACCTTATTAAAGCTAAAAGACATTAGATTTACTGACCATGCAATGTTTTAAGAATGAAAGCTAAGTCTAGCTAAATTTTCATCATGGTACATTGTGATTGATGACAATGTGGTTGTGCTAGATGGAAAACTACATTATGAAAGATAACACACATTAGATTTCACTCATCATGCAATGATTTAAGGACGAAATATATCTCCAACTAGATTTCCATCATGGTGCAATGTGATCGATGACGATGTGGTTGTGTTAGATGGAAACTACCTTATGAAAGCTAACGCACATTAACTTTCACTCATCGTTCCATGTTGTTAGAAGGAAAGCTAACTTTAGCTAGATTTGCATCCTGGTGTAATGTATTTGATGACAATGTGGTTGTGTTAGATGGAAAACTACCTTACGAAAGCTAACATAGATTAGCTATTACTCATCGTACAACATTTTAAGAATGAAAGCTAACTCTATCTAGATTTCCAACATGGTGCATTTTGATTGATGACAACGTGGTTGTGCTAAATGAAAAACTACATTCTAAAAGCTAACACACATCAGATTTCACTCACCATGCAATGATTTAATATTGAAAGCTAACTCCAGCTAGATTTCCATCACGGTGCAATGCGATAATGTGGTTGTGTTAGATAGAAAGCTACCTTATGAAAGCTAATAGACATTAGCTTTCACTCATCCTGCCATGTTGTTAAAAAGAAAGCTAACTCCAGCTAGATTTTCATAATGGTGTAATGAGCTAACACACATAAGCTTTCACTCATAGTGACATGTTAGAAGGAAAGCTAACTTTAGCTATATTTCCATCATGGTGTCATGTATTTGATGACAATGTAGTTGTATTAGATAGATAACTACTTTATGAAAGCTAACAAACATTAGGTTTTACTCACTGTGCAATGTTTTAAGAACAAAAACTAACTCCAACTAGATTTCCATCATGGTGCATTATGATTGATGACAATGTGGTTGTGCTAGATGAAAAACTACACTATGAAAGCTTACACACATTAGGTTTCACTCACCATGCAATGATTTAAGGATAAAAGATAACTTCATCGAGATTTCCAACACAGCGCAATGTGATTGATGGCAATGTGGTTGTGTTACATGAAAAAATACCTTATGAAAGTTAATACACGTTAGCTTTCACTCATTGTGCCATGCTGTTAAAAGGAAAGATAACTCCAGTTAGATTTCTATCATGGTGTACTGAGCTAACACACATAAACTTTTCCTTATAGTGCCATGTTGTTAGAAGGAAAACTAACTCCAGCTATAATTCCATCACGGTGTAATGTATTTGATGAAAATGTGCCTATGTTAGATGGAAAGCTACCTTATGAAGGCTAACAAACATTAGCTTTACTCATCATGCAATGTTTTAAGAATGAAAGCTAATTCCAGCTAGATTTCCATCATGGTGCATTGTGATTGATGATAATGTGGTTGTGCTAGATGGAAAAATACACTATGAAAGCTTACACACATTAAATTTCACTCACCATGCAACGATTTAAGGATGAAAGCTAACTCCAGCTAGATTTCCAACATAGTGCAATGTGATTGATGACAATGTGGTTGTCTTACATGTAAAATTACCTTATGAAAGCTAACACACATTAGCTTTCACTCAACGTGTCATATTGTTAAAATGAAAGCTACCTCCAGCTAGATTTCTATCATGGTGTAATGAGGTAACACACATAAGTTTTCCCTTATAGTGCCATGTTGTTAGAAGGAAAACTAACTCCAGCTAGATTTCCATCATGGTGTAATGTATTTGATAACAATGTGACTGTGTTAGATGGAAAAATACCTTATGAAAGCTAACATACATTAGCTTTAATCACCATGCAATGTTTTAAGAACGAAAGCTAACTCTAGCTAGATTTCCATCTAATGCATTGTGATTGAGGACAATGTGGTTGTGCTAGATGGAAAACTACATTATGAAAGCTATCACACATTAGATTTCACTCACCATGCAATTATTTAAGGATGAAATCTAACTCTAGCTAGATTTCCATCACGGTGCAATGTGATTGATGACGATGTGGTTGTGTTAGATGGAAAACTACCTTATGAAAGCTAACACACATTATATTTCACTCATCATGCCATGTTTTTAGAAGGAAAACTAACTACAAATAGATTTGCATCATGGTGTATTGTATTTGATGACAATTTGGGTGTGTTAGATGGAAAACTACCTTATAAAATCTAACACACATTAGCTATTACTCACTGTGCAACGTTTTAAGAATGAAAGCTAACTGTAGCTAGATTTCCAACATAGTGCATTTTGATTGATGACAATGTGGTTATGCTAAATGGAAAACTACATTATGAAAGCTAACACACATTAGATATCACTCACCGTGCAACGATTTAACGTAGAAAGCTAACTTCAGCTAGATTTCCATCACGGTGCCATGTGACAATGTGGTTGTGTTAGATAGAAAACTAATTCCAGCTAGATTTTCATCATGGTGTATTGACCTAACAAACATGATCTTTCACTCATCGTGCCATTTTGTTAGGAGGAACGCTAACTCCAACTAGATTTCCATCATGGTGTAATGTATTTGATGACAATGCGGTTGTGTTAGATGAAAAACTATCTTATGATTGATGACAACGTGGTTGTGTTAGATGGAAACTGCATTATGAAAGATAACACATTAGATTTCACTCATCGTACAATGATTTAAGGACTAAAGCTAACTTCAGCTAGATTTGAATTATTGCAACTATGTTACCTTTTTGAACATACACTTCATATGGTTTAACCTTAATTACAAACTACAATTCAAATGTGTTACAAAAATTGGGAGGAGTTACAATGGAAAATATAATTTTGACAAGAGGGGACTATGTTGACCTCCTAATTAATGGTCAAGATATTGGACTAGGAAGGGTTGAATCTACAGAGACTACAACTCGTTATGGTGGAAAAATGCTTAATGTAATTCAATTATGGTTTTGATAATTGATGTCATTGAACCACATTTGATTGTGGAAGATGTTGATGAAGGGGACTTACATCCATGGAAGATCATAGATTTGAGGCATAACAAAGGTAAATCAAAATATTGAAGCACATGTTAAGTGTTTTTTAGAGTACATTGCTTGTTTTTTTGAGCAAATACTAAGTTTGTTTAATTTGTTGTATAGGTGCAAATGCCTCTTCTGCATTTTCTATTGGAGACAAGGTAGATCTTTCAGAATGTGGAGTTAAGGTGGGTGAAAGTTCCATATTCAATACAAATATTGGTCATAAGGTGCATGGAAGGATGGTAAATAAATGATCCATAGTGGTTAACATTGAGAAGGTGTTAAAACATGATGCTCTCTTGCCACATCCAACAGTATTTGAGAATACACTAGGGGGTGCATTGGGATCTTATGAGATTTGGCTAGAACCAGATTTGGAAACTCATTGTCATGATCATCCAGTAAATACTCCCCAAGATAGTCTTACATTCACATGTAAAAAGGTTTCTCTTACACATGAATGCATAGGAACAAGCATGTGCATTGCCAAATGGATCATAGTTAATGTTCGTGAGTATGACATCATTGAGGATGAAATGTTAGGTGAAAAGGAATTATGTGTAAAATCAAAATCTGTTGTAGGAACAAACTTGGGTTTGTCGTTGACAGGTATGCTAACACATGGGCATAGCACAGGAGGTTTTGGTCATTTCTCCCTACCATCTGTACACATGGGATCACATTTTACCATTACATCTCTTGCAAAGTGCTTGAGGGACCTTGAAGACCCACAGCTTGATATTTATGGTGATTTTATTTATGAGAGTGGAAGTTCAAGAAACACAGTTTCAAATGCATTATTTCAAAACTCTATTTACTCAAAATGTAGAGTGTACAAGGATGCTTTCCTATCTTTAAATGGAAGCTCAAAAAATCAAAATCTTGATTTTAAACCTCTTCCTCCACATTTATTGTTACAATTGGACAATGCAGCTAGTGATAATAAGAATCGTTATGTTTTCATGTTTCTATCAGTATTAACTACACTTGGTGTCTTCATCACTATTGAGGTTGGGTTCTTGCTTGTGGGGCACACCCATGAAGACATAGATGGAACCTACGGAAGAATGTCTTCCAACTTGAAAATTAAAGACATATATTATTTACCTAAGATGATGGATACATATTGCACAATAGAAGAAAAACATGTGTTTCCACCTAAACTTATTGACAAAGTGTATGACTTCAAAAGTTTTCTTAATGGGTACATCAAGGAGGGGGAAAATGCACTAGTTGGACATCTTAATGTCCAATACTTCCAATTTCTTGTACTCAATGATGTTCTAGTTATGAGGTATAAAGAATCCATCAAAGACATTGAGTGGTCAGAACCAGTTGAGTTGTGGAATATAGATGATGAAGGTTGACCTATATTTCCCACAGGGAAACCATATTTCTTACGTCCCAAAGGAAATGATGTTTATTTAAAAGAACTAAAGGAATGGCTAACATCATACACAAAAATGTGGAAAGAGACTATTGGCAATGAGAATTCACCAATTGTCACAAAGGAATGGAATAAAAAACTAGAGTATTGGAAAATTGTTATTGATGCATTAGATGGAATCTATAATGACCATACACCCTTGGATGAAAGTGATTCTTCTTCTAATGATTTTTGGCCCAAGACGAGGCAAAATTTTAACGTTGATGGTAATGCACTCCATGAAATATCAAGTATTATGGACGGGGATTTTGATAATGTGACAAATGAACCGATATATGTTGGACCCAAGTGCAACAAGCCAAAGCCAACATTTGATCCTAGAATTGATGTTGAGAAATGAAATATTTTACTTGTTAGATCAAGAAATGAGGATGAAGGAGAGATGATTTAGATGGCAAAAGCTACCTCAGATATCTTCCAGGATGATGACAACGAGACCCTTCATGAAAAGATTGATTGGTGGCATCCTAGCTCAGGGAAATACAAGGGAAATTTTTTAGAACAATATTGGGTACCAAATCATGATGACACAGACCTTGGATCTATTCCAGTTAATACCATAGTTTGGGCATGGATGCCAAACAAAGGAGATTGCAGGAAGACCAAGATAAATAAATTTGGTGTACAAGCTATACTTGATCTGCTTGAGCAGATATAAGGAGATTAGGTGGAGATGATTCATGAATGTAATTTTGCTTTTTGAATGACTTTTAGTATACATGAAGAAACTTTTTCAATGTTTGTAGTATAATAAATACTCTTCAAGCTACTTTTTGAGGAATTTTATATTATTTACTACATATGTGAAAATTTCACTTCAAGTTCATTGTTAATTCATGTGATGATACTTTATGCGAATTAGATAACACCATTCAAATTTTAACTTTTCAATTTGTCTTTTCGAACAACACAGCATCTCACTATATCAATTGTGCATAATTATATTTATTAATGCATGTACAAAACCCTTACCTTATTTATTATTATCTTTTGCTCACTCTCTTCAATACCACTTTGAACTTTTCATTTTGTTCCCTTGATGATTGGTGGAGTGTCCACTTGAAATGTAGGGACGTTTCAACACACAATTTAATTCCATAAACTCTCTGTCATTATGATTAACTGTGGAAATATTCATCCTCAAGCTGTACTTGATCTGCTTGAGAAAATATACGGAGATTAGGTGGAGATGATTCATGAATGTAATTTTGCTTTTTGAATGACTAATTAATATACATGAAGAAAAAGTTGTCAATGTTTGTAGTATATCAAATATTCTCTTCAAGCTACCTTTTGAGGAATTTTATATTATTTGCTACCTATATGAAAATTTTGGTTCAAATTCAATGTTAATTCCTGTGATGATACTTTATGTGAATGTACGTTAAAACATCTTATAGACTTTCTTTGTGACTAAATGTAAGGCACTTGCACTAAGGTTTGAAGTTAATTTTCCCTATTATTCGTTGTTATCGTTGATATAAATTTAATTGTACTACTATGTTGCATTCAAATTCATAATTATATTTTCTCATGTAGACTTTAAACTGGTGCCAACTTTCTACTAGTATATTAACTTATACTCAATAAATACAGTACTAACATTTTGAGTGTGCAGGTTTTATCAATTTGTCATCATTGTGATTTATTTTCTGGATTAAACTGTGTGAACGTTTTTCACACCAACGTTTTGAGTGGACACTCCACCCATGCTTATTACGGGAACCATGAAAAACTCATTGTGGACTAAAAATATTTCACATAACTTAATCCAGAAAATCAATCATTAAGTAGTAACATCATGTTAGCTTTAATTCATGTTAGACATTATCGTCAAATACTTTGCATCATAAAGACAATTTAATCCATGTGAGATTTAATGCAGATCGTAATGCACTGCATGTAATATAAGTATTATGGATGGAGATTTTGATAATGTGACGAATGAACTAGTATATGTTGGAACCAAGTGCAACAAGCTAAAGCCAAGATTCAATCCTATGATTGAAGTTGAGAAAGGAAAGATGTTGCTAGTTAGATCATGAACTGAGGATGAATGAGAGATGATTTGGATGGCAAAATCCACCTCATATATATTCCAGAATGATGAAAGTGAGACTGTTCATGTAAATGTTGATTGATGGAAGCCTAATTCAGTGAAATACAAAGGAAAATTTTAGAACAATATTGGGTACCAAACCTTGATGACACATTACTTGGATCTATTCTAGTTAATACCATAGTTTGGGCATGGATGCAAAATAAATAAGATTGCAGGAAGACTACGATAAATAAATGTGGTGTACAAGTTGTAATTGATTTGTTTGACTGGATATAAGGAGATTAGGTGGAGATGGTTCATGAATGTAATTTTCTCTTTGAACGAGTTATTAATATACTAGAAGACACACTTTTCAGTGTTTGTTGTATATCAAATATTCTCTTCAAGCCTTTTTTTGAGGAATTTTATATTATTTACTAATATGAAAATTTTGGTTCAACTTCTATGTTAATTCATGTGATGGTACTTTATGTGAATTAGATAACACCATTCAAGTTTTAACTTTTCAATTTGTTTTTTACAAAAACTCAACATGTCACTATATCAAATGTGCATAATCATATTCAATAATCAATCTTAAAACATCTTCTAGACTTCCTCTGTGAATAAATGTAAGGCACTTGCAATAAGGTTTGAAGTGACTTTTCCCTATTATTTGTTATTGTAATTGATATAAATTTAATTGTTCTACTTTGTTGCATTCTAATTAATATTATATTTTCTTCTGTAGAGTTTAAAGTGCTGCGAACTTTGTACTAATGCAATATCTTATACTCAACAAAGACAAAGTCGTAACATTTTCAGAGTGCAAGATTTCGCAGTTTGTCATCATTGTGAATGATTTTTTGGATTAAGTTGTCAATGAGTTTTTCAAACCAACATTCCAAGTGGGAACTCCATGCATGATCGTCGGAAGAACAATGAAAAATTCATTATGGTTTGAAAAGCTTTCACAGAGCTTAATCTCAAAAATCAATATCCAAGTATTAACATTTAATGTTAATACTACATAAGTTAATAATAGTCACAACACAATATTAATATGTTGTTAAATAACTTTATATTATGTCAGAAATTTCTTACACAAATTATTAATAATTCACTAGTCAAATATTGATGACTTTTGTTTTAATACGTAAATATAAATATAAATATTAATGATAATCAAAGTATATCATTAAATACATTTATAGGTAAAAATTCTCACATAAATATGTTATTCTTAAAATCAACATTCATCAACTTAGTTTTTAATACACCACCACCACCAACAATTATAGTAATAAATTATGTCTCTAATTCATAATTTATTTTAGTCATTACTAAGATAAAACCCATTTTACTCTAAGTCATAAAATATTTTCTCTTGTCCACTATCAAGTGCTTCCAACTTCCAAAAATAAAACATCTTACTCAAAAAAAAAATAGACTTAGTATGGTAACTCAACCTAGACACATTAGTTAACATAATTTCAATTAAATGAAATTCCAAGATAATAATAGCAACACTCATTGATTATTAATGTCATCAAATAAATTTAATAATAATATGCAAAAACTATTCTACAATCTATTTTTCGTGATATAATCATTGATCTTAACTTATATTAGAAAATATAAATAATAGTAATATAAATAAATTATATTTTTATTCTAACGTATAATTGATTTTGATCGTTAAAATAATAAACTTAGCATAGTAACACTTAATATATAATAGTTTTCTTGTCACTTGTAAAATGTTGTCAACCTTCTAATATATTACAACATGGTACTCAATACATACAATATTACTTGTTATGTTGAGAATTAAAATTGCTATAGTAACAAACACATTTGTATTATGTCATTAAATAGTTTTTAAATGGGTCATTCTAAAATTGTGCCAACCTTCTACTAGTATAGGAACTCAACACCAACAATGTACTAGTTACCATATCAAATTATAATTCAATTGCTTTATCATAGTAACATATACAATATTAATGTAAGCACTTCTTTCGCACAATAGCTTTCTTATCTTATGAGCGTGAGGAGCTCGAGGAACGTAGTGTGAGGAGCACGCTAGGGTTTTCAGCACAGTTTCTCGGCCATGGCTGCCCCTAGGGGTGGGGATTCGGGCCCTCCCCCTTCGATATCTGATGAATATGCTTTCAGGAAGCTGATAGCCAATGGAGGAAAGCGCAAGGCCTCTCTTGTAGTGCCTAAATTCATAAAAAATCTTGAAGAAATTCCAGAAATCACCTTGCCAGAGACACAGTCAGTTAAAATAGCCCTTGCTCTCTCCAAGAGAGGTCTAGTCGGCGAATTCATGGGTTTATGGCCCTCAGCAAAAACAACAGATGATTGGATCCAAAGAAACTGGAAGCCCCACCTCAAAAAAGGAGTCACCTGTTACCCATTAAGCAGTGGCTTCTTCCTATTTGAGTTTATAAACAAGGAGGACAAAGATCTCATATTCAGAAACGGGCCATACTTTATGAGTACCTAGGGGCTGTACTTGAACCGCTGGACCCCGGATTTCGATCCCACGACAGAATTGCCTAAGGAGGTGCTTGTGTGGGTCAGGTTACCCAATCTGTCAGTCCATTGCTGGAACTATGAAGCTCTTCAGAATATAGGTAATGGTATAGGTAAATTCGTTGATAGAGCAGACAATAAATCCATTTACAACTGTGCCAGAATATGTGTGGAAGTAGACCTGGAGGCAGGTCTTCCAGAGGCCATGAAGATATCTCTCGGATCCTGGTCCCATTACCAGAAAGTTGACTATGAGCACTTACCCTTCAAATGCAGAACCTGTCAAGAGCATGGGCATTTTCAGAGAAACTGCCCAAAGAACCAAATAGCCAAAAAGGAAGATGCTGAAGGTTGGCAAAAGGTTAAGAAAACCAAAGCAGGTCCAAAAAGGAATGTGCAGGTGAACCACCCATCAAACTCAAACCCAAGCCCTCCTCAGGAGCCAATGAAAGAAGCTGCAGGCCAACCCAATGAATCTGGCAAAGATCCCTTCAATATAGCCTCTCAATCCCCGGCCCCCTCAGGAAGTCCAAATCCTGCCAATGGAACGCATCAAGAAGAAGACCCACCGAAATCGGATGAGGAACACATCTCTCTGGGAACTGAAACTGGAGCGGATTCTGATGGGGGGGCTACTGAGACCAGCAGCTCAGTTGGAACCCCTGAGAAGGTCCCAAGAGGAAAGAAGCCAGAGAGGAAAAAAAGAGAGGAGAAATCTTACAGGGATGTAACAGCAGGACTTCAGAAAACCATTCCTGATATGATTGAAACCAGATCCACAAAAAAAGGAAAGGCTTCGAAAGGAGCCACACCCCCCCCCTCCGGTTCCTAAATGCAATACGTCTCCTGGAACTGCAGAGGGCTGGGAAGTAAATCCAAAGAAGAAGCAATCAAAGATCTAGTAAGAATGTCTGCCCTAGATGTACTTCTGATCTAGGAGACGAAAATGGAGGAGCCTGAGACCATCCAAGCTAGCAAAAAATTTTGTAAGAAAGGAGAAGGCAGAGCCGTAAGTGCTAGGGGAGCCTCAGGAGGGATAGCCACCTTCTGGAACTCCTCTTCACTTTCTCTCCTTGAAGAACATAGATCCACTCACTGGTTGTTCACAAAATTGTTGCACAAAGAATCGGGACATATGGTAAGCCTGGTTAATATCTATGCCCCGTCCCTTCTTGGGGGAAAAAAAGAATGATGTGAAACACTGAATTCTTTCCTAGTATCTAATAATCATGAAAATATGGTACTTGCCAGGGATATGAATGTCACTCTCGCCCTTTGGGAAAAGAAAGGAGGCTCTCCAGTAAGAGATCCGACAAGGGAATGGGTTGAAGACATCATGCTGGACTGGGAGCTGGAGGATATCAAACCCACCTACGGAAAATTCACCTAGTCCAATAAAAGAGTGGGACCGGGGCACATTTCAGTGCGGCTGGACTGGTTCCTAGTACACTCTTCTTTCCTTATGCTAGGCCTCCACGCTTCTTCTGAAATTCTCCAAGCATGTACATCGGACCATAAGCCTATCTCGCTCACTTTGTCCATAGGTGAAAATATGGGCCCGATCCCATTCCGATTTATCCCTCTTTGGATCTAAATGGAGGGATTCCACGATTTGGTCTCAGCATCCTGGCAAAAGAATGTTTCGGGCTCTCCTTTCTTCATTTGGGAAGAAAAGCTACGAAGGCTCAAAGCTGAACTTAAAATTTGGGCAAAGGCTCTTCCTTCCCCCATCCTAGAAAGGAAAAAAGCTCAAAGGGCATTAGAAAAACATCAGCTTCAAATGGAGGATGCTCCGGCCACGCTGGAATTGATGAACGTTGAGATTGATTTGCAAAAGGAGCTTCACAAATCTCTGAGAAGAGAGGAAGAGTACTGGAGAATTAAATATCGTAGTACCTGGCTCCAGGCAGGCGATAAGAACACTTCTTTCTTCCACAAACATGCTGAGTGCCGCAAGAATCATAATACTATCAGTCAGATCCATTTCCAGGGGCAAACCATCAATAATATGGATGAAATAAAGCAGGCAGCGCACTTGCATTTTAAAAATCTGTACACTGAGGAGAACGCGATTCCTCCAAGGCATGATAAGTTTCCTCTCTCAGCAGTCCCCACACTGGTTAAGGAAGAATATAATAGAATGATGACGGCTCAAATTACTGTTGAAGAGATCAGCAATGCTATTCATGGGATGAATCCTGACAAAGTCCCCGGGCCTGATGGATTCACGGCCAGATTCTTCATAGCCTTCTGGGACATTATCCAAAAAGATCTAGTCAAAATGGTGAGAAAATCTTAGAAGTGCAATAAAATAGGTGGGAACACCAACTCCTCCTTTCTAGCTCTAATTCCCAAAGAGAAAGGGGCTCAAAACTTTGCCAGATTCCGACCCATTTCTCTCTGCAATACTGGTTACAAAATCATCACTAAATTCATAGCAAACAGAATCAAAAAAATTCTTCCCAAGATCATTCCGGAGAACCAGGGAGGCTTCATTCATGGCAGATATATTCAAGACAACATTGTCTTGGTGCAAGAAGTAATCCACTCGAGCTACCAAAGAAAGGAGAAATGTATGATATTCAAACTGGATCTTGCTAATGCTTTTGATAGAGTCCAGCTAAACTTTCTTTTTGTTGTGATGCACAAGATCGGGTTTCATCCTCAGTTGATCAGTTGGATCAAAGCTTGCATTTCTGGGCCCTAGATCTCCCCTCTGGTTAATGGAAGGCCCGCAAACTTCTTCCAAGACACTAGGGGGATTAGAAAGGGCTTCGCCTTATCCCCTCTACTCTACGCCCTTCAAGCTTCGGTTCTTAGCTTCCAGCTAGACAAGAGTCTTTAGCAGAGATCGCTGATAGGTCTTTTGATCTCTCTGAGAGTCAAGAGAATTAATCACGCTCAATTTGCTGGTGACACCCTTCTATTGGGCCATGCCTCTCTCCCCACAGCGAGAGCTTTCAAGAGAGAGCTGGATGCCTATAAAGAAATTTCTGGTAGTGAAATCAACCTGAGGAAAAGAAAAATATACAGCTAGAACTGCCCTCCTATTGAAATACTGGACATTTCTAGGGTCCTGGAAATGGATGGAACCACCACGTGGGAATCCATCAAATATCTCTGAATTCCGCTTGTTAAATCAGCCTCAAGAAACAGCCTTTGGATTCCATTGATGGACAAGCTCAAGCCCAGGATCTTAGCTTGGGGCACCAACTGGCTTAACAAAGCGGGGAAGCTTATCCTCATAAACTCTGTTCTTTCTGCCATGCTGATCTACCAAGATTCCATCCTCCTAGCTCCGAAAGGTATTGTGAAAGACATTGATAGACTATTGAGAAAATTCCTTTGGGAAGGGGGAAGAAGTGAAGGAAATAAAATGCACCTTATCAGTTGGGATAAGGTCAAAACTCCAAAGCTGGAAGGAGGGCTACAAATCAGAGATATGGCCATGCATAATGTGGCAATGGGAGGAAAGATTCTCTAGAAAATGATAAGTGGAAAAACCACCTGGAGCTCCAAAGCTCTTCGGACCAAATACTTCTTCGGTCATAAGGAAAGATGCCTGGAACGACCCCCCCATACCAAAAAAGGATCCCCCATCCTCTCTCTTTGCATGAAAGCCATTGACCTGATATCCTCCAATCTCACCTGGATACCAGGGAATGGGAAAAAAATCAAGCTCTGGGATGATTCCCTTTTAGGACAGCCCTCTCTTCAGAACCGGGAGGGGATGGCCAACATTAAAAATTGGCTTCATTCAGTAAGTAAAACCACCATTTGGGACCTTTCAGTTTGGAATACTGACGATTCTTGGAAGAATTGGGACCTAGGGGCTTACCCTCAACACTTGGAAAATGAAGCGCAGTCCCTCTTGGAAGCTCTTCAAGGATCCACCCCTCTTTCAGCCAAAAACAAGGATAAACTTGGCTGGGGCACCTTGAACGGTCACTACTCAGCGGCTGCTAGTTATTCAACATTGCAGGCTATCCCTTGGGCAGCCCCTGACCCCTCTGTATGGAGAAACCTTTGGAATCACTCCTCCCTTCCCAAAATAGATATTTTTTGCTGGTCTCTTCTGCACAATAGCATCCTTACCTGGGATAACTTAAAAAAAAGAGGATGGGAAGGGCCTTCAAGATGCCCGTTATGTGCCTGTCATGAGGAATCCTCTGACCATCTTTTCCTTAACTGCACCTTTGCTTTAGAGCTATGGACTGTCATCCCGGGGCAACTGAACTTGGCCCCTCCCCTTGCTCTTTCTACGATGTTCACTTATTGGCTTGAGGCAGCCCCTTTCTCCTTCACCAAGCTGAAGCTCTTAAAATAGTGTTGGATGTGGGTTCCAAAAATCCTTTGCTGGAAGTTGTGGCTGGAAAGAAACAACAGGATCTTTAGGGAAACGGCAAGGTCTCCACCCCAAGTTTCTCTCAAGGTGAAAGCGATGCTGGGAGATCTGGAAAATTCAAACTCCAACATCTACAATGAAGCAACTGCTGACAAAGATGATTACAGCTGGTTTCATAATCTTGATCCTTCTCTTCTTTCCAGAATCAAGAAATCTACTAAGCAGCATACTCCGTGGGAAATTAGGATTGAAGAGCTAGAGTTCATAAAGTGGAGATCTTCATTGGAAAAGTATGTGCTGTATGTGGATGGGGCCTCGAAAGGGAATCCCGAAAATTCGGGAAGTGGAGGTGTCTTATTGGACAGCTCAGGGAAAATTGTTCTTAATTTTTCTTGGTGGCTGGGCCAAAATACCAACAACACTGCATAAATCTTAGCCATCTGGCAGGGCCTATGTCAGGCTAGAAGGCTCTCCATCAAGAACGTGATTGTCATTGGGGACTCCAGCATCATTATTCAAGCGTTCAACCTGAAAAAGGCTCCTAAAAATATGGTTCTGGCCCATTACTTCAAGAAAATTTTAAATCTTCTTAAATACTTTGATGAAATTAAGTTTTATCACGTTCTCAGAAAATTAAATCAAGGGGCGGACCATGAAGCTAACATTGGTACCTCCCTGAACAGAGGACCTCTCCTCATCAACAGCATTGAGCACCATGAACCAATTCCTTAGCTTGATGGCTGATGGGATAGAAAGGTTCACCATGTGTTAAGCTAATTCTAATAGGAAGGATGTCTTTAGGATCGTTGGTTTAGTGGAGGTGGAAAGAGCTCAATTCTATCATAACTGACTGAACATCCCTCTATCAAGAGTACAATTATTTCAGGAAGTCTTATGACTCTATTAACCAGTATTGAAGCTGCAAATTGGATCCAATTGTAGTCCTTCAAAGAGGATAGAACCCAGCTCTAGCTTGATGAAGAATACACAGAGTATCTTCAACGCAGTTGATGTGGAAGGAAGCACGATCCAGTATTAAATCGAAGCTGTAAGAAGGGTGCCCATAGATCCTTGGTTTGCAGAGAAGGAAGAGCTAGCAAAGAATTGGATAAAGATCTCGAGCTGGAAGATGATCAAGATCTGGATCAAGCCTGAAGAAGATCACGTTCTGGAAGATTCTCTCGATCAAATCGAGACTTGAAAAGATTGATACAGCATGCTGTCCCAGTTCATTTTCTGTATGCACCTATTTCGAGCATGCTGTTCCAGCTTATTTTCTAATTGCAGCTATAGGAATGCCCTGTCTTTGATTAGTTTTTTAAGGAATTTGGCAAAGGGAGTGTCTAGACAAGTATGGACTGATCCAGCAAGTTCTTCCAGTTTATTTTCTGTCTGCAGAATTTTGAATTCTCTGTCAATGTTTAGTTATAGAGGAACTTTTCAAAGGGAGAGTCTAGCTTCAAACTACTGGGAAAAGGTTGTAATTGGACCTGGAAAGGTTGTTGTAAGGCCGCTGGCAGCCATTTAGCCAGAGTTAAATACTAAAAGTCTCATAACCGTTTTTGTAAAAAAAAAAAAAAAAAAAAAACATATACAATATTAATGTCATTACATAAACTTAATCAACTTACCATTTAATTCAAACTATAGATAAGATTAATAGAAATTATGTAAGGAATCAAAGTCTAATAATTTCATCATTTTGAAAGAATCAAAGTCTAAAACATTCTTCATTTTGATTTGTCACAGAGGATTATAAATGTGTAATCTAGGTGTTAACATAGTCCCTCTCCCCTCATGTTGTAAAGGGTGCTAGCTCAATGGAAGAGCACTTGCATTACAAGTAGGACGATGGTGGTTCGATTCCTCCATGCCCTAACATAAATTAATAGATGATATAAAATATTAATGATAGTATAAATATTGTAAGATATCTATATTTTCAATATAAATATGCTCTTTTCAATTAAACACATTGTTCAAATATTTCATAAATAAATAATGAACACTTGCAATAATTAGTTCAATTGGTTTCCCCCTTTCCTCTTGTATATGAAAAAAAACAAATTGTACTGCACTAATGCTATTCTAGTTCATAATTGATTTTGATTGTTAAAATAATTAATATTAATAAATAAGGGAGGCTTTACTAACACCAATATCATTAAATAAATTTATAGGTAAGAAATTTCTCACGTTAATCTATTATTCATAAAGTAAACATTCATCAACTTAGTCTTTAGTACACTACCACTACCAACAACAACAATAATAAATTATGTTACTATTTTAATTCATAATTTATTTTAATCATTACAAGGGTAAAACTTAGACTTTAAAGTCATAAAATATTTTCTCGTTTTGATTATGAGTGGTGCCAACTTCCAAAAATAAAACAACATACTCAACAAAGACAAAAATAATTACTATGACAATGTTTATAATTGTTGTAATAACATTGGTATTATGCCATAAAATAATTTAATCAACTTAACATTTAATACAAACTATAAGTAATATTAATAGAAATTATGTAAGGATTCAAAGGCTATGACTTTTCTCATTTTGAAAGAACTCAATCTAGCGGAAGTTCTAAATTCTAGAACTAACCCATCTAGTTCTAATTGAGATGTAATATTTTCTTTTGAATGGTTGAATACTAAAGTTTTACTTGAAATAAGTAAAATATATTAATTGAGAAAATAGCTCATTGGATTAATTCTTCCAAATTTAATGGAATAGTTCTTTGAGTTGATTTTTCTAGATTTAATAGAATATGTATTTAGATATTTACAAAAAAACTCAATGTGGATGAAGTCCTTGTAATAGAATATTTCCAAATTTAATGAAATATGTGTTCTTATCTTTTTCTTATTTTTCCTTCCTTTCAACTTCCGACTTCTGCCTTCCGCAGGTGGATTCTGGAGGGAGGAAAACCACATTTTTCCTTCAGACAACTGCATTTTTACCCTGTAACCAGGCTTCTAGCCTCCATGAACTTAAGCAAAATGCAGTGGAAAATACAAGACATATACAAATGAAAAATGCAGGCACATTTAACAACAGTAAACTTGAATTAAATATTTAATAAGCATTCAACATAATTAGTGCATTCATAAGAAAATACATTGCAGAAATAAGATTAACCAAAGAATACTTATCTTGAAGATGAAGTTGTCCTGCAACTATCTATGTTGCTACAATGTTCCACCCAACCATAGGCTAGCTGTGTTCATCAATCTCTCAACACAACTTCCACCCTCGAGCTGGGCATGATTTCCACAAGTAACTAGGGAACAACAGGCTCACACATAGCCAGAACATATCAAACATAGTCAAGGAAACCTACAGTTGGATTTATCAGACTGTCCAGCCAAGAAAATAAAAAATTGGGTTTATTAGGATGCAAGAAAACAATCCAATACACTTCTGGTTTTATCAGGTTACTCAGCTAAGCCGGCTAACAGTTGGTTTTATCAGAATGCAGGAAGTTAAGCCAACATTCACATTGAGGACCAGCCAATCCAACTAACAGATGGGTTTATCAGGCTACTCAGCCAAGTCATCACACTACTTGGTTTATTAGGCTACTCAACCAAGCCAGCTAATAGTTTTGTTTATCAAGATGCTTAGCCAAGGATCACACATGGCCAAATGCACATCAATACACAACCAAGCCAACACATCGTTGGGTTTATCAAGTTGCTCAGCCAAGCCAATATATGATTGGGTTTATCATGATTCCCAGCCAAGCCAAAATACCATTGGGTTTCTCAGGCTGTCAGCCAAGCCAATACATGTTTAGGTTTATCAGGATACTAAGGCAGTGGAAAGGTATAATGGCTAATCTAATGGCTCATTCATAGATCTAGGGATACCTCCACAAGATCTATCTAGCCTGACATCCATAATACCTATACACCCAACACAAGGAAGTATCCCCTTCTATGATACACAGTCGCTCAGGCTATACCTTCCCTTCTAATGCCCTTTAGGATGTGTATAGAATGTTCACCAGCCACCCTTATCTTTTTGTGAGGTTCCTCTCTTCACCAGGTTTATCAAGCCAATTTAGCCTCTCTTCTACTCCTAAGTATTTCATGCAATTCAGACCCAAATCAGGGCACACATAATAGAAAATCACAAGGTAACACAACAACACAGGGATCCATTATGTAACACAGAAAACCAAGTCTCCATACCGCTCTATAGTTCAGAATAAAACAAGGTTTCACTTGTAGACAAAAGACCAGGGTTCCATACTACTCTGTAGTTCAGAAAGAACACTGTAACACAAAAAATTAGGGTTCTCAACAAAGGATAGGTGAAGAGATACACTGGATCATGCAAAACAAATGCCTCTTCTATATCTCGCTGCGTTTGCGGGATGCTACTCCACGTGGGGGTAGGGAGTGAATACTAAAGAACAACCCTAAACAATGAACAATGAACCCAATGATTTTCTACATAAATGAGGATAACACTGCTAAACAAAACATTCCATGACTCGGGATAGTGAAACATAATGAATCCCCCCATTGAATGCAAGAATGAACAAAACATTTTGGGAAACTCCGGAAATGATGGATTGGGCATGCATCACATGATTACTTACTTCAAAAGCAAGAATGAGGCTTCCCCAAACTACAGGCTGGAGTTTTTCTCAGACACAAAATCTGACTTCCATATATACCTCACCTGCCTAAGGCATTAACTACCTCAACCGCTCTTCTGGAAGAATTGAATGATTGAGGATAGAAGACAAAAATGGTAGAGGAGAGCTTATGGGTTTTCTCATCGACATCTGGTCTCACCCTATTGGATCAAGGGTTTGGATAATTATCCTCCCTATTCCTTGTGAAATCATGTCCCCATCTCTTTCGTTGCAGTGCATAGCTAGTTGTGGTATTTTATTAAATTGCATATTTACATGATATTTCAAAATATGCTGTGCCTAACCAGCATGAGGACCATCAGCATGAACCTTGATTGTCGATACATAAAATACCAAATCAATGGAAGGGCCTTGGCCTTGAGCTCCTCGCCATGATTTAAATATAATATATACATCATGTACAATTTTAATACCATGGGGTCAAAACTGGGGTATTACAAGGAGACTCAAAATTGGCGATAACCATGGCTAGGAGAATCCACAATGGTACCCTGTGTTCTAAATTGTCAATGAATTGGTGCTTGAAGCATAGGCTGGAGAAATTAATGACATTAATTTGGAATTATAGAGCCATCACCTTTATCCATGACATATGTGATGTTAATAGAGTCCCTGACATGTTAGAAAATGAAGGAATTCAGGAAACTAGACTAACAATTGGCGATTCGTGGGAGGAAATGACCGATGGTACTATTAGGGAATGTTGAAAAACACAAGTAATTTAAGATACCGACCACCATAATGAAATTTCCACCCATTAGTTATAGTAGGCCCATCAATGGGACATGTGGTAGTGGAAAGGACTATGTCGATAAGTGGGGAGTCCGATGGAAAGGAAAGAGTCCCCTTTGGGACTATTGAATGTTACTTGGTACATAATAATGTAGAAAAGGCCACCCGTAAGGGAAGAAATCAATTTAGAGGGTGGTGGATATATGGGGATGTGGTAGGATATCTTTATTATGATAGTAGTTAAGGAGGCTACGATAAGCGGTGGTACCTCCATAATCATGGTTAAAAATGGAAAGCTACTATATAATTAGCATAAATATGGTAACATGCATCGTCGTGGTAATCTCTTATTGTGTACGAGTTTAGGGTGGTGGATTTAGTAGGACGTATTTTATTTGGGGTCGTGAATATTGAGCAAAGGAGAACAATGGTGGGGAGCAATAGAGGCAAGGAACACAAGGCTCCCAGGGGAACCCTTTGAGAGTTCGAAGGAACATCACCAGGGCTAAAAAAATGAGCAGTCACGGAGTCTAGGTACTTTCAACTAGGACTTCCAATGAAAGTTCAAGGTCATCCGAGGATAATTAAGGCTAATTTCTAGGAGAAATTCGATTAGGACTGCCTAAAGGAAGAAACTAAAGCTGTGTAGGACTGGGTGATGGACCCAAGAAATAATGGCGCGTTCCTAGGCCCATATGAACACATGGGCCCGATGCATTAAAATATTTTAAACAACATTCTGGCTCCAAAAAAAATTGAATTCAGTTCCTTCGCATGCTTGGGCATTCAATAGCCCCATACTTGTACCTTAAAGTCACTTCATGAGAGGGATCATTCACATGAAGAACTATTTGTTTGTGGACCTCTATTTGGCCAACAAAAAGAATCCATGAGCATACATTTCATAAGGAGAAATCAATACCAAATTTATTTCGCAAGAATCAATTTGAGATAATCATCTTTCAACCTCATTCTTATCATCATTGTCATTCCAAGCTCACTTAACTTCCTCCTCAAGAAGCAATTATTTCCTTCATCATCTCATGTTAGTTAGCAAGCAATTCGAGAGAGATCAAAAGATCCTCCCAATTGGATTCTTGGCTACAATTTGCAAACAACATTATTCTAAGTGACACCATTCTACTCAAGCATTTCCATTTTAAATAAACATTTAGTTGAATTTCATCTCTTTCTTGTGTTTTTATCTCATTTATGCAAGCTTTTATCTTAAGTAATCATTATGTATGTTGTTCTTATTTTAATATATTCAACATTGTTTATTAGACTTAGTAACCATGAAATTAAAAATTTTCCTTGCATGTACCCTGCAAGAGAGGGAATAATCTCCTAGGGCCATTTTCCCACAAAGTCGGCTTATTATTATTATTTAGTTAAATTGTGTATATATTAATTATTAATTTTTTTAAATCTTTAATAAAGTTTTAAAATTAAATTTTATATAATGTTTGAAATTGCAATTCTTTGTTTTATATTATTAGATTAGTACGATAAGTTTATTATTAATTTTTGTTTTTATAAAAAAAAATTAAAGTGGATAATCATGGATAAACATTGTGTATATTTTAATTATTAAAAAATTATAAAAGCTTATTAAAGTTTAAATTAAATTAGGATTATCTTTCAAATTTTAAATAATGTTTGAAATTGTAATTCTTTGTTTTATTTTAAAAGATCATAATGATAAGTTCATTAATAATTCAATAATTCATCACAGGATTCCACAAAACATTGAGAAATTCAATAATTCACCACAAGATTCAACATGTCTACCTATGAAAGAATTAGTAACATAAATCACATATGTTAGTATCTCCTTACATTTTCTCATAAAATTATTTGAAAAGTATTATTTACTTCAAATAATTATCAATCACACATGTGTTTGTCCACTCTAATCACACACTAAGGGACCTATAGAATCTTCTCCTTGAAATATGCTCTTCATCTTACGCTCATAAAGCGATCTTGATGAAACAAAAACATTGAAAGGTTTGAAATACCTCTCTTATAACAGCTAAATCAAAATTTACCCTTTTAAAATCAAAGCATGGCTTGAACCAATATAAATTCCTTTACCAAGAGGTCACAAAACAATATGTTAGGATATTTAGACACTTAGGAGTTAGTTAAGATCAACTTGTGTAATATATCCATTAGGTAAAACTGTGTTTCTTTAGTATGCATTTGTAAATATTCTAATCCGACGGTCACAATATGTTCTAGACATAGAGTGATCCGACGGTTAAACTTCTCTTAGATCATACCTACCATTGATCCATGGCTTAACACCCGATTGTTCTATGATCTCTATTTAAAGAGCATAGAGGGTCCTTGGCTAGTTTATCAATTATGAGAAGCTCATGTAACATTTTTTCTTTTGCATAATAAATTGCTCTAAGTAGCTATTTGGCTGGGGTCGTGGATTGTTTCCCTCTCGAGGGTTTTAACCACGTGACAAAAATTGGTGTGTTGATCTATGATCTATTTGTGCGAAGCGGTTCCTCAAGGTGTTTGGTCTTTTGGGACTACCCTGTGTACCCGAACATGGTATTTGAGCTTTTATGAAGAGCCACTTTTGGTTTTGATCCAGATCTGGAATTGGTGTTGCCGAAACTTTGAAAGGTTTTCTGGTTCTGTATTTTCTGTGCATTTTTGGCTTGTGGGAGTTGTTCCATTGAGTCTGGAACACTGTTTCCATTGGAAAATAGTTTTCATTTCATCGAAAACTATTTCCATTTGTTCCAGAAACACCAATTTCGGCAAATCTGAAGGTATAATGTTACAGTGATGGATTTGTTATTTTTAATCTCTCATATCTTATCAGTTTTATTATTAGATATTTTTTTGTTTTAGTCTCGGATTGTTGCCTTCCCTGACTACGTATTCTCTTTGCCATGCACCTTGCGCGATCACGGCGAATTAGAAATAGTAAGGGAAAGTTTTTTTCTTGTCTTCTCGGCTACGTATGCCCTTTGCCGTGCACATTGTGTGATCACGACAAATCAGAAACAACAAGAAAACTTGAAAATGTAGACTTTTTGGGTAAGCTAACCAAGATCCAACCCCATTGTGTGGAATTTTTTTTTTTGTTTTTGTTTGTTGTTTTTTTTTGTGATTTGCAAAAAAAAAAGGCAAGCACGGAGAATGAGAGAGAAGAGTAAAAGAAAAAAAAAACCCTTCCTCTTTCCATTCTTTTACGTACCTTTTAAACTTAGCTCACTTGGTCTAAAGCTGCTTTATTCCTTAATAGGTGTTGAGTTCAAGTCTTATTAAGCTACTTTTTAGTGCATACAATTTCTATTTTCAAGTTACTTTATTGTAAAAGTGCATCTCACATAAATAAAATAAAATAAAAAGTGAGTCACTTAAGTCTTTTAATTTATTGCTGCACTATTTAAAAGTAACATTATTGTAAAAGTGAACCTCACTTATTCTACAAAAATGATTCACTTCAAAGCAACTTTATTGTAAAGTGATTGTCAAAGGTTGATCTTGGGAAGAGGGGGGTTCTTTTTTTTTAAGTTAATATCTGCCACGTCACTATTGGGGACATCTTCAACATTTTTCTTTGATCAAGCATAACTTCATCATCCAGAATCAGTTTTCAGTGCCGTTTTTTTTTAAAACCACATATTTTTTTGAGCTATTTGCAACCATATAGTTAGTTTCTATTTTTTTATCCATTATTTTATAGTATGGCCACCCCTTGTGATATTATACTTATAAGTTCTAACTATTTCTCATGTAAATCTCATATGGAGGATGTTCTACGAAGTAGGGGACTTTTCAAGATAACCTCAGGGAAAGAAACAGAACCCATTGATGATGATAAGAAAATTAAATGGGAAAATAGATGTGATGAAGCTCGTGGATTGATTGGGATGTCAATCTCTACTGATTTGCGATTCCACATATCTGGAATTGATGAACCTGATAAAGCTTGGAAAAAGTTGGAATCTGTGTTAGGTAAACACAATGAAATTCGAGGTCATCAACTTGAGAATGAGTTTCTTTCCTTGAATCCAAATGATTTTTCATGCATTCGAGACTATTTATCTAAGTATAAAACTCTTAAATTTTTATTTGCAGAATGCAAGATTGAGAAAGAAGACAAACAATGTATTTATCATATTCTTTCCAAACTTGGACCTGCATATTCTATTTTTGTATCTACATTCTACTCCATGAAAGAATACTTGACGGCAGCTATCTATCAAGAGCCTAGTCTTGAATCCTTTTGTGATTCCTTAATTAGAGAGAAAGATAATCTCATTCATCTTAGAATAATTAACAATGCAGATACATCTGGGAAAGCCTTATTGTCCCAATAGAAAGAAAATTCCAAGCCTCCCAAGAAACATAATTTTTACAATAATAAGCTAAACAACAAGAGTCCCAAACCTTCTCAGTCAGCTCCTTCTTTAAAAAATGACAAAGGATCCAAGCAAAAAGGAAAGAAGACTGAGCGTCATTGAAATTTTGTGGGAAAGATAATCATGATGAATCTAAGTGTTTCAAGAAGATGGTAGCCTTGGAAGCAACAATGAAGAAGCACCACATCCACATAGATTCTTCTTCAGAATATAATTATCATGGACATGCACTTTGTGCTTCTGGTTACTCTTATACTACATGTTCTTCTTCTACTTCAAATGAATGGCTTATTGATTCTGGAGCATCTTATAATATGGCTAAGGATCAAGCCATATTTTCTACTATGCATGAATGTAACACCAAACAAATATTTGTTGGTGATGATAGATCTCAAGTGTTGTAGGATCTGGAATAGTTCCAGTAGAAAATGGTCATTTCAGTGATGTACTATGTGTTCCAAAAATTTCCTGCAATTTGTTATCAGTCTATCAAATTACTCATTCAGGTGAAGGTAAAACTGTGACGTTTACACCTCACCAAGTTGTAATCAAGGATTTTAAAAATCCTCAAAATGTCCTTGCTACTGGAACTATTGATGATATTACCAGGTTGTACAAATTTAACAACTTTGGGTCATCACCTTTTCCTTCAGTTTTTGTTGCTCATAGTGATAACTTGAGCAAACTTTGGCATGAGCGATTTGGTCACTTAAATTATCGCTCATTGCAACAACTATGTAAAGACAATATGGTGGCTGGTATTCCAATGGTATCTTGCAAGGATGGTGTTTGTTTTGGTTGTGTACTTGAAAAACATCATCGGGACAGTTTTGACAAATGTGCCTCTTGGCACGCCTCGGTTCCTTTGGAGCTTGTGCATAGTGACTTGTGTGGTCCCCTTCCATCTGCATCCTTTTCTGGCTTCAAATATTTTTTAACTTTCATTGATGACTACTCTAGACGCACTTGGGTTTACTTCCTAAAACTTAAGAGAAAAGTATTTAACATGTTCTTGGCCTACAAGGCCCTTGTTGAAAAACAATCTGGTTATCAAATTATTAAGTTAAGATCTGACAATGGAGGTGAATATGTTAACAACAAGTTCACTAATTTTTGCATTGAACAAGGAATCCAACCGCAACATAATGTTCCATATACACCACAACAAAATGGTGTAACTGAATGGAAGAACTGCACTTTAAAAGAAATGGCTAATTGTATGATCCAATCTAAGGGACTAAGTCTTCAATATTGGGATGAGGCCATAAATTGTGCAAATTACATAGTTAATCACACACCCACTAAAGTTTTACAAGGTATAACACCGGAAGAAGCATGAAGTAAAATTAAACTAGATGTAAGTCACTTTCGTGTGTTTGGTTGTGAAGCATGGGCTCACATTTCGGATGAAAAACGGAAAGCATTACAGCCTAAAAGTGAAAAGTGCATATTTGTTGGATATTCTGAAGATGTAAAAGGTTATAGACTTCTTGAGCCTCATTCACATGATATAATCATTAGAAGAGATGTTAAATTTGATGAAAATCTATTGTCCTGTGAGCCTAACTTGGCGGGTGTGCCATCTTTGGTCTGTGAGCCTGATTCGGTGATTGTGCCTTCTTCTTCTTCTTCTTCCAAATTCCTTGACAGGTTTCCAACTCCAGTTTCTGATGATGACAGTGAGGATGAAAATCCACCTCTGCCTGCTCATGTTCCTCAAATTGCACCAACATCAATACTTCCTCGATGGGTTCTTTCAACATGTGAAGCAGCTAGTGATATTGCCGATGATCCTAGAGATCAATGTCGAACACGTTCTCAGTTTCAGCGAGCCTCCTCTCTTTTGGGTCAAGTTTCCAAAAATCGTGATCCAAAAACTTTTGCAGAAGCTTCAGGAAATCCAGATTGGGATGCAGCTATGGATGAAGAATATCGTTCCTTAATGGCGAACGATACTTGGGATCTTGTTCCTCTTCCAAAAGGAAGAAAACTTGGCAAATGTAAAGTGGTCTACAGAACTAAGTATGCATCAGATGGAAGTGTTGAAAGACTTAAGGCAATGTTAGTTTCCAAATGTTTTTCAAAAGTTGAAGGGATTGACTACAATGAAACCTTTGCCCCTATAGCAAAAATGAACTCCATCCACCTTGTTCTTTCCCTTGCAGCCTTACATAACTAGGAAGTCAATCAAATGGATGTCAAATCTTCCTTCTTACATGGTGATTTACATGAGGAAAATTACATGGAACAACCTCCTGGATATGTTCAAAATAACTCTAGCCTTGTTTGTCTCCTTAAGAAATCCTTATATGGCCTTAAGCAAGCTCCTAGAGCTTGGTATGCCAAAATGGATAGCTTTCTCCTTGACACTAGTTTTTCTAGATGCCATTCTGACCCCAATGTCTATACCAAGAAAGTAGGAAACCATGTCATCATACTTGTTCTTTATGTTGATGATCTTATCCTTACTGGTAGTGGCCTTAAACTTATATCCCATTTGAAATCCAGTCTTAAGAAAAATTTTGAAATGTCATACTTAGGACATTTGCATTATTTTCTTGGTCTCCAAGTCTTGCAAAACAAAGAATGAATCTTTCTTTCATAGTCTAAGTATGCTTGTGACCTTCTTCGTCGCTTCCACATGGAAGATTGTAAACCAGCCCCTTCTCCCTTCCAGTCTGGAGTCAAACTTTATGCCACTTGTACTTCCCCTGAAGTAGATGCCACCTTGTATCATCAGCTTGTTGGTAGTCTTTTATACTTGACTCATTCCCATCTTGACCTTTCCTTTTCCATTGGTCATGTTTCCTGTTATATGCAAACTCCTCATGAAAGTCACTGGAAAGCAGCAAAAAGAATACTTCGATATATTCGAGGTACAATTCAGTTTGGGATTCATTACAGTACAGGGGGGAAACCTTTGTTGGTTGGTTTCACTGATTCAGATTGGGCTGGTGATCCTGATGATAGAAAGTCTACTGCAGGTTATGTTTTCAGTCTGGGATCTGGACCTGTCACTTGGGCTTGTAAGAAACAACAAGCTCTTACTCTTTCTTTGACAGAATAATAATATCGAGCTGCAGTTAATGATAGTCAGGAAGCTTTATGGCTTCTACAAATCCTTTCAGAGTTTGGATTCGAGCAGCAGCAACCTACTCCACTTTGGTGCGACAATCAAAGTGCCATCAAGCTTGCCAAAGATCCCGTTCTACATCAGCGCAGAAAACACATTGAGCTACACATGCAATTCATCAAAAATCTTGTTCATGATAGTGTTATTGAAGTTCTCTATTGCCCTACAAATGATCAAGTTGTAGACATCTTCGCCAAGTCTCTTATAGAAGCAAATTTTTTTAAACTTTGGTCTATGTTAGGAGTTCAGGAATGTGTACTTAAGGGGGGATAGGCTCTAATGCCTCCTTCCTTCTCCTAATAGTGTCACTTTTGTAAATCCTTCAATCCTATCCCAAGTTGTTCTTAATGGGGGATGTTAGGATATTTAGACACTTAGGAGTTAGTTAAGATTAACTTGTGTAATATATCCATTAGGTAAAAGTGTGTTTCTTTAGTATGCATTAGTATGCATTTGTAAATATTCTAATTTGACGGTCATGATATGTTCTAGACAGAGAGTGATCCTACGGTTCAACTTCTCTTAGATCATACCTACCATTGATCCGTGGCTTAACACCCAATTGGTCTATGATCTCTATTTAAAGAGCATAAAGGGTCCTTGGCTAGTTGAACGATTATGAGAAGCTCATGCAACTTTCTTTCTTTTGCATAATGAATTGCTCCAATTAGTTATTTGGCTGGGGCCGTGGACTATTTCCCTCTCGAGGGTTTTAACCATGTGACAAACATCAGTGTGTTGATCTGTGATCTATTTGTGTGAAGTGGTTCCTCAAGGTGTTTGGTATTTTGGGAGTACCCTATGTACCCAAACACAATTCACTAAAGTTATTGTTGGGGTAGGCATCAAGAAAATGCCCCTCAATCTTTTTCATATGAAACAATAATGGTTGTTGAATTTTAGGAAACTTTTAAATCCTTCGATAAGCAAGTGTGATCAAACCTAGATAAAAAGTGTGGTGCCCAATGATGCAAAATCCAAGGTTAAGTTTTATTGTTTGCCACATTGAGCCATCCAACTGTGGATCCAACACTTAACCCTTCAAGGACAAAGCTCTTATACACACTCAAAGTAGATATTTTTGTAGAAAAAAAATAAGATTTTCACTGGGTGGCATTTGTGGGATGCATTTGCACCTGAGTCATATTTCTTGGCTATTGAAAATGACACCATTTCTTTTGGAAAACATTCCTAATACCCCTCATTATAACTGATTCATTCATACCTTCTCTAGTTGTATTCGGTGATCTCATAACCATCGACTGATAAGACAATTATTGGAAGGCCTAGCGAATATTTTGGAGAGTAAGGATGATATGTCAATATAGGATCACATTATTGTTTCTCTAAATTTCAAATAATCCTACATAATAAAAAACATACATGTTAAAAAATACACATTTATGCTCATTCAACATATAATATCGCACCATTTTTTGCATTTGTTATATGTGAACATGATATAGTTGCATTTGTTGACTTTTAATTAGGTCCTAGTTTTGCACATTTTTCCATCGCATCTAGAACCATAGAAAACCTACATGTTTCTTGGTGTTCTTCTAGGCTTCAAAGCCTCCTTCCCATAAGAGGAGATATTCCTAATGCAACCCCTACCCTCTATCTTCGACGAGGGAGGACACCACTTAATGCACACATATGTGCAACAATGGTTGGATATCATGTGTTTGGATGCACCTTTCTCAGCACCCTTCCTCAAGGACCAATCCCAATATGTCAAGTGGAGAAAATCCCTTGCCACACAAGATGGCAGGCCCCCCTTAATTTTTTTTCTATTTATGGATAATTTAATTCTCCCTGATTTATCTAAACTCATCAATGATCATATCTATCATGACCTAGTATGGACTCAAATGACAGTTAAGTTTCCCTCACACATTCCAAAGTTTGAAGGAAAACAAGGGGATGACCTATTCAAACATGTAACGTTATTTCACCTCTAGTGCTCATCAAATACCATAGCCAAATATAATTTATTCCTTAGACTCTTTCAAAGAACCCTCATAAGTATAACAACTAAATGGTATGTCAACTTACCAACAGGAACACATACAATCCTTGGGTTCGTTTCCACTACGTTTTTAACCTACTTTCAACTCCCAGTTTTCCATGACCTTAGCTTGGATATTATTTCATAATTTCAACAAAACACATCTACGCATATTGTTGACCACATTCATAAATGGAATCGACAATGCACATTGTGTAAAATCAAAATCCAACCCAAATTTTTATTGGATTAGTTCCTTAAGTCCCTCTTACCCATGATTTCCAAAGACATCACAACAACCATGCCACAAAATAAATATTGATGCATCATCAAAGAGAAAATTTTGATCTATATTCCTCTTCAAGGTATATATATACCATCTTACTCTATGCTCCTCTCTATCTTTCATTAAATAAAACCAACCCTTCCATGTCACATATGATTGATAGTATTGTTGGGACGACTTCCCATGAAGCAACTATAATCGCTTCATATGGAATCCTTAAAACCAACTTATCACATAGTGGTCCTCCTCCATCCTCGATCCATCAACATCCATAAATGTGGACATCATCCACTTTTTGGGCCAACAATGTCCAAGCTTTACATGGGGCAACTTTTCCAAACATAAGGGCACAAATAGTGGTCATGCAACCTAACCTTGTGACTTCTCAATCATCTACACTAGCTTCATATGGGACCCATAATAATTATGGATTCATACCACCGTACTTTCCATTCCTTAGACTACCTAATCCTCACCTCGTGGTTGATGTAGGGTTCAAAAATTTCCAACCTTCACTCGTTCAATATGTTTAGTAGTTCAAACAATTGAATGGGTCTAATTCCCATAATCCATTTAATTAGGGAAAGAACAAAGGAGAGAAGAAACAACAAAAATAAACTCCAATGCAAGGAGTAAACCCCCCTATCCAACCAAGTTGTAATACCAATAACTAGAACCAAAATATTAGTACTGAAACCCCGTGGCACAATACAAAAACAAATATTCAAATGAACTTTGCTTGCACTATGTGTGGCAAGTTTGGCCATCACACCCATAATTTCCGAATAATATTTGAATGTCTATATCTTGGAGGACAAAAAACATCCAAGAACAAAGCCTACCTAAGGAAATAATTTCTCCCTGAAACAAGTTCTATTACAGCACCCCTTCTTTAATCAAGTGATGTTTCTCATTAAGAAAATCAGACAAAAGAAAACCATTCTTCCATGAAAGAACGTTCTTATCAAAAAATATACATTAATAATGTACATATTCACCTGCATTCCCATAATCAAACCTACAACATGCTATAAATCCCACCCACTCAGTGGGAGGATTCTCCAAATTTCACCAACAATTCTTTTCAATTTTCAAATCCCAATAGTGATTATATCTCCGGGATACCACAACCACCTCTTTGACATATAAATCATAATACCCATATGAAAGTAGAACATAATTATAACAAAGTGGATGATTTAGAATAGTCTCTCACCATTATGACCACATTAGAGGTCCTCCATTTTTGTCCCTCTTAAAGAAGGATCTTCTAATAGCATCAGAAACCACCATTCTCTCATTTTTGCATCTCATAAATTTTGACCTCAATAGTTTTGAACCTCAACTACCATCATTAGTTACCTTTATTATACCCAAATCCTATCACCAACATGTGATGAGATCCTTAACCCCTATGTTTTCCCCAAATCCCAAAACTTGGAGTGGAAACTTGCTCTAGATATCAATTCTACTTGAAAAAACCTAGCATCGCGCTTTCCCTTTGGCTGATGAGCGGTACCTTGTTTAGCACCGCCTATGTTATGTTATAGAAAAGCAGTGCCACCGCGCTTATTCTTTGTTATTAAAGCAGTTCTCACCTAAACTGCTCTGTCATAAGGGAACAAAAGTGGTACCCTTGGTAAAATGGGAAAAAGAGAATTTTCTCGAGGCTTCTAGATCATGAGCCTCGTTTCCTCCCTTATCCCTATCAATATGGGTTAGTTGGAGTTGAGATCCCTCTTGGTAGGATCTTAGAGCCACCTCGCCCACAATTCTCTCAACTATCCCTATCCATTGATCCGTATAAATACAAGCTCATATCCATAGTTGAGAAGGAGGAGAAGAGTAGTAGAGTTATGTTGTTGAATTGATACCCTGGCCTAATCCATCAAAGAGAAACTGTGGAGCAAGTTGGAGCTACCGGGGACAAAGTGTTAGTCTTGTGAAGGAGTGTCTCAACACTAAGGCACATGGTTGTAAGCTCTTTCATTTATTTCTAATGCAAAGTTGATTTCCTTCCCACATGTTTGTTGTGTAAATATCACATATATGTTATTGGACTCCTTAGTCACTAATATGGACGCGTAGATGTTTTTCTGGTAGCTTTGATGTCTTTGTATGTTTGATATGTCTTACAAGTATATAGGTCTTTTGTCAGAGTTATATTCTAGGCTTCTATAATGTTCAGGGAAGGTCTTCAACCAAGTTATTCACTCATTTGTTCTGGATCTGAACCATTCAGACCAGAGGAAAAACTTATGTCCCAAGAAGGTGTAATGTTCCTGACTACAAATATGGTGACTCCACTGGGGATCAAAGCAAATGTTAGTTGATCTGATCTCCCTCAGTCCTTGAACACTTGTCCAAATCCAGGCTCCATTTTCTAACTCTCTTCAGTCAGATCTACCATTTGACTTAGTGAATTTTGGTTTGAAACTTTTAGATCTGTTCAGATCTGAACTATTTTGACCTTATATGCTCTTTTTTACTGTCATTTCATTAGTCTTTAACTTGATTTGATCAATTTTTAACTTGAATTATTGTTCTCCTTGTGTTTTGGATACATTCAGGGAACCGCACATGTGTTGTTGGAAACAAGCGGTGCCACCGCCTGAACTCTATTAGCCATACGCGGTGCCACCGCCTAAACCTCATTAGCCAGAAGCAGTGCTTTTCAAGACCCCTCCAGCGCGATGCCAGGTAGGCCTTGTTCCAGAACTTGTTTTTTGTCATTTTTTGCAAAAAGTAGAGTTTGTTTTCTTTCAGCCCTGCACTGTCAGGCTTGTGTGTTTGAATCTGAATGCACATGGTTGAAAATTTTGTGGTAAAATTGGTTGGATTGAAAGAATTCAAAACCTAGACTAGGTTTGTTGATCATTCATTTTCTTTCATGCTTGTTGGTTGTGATTTTGAAAGGAATTTTTGAAAGTTTAAGTTTCATATTAGATCTCTTTTTGTTTTATTTATAAAGACTGAAAGAAAAACCATTTGCTTATCATATTAATTTCCTTTTTTCCATAGAGGACTTCTTTTTTCTTTTAAAAGACTTTTTTTTTGTTGAGATTAGGCCATTATTACTACTGAGCATAGGGAATTGGATCTCTGATTAGCCTCACAAGCTTTCAGGTTCTCTTTGTTCTTTTGTCTCTCTTGCATTAGTATTATCTCATCAAATGAAAAAATAGTGTAGTTTTAAGTTAGATCTATTTATTTTTAAATGAAAAATCGAAAAAATAGATTGCATATGCATGTAGAGTGCTTGTTGTTTTTCTTTTATCAAAAGAGACTCTTACCCATCTGATTACATTCAAAAATAAAAATGAGTTTTGAATGTGTTGCTTGTCTTTGGATTTGATTTGTTCAAAGTAGTTGTTTGGGAATTTTTGGTTTTCAAAACGAAAAGAAAATACTCTCTCCCCCTCCCATAAGTAAGCATACCATGAACGGTAAAGTGAAATATTTGCATCTACATATCTGCATGGTTTTACTTTTCTGTCAAAATTCCATGCATTCACCTAACCATCCACTTTAAAATTAACGATAGTTATAGGACTAAAATTTACATAGCAATTTGAGTGATAGGCTAGAGACATGTTCGGGCGTCGTTAAGCGTAGGAGCTATCATTACTCGTCCGCATTACATCCCGGGACTCGCGCGGTTCTTCCACATACCGTTGGTATATCAAACGGCCTTTCACGTACCCTTGAGGTATATAGAAAGGTACTTCACGTACTCGATTGTATATAGGAAGGCCCATTGTGAATGGTTATGCATTAGACAGCACTACTACTGATTTGAGCTCCCGCGTACCTTGCATATATCGGGAGACCCCACTAGGATACCTTATCTATCTGAGAAAAGCCTTTTGGCCGTCTTGCTTGGAGCCATACACTGAAAACAACATTCAGTGAGATTCCTACACATGTACCCTTGAGGTATATCGTGAGTGGCACCTTCTTGGCAATCCTGGTGAGAGACCTGACTATATGAACTCCTCCTGTCATTTAAGTTTGCTTGTTTGGCCTATAGCTTGAGTAGGGAAATTTTTGGTGTGTTTTCTAGTTTTGAGACCCTAGGTTAGATAGGAACTGTACAAACTAGCTGAATTAATACAGTCTAGAAGAGTATGGGGCTTGCCACCTAATTTTATTCTTGTTTCAAGAGAAAATCCTATGGAAGCTATCGACCAAGGAGCTGCTACCAACTCCCAAGTGGGAGAAAATGTGGTTGCAAAAAGAGGAGATCCATATCCTTCACAAGGTCCTCCCTTGGTCCAACAACCTTCTACGATAAATATTTCATTCCATTCTCCCATGGAAGGTCATGTTGATGATACTATCCATCCAGATTATGGTCCCAATGCTCCATTTTGGGATACCTCTATGGGACATACCATTGCTTCGTTTGGCACCCATCCAACCTCTTCTGAAGATATTTCACCTAATGAAGAAGAACATAGACAATACCAAGAAGCTATTCTCCATGCTAGAGAACTTGAAAAGAAAATAGATAACATATTGGGTACACCACCACCTCGTTCAGTAGTTTTTCCTGTGGGATATCGTTCACTTGCTAATTCTATGAGACCCATTGAACCTATTCTAGATCGCACTGTGAATCCACATAATCCAGTTCAAACTACCAACCCCGCCACCTCCCATATTATGTCTGCTCCAAATCCTCCTGGGTATTCCACACCTGGGGAACAACATTCAATTCATGTTTCATCAATACCTTCTAGTGTCGGGGGGAAACCCCTGACGCGACCTACTTTACCTGTCACCAGAGTTGTATCTAGTCATCGACAGACCTCTAGTATAGAGAAATATATAGTTTATGTCCCTCCTACCCACGTGAATGTGCTTAACCCCCCATCCAGTTCAGGTCATCCCTTGGGGACACAACCTATAACCAATCAAACCTCTTGGGGGTATTAATCTATCACAGTAATATAGGGACTAAACACAAGTCTCATCAAATATTAATAACAATAAGTCATGAAAATTGTGTAATTGTGCTACAAAATGGGTATTCGCTCTGTATATTCACACAAAGAATGAGTAATACAATACAATATCATGCTGCAAGCATGAATGGAAAAGCAATTTGAATTCCCAAGGAGGTCATTCGAATTGAATGAGTGAGTCTAGCTTTACTGAATGTAAGCCACAGTCAACACTCAAGTTAACCACTGATCAAAACCCTAATTGACTCAACTGAGCTCTAACTAAACTCGGAGTGCAATAAATGACTGAGTCTAACTGAAAGTAGGTCAGACACATGTCACAACAAGCCAACCATCAAGTGGTAGTGCACCAATGACTTCAATGAACCCCAATGAGGTTAACTGAAGTGTAACTGAACATCAGAAGTGGTTGGAGGCACCCCTGTTGACTCTAGTTCATTAAATAATCAATAAATAATCAATTTAATGATGAAAGGTGCCTTCACTGCTCTGCTTAACTGATTGTAACCACCAGTTAGCAATATGGAGCATTAATGACACTAAGATCACCCCCGGAGTTCTCCAGTTAGCCTCCTTGACTTGAGGTAGGCATGGGTGTGATCTAGATGATGTCATCTAGTGCTCCTCTGATGTCAATTAAGTCAATAATACTTAGGATAGTGGTTTAACTAGGAAAAATTCCCCAAAATGAGTGTGTAAGGTGGCAAATGTCTCCAACACCCCCCCTTAAGCTATACTCAGGAGGAGTTAGAAAACATAAAATGCTAGGGCCTCGACAACTATGGATATAGGTCACCCTGTACAATACTAAAACTGAAACAATGCTAAAAAACAAACTAAGTGAGGAAAAGAGGGAAAACCCAGTGGGAAAAACCCCCCCCTCAAGCTGAACATTGAAAGTAGTCTGATCACCCTGATGGACTCACCCCCAACAGTGAACAAAGGTAAGTGAACTTCTTTTCTGAAAATCTCTTGGTGAAGATATCTGTAATCTGCTCATCAGTTGAGCAGCATTGCAGAATGATGGTCCTGTCATGCACTAGCTCCCTGATATAGTGCATGTGGATCTCTACATGCTTGGTCCTCTACCTGGTAACTGGATCTGTGGATATCTTAATATAACTTTGATTGTCACAAAATAGGATAGTGGACAAAGTACTACCAAGATCAAACTTTGAAATAATTCCTTGCAACCAAACTGCTTGGATGCAAGCATTCACCATTCCTCGATACTTGGCCTCTGCTGAAGATAATGCTATGGCAGCCTTCATTTTGCTAGACCAGAAAATGGGGCCACCACCAAACATGAATACATATATGGAATTATACTTCCGATCAATAGAATCACCCACCCAATTAGAATCTGTGTATCCAACCAGCTCTAGCTCGGAGTCTGTAGCATAGTGAATGTCGTAGGTCATGGTTCCCTGAATATACTGGAGGATCCTCTTGGCTGCCTTCCAATGAATATCATGAGTCTGCTGCATGTATCTTGATACAAAATTCATGGCATAACATATATTAGGCCGATAATGTGTCAATTACAACAAGCTACCAATCAGCTGTCGATAGATAGTGCAGTCCATGGGAGGTGTGCTTTTTCCTTCTTCAAGGCTGATCCTTGAAAGGAAATGGAATGGTACAGGCCTACATTCAGCCATGTTAAAATTTACCAATAGTTCTGATATGTAATTGGACTGAGTGACCATTATCCCATTATAATTTTGCTCAATTTCGAGCCCCAAAAATTGTTTTAAGAGCCCCAAATCGCTCATTTCAAATGCATTGCGGAGAGCAGTTTTGATGGCTAAAATGGAAGAAACTGTGCTACCTATGATCAGTAAGTCATCAAAATATAAAACAATAATAACCAAATGACCATCATACTTTTGTATATACACATTTGGATCTTATCTACACCTTTGGAAGTTTTGCAAGAAAAGGAAGGCATCCATCTTGGAATACCACTCTCTTGGGGTCTGTTTTAACCCGTATAGTGACTTCTTTAGCTTGAAAACCAAATATGGATCAGAGATGTAGCCCTCATGATGCTTCATGTATATCTCCTCATGAATATATCCATGCAGAAAGGCTGAATTAAAATCCATATGATGCATTTCCCAGTGCTTAGATGCTGAAATTGCCAAAACTAGGCGGATGGAGTCCATTTTTGCAATCGGTGCAAAAGTCTCATAGTAGTCCACACCTTGGACCTGAGAGAAACATTTTGCCACCAGCATTACCTTATATTTTCAGGTGCTTCCATCAGCAGCAACTTTGGTCTGAAACACCCACTTGCATTGAACCAATTTCCTTCCTAGAGGAAGAGAAACTAGCTCCCAAGTAGTGTTTTTCTGAAGAGAATTCATCTCTTCATCCATGGAAACTTGCCATCTCGGATCCTTCCAAGAATGGTAGTAGGATTTTGGGTCTAAAATAATCATCAAATAACAAGTTTCAGATAGCAAATTATTAGGACAAGAGAGCGCAATACCTTATCTTTGGAAATCAGACCGGGTTCTCCTTGGATCATCCGAATTTCCAATGTTATCTCCTGCGGAGGAGAGTGTCTGTCGGGCCCATGTGGGAAGATGATTTTGTACTTCAGGTTCTGATTCAGCATCTAATATTTTCTACACACTAATATCAGAAATCATAGGATCCAAATCAGGGTTATCACCCCCAATTTCATCATCCAAATATTCAGTATAATAGGAAGAAAATTCAGCAGTTTTCTCCTTCACTAGTTCCACTTCCTGAAGAGGCTCATCGAAATTGACACTCCTTTCGATGATGATATGTTTTGTTTTGATATAACAGATTGAAACCTTTTGATTCATCAGGATACCTAATAAACATACATTCGATGCTTTGCGGTTGCAAATCCCTTCTTTTATTAAGTGGAATCTAGGCCCATGCAGTGGACCCAAACACCCGCAGGTTCGACACATCTGGCTTGTGTCCGAAGTATGCTTTGAAAGGGGTATTCCCTTTCACATATGAGTGTGGAAATATATTATGAATTTATGCTGCAGCATGCATGGATTCATCCCACAAATTTGCAGCCAACTTCTTTGATTCCAACATACAAGTGGTCGTCTCCTTGAGAGACCGATTCTTCCTTTCTGCTACACCATTCTGCTGGGGAGTGTAGGGAATTGAATGTTGGACCTGAATACCAATATGGGAGCATATGTGAAGCAAATCAATACTGACATACTCCCTTCCATTATCAGATCTCAATATCTTGATCTTAATCCTAGAGGCATTCTCGATCAAGGCCTTCAGTTCAGAGAATTTTTCACATGATTCAGACTTCTTTTTGAGAAAGAAGACCCATGTGTACCTTGAAAAATCATCAATAAAAATCAGAATATGCCTTGATCCATTCATGGATTTGACAAGCATTAGACCGCTGATATCAGAATGTATCATCCCCAATATGCATGTAGCTCGGTTTGCCTTCCCCCGATTGTACTTGTGCTCAGGGTGTTTTCCAACCACACAGCCCTTGCAAATTCCAGTGGTTGCCTTAATGACCGGAAGGCCTTCAACCATGGAGTTTTTATATAATTTCTGCAAATATTTGAAATTTATAAGGCCAAACCTTTCATGCCACATCCTACTAACTTCATTTCCATGAGTTAGCAGTGCAGTGGGCTTTGCATCCGCCACAAAGTGGGAGAACTCATAGGCTTTTGCATGATGGTTTGCAAGGCCTTTAGCAATGAGTTTCTTGGATGCAAGTTCCATTATATAAACATCATTAGAGCTGAAAGATACTCTCTTAGGCACTCCTGTATGTGTCATCTGATAGACACTAAGGAGATTTGATGCCAGAGATGGTACATACAAAAAATTTGAAAATAGCCATTCTCAAGATCAACCATACCTTGTCCTTCTGAAATGATGGTGGAGTCATCTCCCATGTTGATGGGGATGGATTTGCTAGTCTCCAAGGATGAAAAGGAGTCTATTTCAGCCATCATGTGGTTCAAATATCTAGAATGAATCAAGAGTGCTTTGGACTTCGAAGTGCTTACCATGAGGGCATGACCTTTTTCATGCTGTGGTTCCTGATCTTGCTGATCTCTCCTCCGAAAGCTTTCTGGAAGATTGATGTGATTTCTCTCAAGGAGAGAGGTAGCTTCATCAAGCTTCTTCTTCATGTAGGCATGTTTAGGGTAGAATCCCTTCCCACAGTATGAACACTTGACTTTTTCCTTTCCATGATTCCCTTTCCCTTTGTTCTTCTTTGAGCTGGAAGACTCATCATCCTGCTGGTTTTCAACTTTACGATTAGGAGCTTTGAATTTAGTTTTTGGGTTCTTCTACTGCTTTCCTTTACCCTTCAGATCTTTGGTCCCTAAGACATGGAGGGCTTGATCATGGGAGGATCTGATGATCCCCATCTGGACAAGCTTATCATGTTCACTTGTTAGGGACTCAATGAAGGCATTGAGTGTAGGCATCTTCCATCCAGGGGTTGTGAGCTTCCTTGCACGGAATGTAGAGACAAAAACTAAATAATCAACTCCAAGTTTGGAGAGTATGGCTAGGATGAGCTGATCATCCTCCTTCTCCACTTTTCATTGCTTCAACAATAAGACAATGTGCTCGAACTTTGTGAAAACGTCATTCAAGGTCTTGAAATTGGAAGGCTGGAGAGAAATCAATTCATTTTCGAGCTGAAAAACTCTCAAATCATCCTGCTTTCCATATAGGGTTTCCAATTTGTCCCAAATTTCCTTTGGAGTCTTCAATACGGAAATATGGAAAATAAGATCTCAGGAAACAGAGAGGCACAAGAATCGGAATGCTTCATCCTTCTTGTTCAAGAATCTAGATTTGTCTATTGCAGAACCAGGCTCTTCTTCAGTTTCCATGGTCACCCTATAGATTCCTATAGAATGTAGGTGGATCTCCATGTCTCCTTTCCATGATTGGAAATTGAATGGACTCAAAAGATCTACGAAAGAAGCCATCTGAATCTGCTGGAGAGAATGCATTCACCTGTCAAAAACCTGAAAATCACAACAAAAAGGGCAATGTAAGGTTGGAAATCCTGCACATTTTAGGCTTTCATCACACCCAACATAGTCAATCAAGCAAGCTTGATCAACAAGTTCTTTACTTGGGGTATTAAGTGGTAAGCCTTGGCTTTTGGTGCAGTGCTGGATTTTTGAGCTATTGCTCAATTTTCATGCAAGATCTGTCAAAAACCTTGTTTTTGAGAGATCTGAGCTTCATCCCACCATGAGCTCTGATACCATATTAATCTGTCACAATAATCTAGGGACTAAACACAAGTCTCATCAAAGATTAATAACAATAAGTCATGAAAATGGTGTAATTGTGCTACAAAATGAGTAGTCGCTCTGTATATTCACACAAAGAATGAGTAATACAATACAAGATCATGCTACAAGCATGAATGACAAATAAATTTGAATTCCCAAGGAGGTCATTCGAATTGAATGAATGATTCTATCTTAACTGAATGTAAGCCACAGTCAACACTCAAGTTAACCACTGATCAAGACCCTAATAGACTCAACTAAGCCCTAACTGAAGTCGGAGTGCAATAAATGACTGAGTCTAACTAAAATTAGGTCAGAAACATGTCACAGCAATCCAACCATCAAGTGGTAGAGCATCAATGACTTCAATGAACCACAATGAGGTTAACTAAAGTTTAACTGAACATCATAAGTGGTTGGAGGCACCCCTGTTGACTCCAGTTCATTAAATAATCAATTTAATGATGGAGGGCGCCTTCACTGCTCTTTTTAACTGATTGTAACCATCAGTTAGCAATATGGGGAATTTGTCACATGCCCCAATTTTTGCAAAAACAATATTATATTATTTGATTTTATTTGACAATATGTTAAATTTTATGCTAAGTTGTAATTGATGACTCAGCAGAGTCAAGGATATTTAATGTAATTCTGAATATTTTTATTATAAATAAATAAAGGAGGAGACAACATATTAGGAGAGCTATTAAAAGAGTGTTTACTAGTCAAATTAGTGGAGGAGATTTGGCAGAGAGAAAACAGACATGTGGCAGCATCCTCAAACTAATTCCAACTGTTGCAGGTGGCAACCTCCCTACATTTGGGGTCATGATTCCCCAAGCAAGTGGAATCAGAGCAGGTGGCTTAATTAATGAAAACTAACCCAAAAGACCTAGGCAATCTTTATAAAAGTTCCCATTGAAGAGAGCTAAGGCTGCTCATTCTATTGAAGTGATCATTCAGGTGAATGTACTTCAGAGAAATTCAATGGAAGGGAATTGTGGAAAGAGTTTGAGGGGATAACTGCTGAGTGATCTAGTGTAGCTTTTAAGCTGAAAGATCTTACTGCTGAGTGTAGGGTGTTTTACTACGTTATTGGATCAGTCTATTGTTTGTATGCTCCACCAATTCTCAACCAAGAAGACCAGGAACAGGCTCGGGGGTCCTGAGGAAGCGTTGTTTGAGCGCTCTCCAGGAGTTTGGTAGGGAGGAACGGCCTCCTAACGCTGTTGTTGTCTATCCTAATCAGGTTCTACATTATTCGTTTTACTGTGTTAGATAGATAAATCTGAATCTGGCTGTTAAATGAATGTTAAATATTCAGTTTGTAAATTGTTAGAATGGAAAATAATTCTAGTTTGTGTTTTTCCACACCTTGAAGGACCAGGCCGTACTCGAGCACAGATAGAGTATTTCTGAGTAGATGAAAGAATATGTTAAGAGACTGAATAGAATAGATATGGTTCTACATTTCTTAGTAGCAGAGTAATTTATTTCAGTATGTAGGTTATTATTAAAAAGAATAATGATCTGGTTATCTATGTTTATTGTTTTAACAAGCTTATTTATGTAAACTTATTGGAAAAGAAACAGCCGCAATTTAGTACAGGTAGAAATAATAAGCGATAAAAGAATATCTTAGTAGATAAGATCGTGTATTTACAGACAGTAGATTAATTTTTATTCAAGCTAAAATATTATGGAGATTAAACTGTGTTATGATAGGCTTATATTTCTCTGTTTCCACTTAAGTAACTAAATGAAATCCAACAAGATAATCACATTAGAGTTACATAGTTTACATATAGTTAAGAAAATAAACAACTACTAATTACACAGTTTATTTTCTAACAATATCATTTAAATATAGAACTAGTATTTACTATAAACAAATAGGGATAAATTTAAAAGTACTTAGATTAAAAAGAGTATCTAAGTTACAGAAATTATGCTTTATCATTTTTTTTAAAACTCTGAGCATTTTTCCACTAAACAGTTTATTAAAGAAAAGTAATAAAATATAAATAAATAACTAGTATAAAACTAATTAACACCTATGCAGAAAGTAATTATAATTATTAGACAGGCTTATACCTGTAATTATACAACTTCAGGGTTGAAACCCTAACCAAGTTATTAAATTATTATAAATAAAAAATTCTAAGTTACAAACCATATACTTGGATAATAATAATAAATATAATTAATGAGTCTATGTTACCTTTTTTCTAAAACAAGTGTACATTTACACAACACACTTATAATATTATTTCAACCAAATTAACAAGCAGTAGAACCAAATCATTAAATAACTGAAAAACGTAATTAGACAAGGGTTTCTTTTCAGGAAAAACCCTAGCTTGTATTTTCCGAACAAGTAAGATTAATATTATAAGTTATGCATTATGAATAAGTTACAGTCCTTATAACAACAATGTATACTAATAAAAGATTGTTTAGACAGAACATTCTTCAGTAACAGTTGAATAGGGAAACCTTATTGTGCACAGAAAGTACATTATACAAGATTGCTGCAAAAACAAGACAGAGCTCGAGGTAAAAATATTTCTTAAAAACCCATTGTAATACATTGATAGATCGTAAGGTTGCATAACTTAACCAGTTTACAACACCCAGCCCAGGCCGGTGTACCCATCATCATGGCATGGGTTTTCAAAAACAAAACTAACATTCTATTTATCAAAACCTACATTACTGTAAATGCTTTATAAGTTAAGAAAAGAGTAGTACAAGTCACGACATCGAATCCGAAGCCACCCTGCTATATGCAAGGGTTTATAACAAAAAACCAAACTTAAAAACTAAATACCAAACATCCCAAGACTGGAGGAACCAATGTCGGGACTTCTTCCCAATTGAAAACATTTTGTTTTCCCTAAGTCTATACAAGCAAGATTTTGCCACTTTGTAACTAGGGCTTACCTGTAGGACTTGATGCCAATCCAAAATTGGAGAGGGTTCTTTCCAGCATAAGGACGAGCTGTAACCTGTAGGTAATGACAAAACCTTAGTTTGAAACTGAGTGGTATAATGTAACTGTAACTTAAAGAAAAACTTAAAAACAACTGTAAAACAAATTATTACCTAGAAGTGATGAATGCCGAGGCCATGGAGGAATGAACCAGCACAGCAAACCAGCACCATAAGTAGCATAACCCTCATGCTCACAAGTGAAAAAGAAGACGAGCTCACAATACATCTACACCCATGACTGGAGCAAGGTTAAAACTTGGCAATGGCCATGCAAGAAATCAATACTACAATCCACTGACAGAGAACAACTACACGCACAATGAGTATTTGCATACAGAAGGAAAACCCAGTGCGAGCTGTGAGTATTGTAACCCACACTTTAGAATGGAAACACCTCTATACATGCAACAATGGAGCTAGAGACAAGCTTGAGCGAGCCCTCATGGCCACAGTAAACCAGACAGAACAACGACTAAACCCTCAACAAGAATGAGAGCTAGGGTTGCATCATGAGTTTTAAGTTATTCTTTGCATGGTGGTAAATGTTCCACGTTCCCACCAAATTATTCCATCCACCAAGGGGTCGAATGATATAGTTGTCACTGCATGGTCGGGACAACAGAATTATGGTTAATAATTTACATTATGCATAGAATGATAAGGTAATATATAAAGTCAATATCGTGTTGTTTCAATGAAGTCAAACCATGATAATGAACAAGGATTTGTACTATCATTTAACCTTATATTATAAACCTTGAAATATTCTTTGGTAAAGAACCAAAATGTGTATTGCATTGATGCCCTTGTTTCATAAAGATATTATAGTCTTTCTTAATGAAACTTTTAAGAAAAGATCGATAGTATAATAGAAGTTTTGAGCAGGATTGTTAGTGCCTCTAATGACCCTTTATATAACCATGAATGATGGATGGTTATGATGTTAGAACTAGATATAAATCAATAAGGTGTATACATAAATAAATAATATATATACCCTAGTATAACTCTTACTTTTTTGTTAGTATAGTCTACAGTACTGAGGGTAAGATAAATATCTTATAAGTACATGATCTATAGTCTTCATAAGATACCAAGCTCTATGATGAATCAAACCAAGGTTAGGTTGGAATTGGGAGTTTAAGATAGTAAACTATCTAGGAATTTATTGCATCACCTTTACTTATAAGTAAATAGTAGGATAATGTAAAGTTCGTCGCATTACTAGGTCATGAAGAAAATCAGAAAATATAAGTCACAACTTGACGTTATTCATGCAGAGGATCACTTATAAATTTAATGCAATTATAAGCTGATAAACTTCCTCTACTGAAGCTAAATAAAAGGTAAAGATAAGAGCTCTATTTAAGTTTTCTTCTTAGAAATCCTTAGGTATGTTTCCCTACTTATAAGCAGTGTTGTAATTTTATAAATAGTAACAACAATAAACTTTAGTTTCAGTAAGAGTACTATTATGCTAAATCTTGAGCTCTATTAAGGACTGGAAATAGCTTAGAGTAATGATAGAAAGAAGTTTAATCTAAGTAGCATTCATTCTTATAATAGACAATCAATAATGTAAAGATACTGATCATAATGACATGCATTTAAAATACTGATATAGTTGCAACACAAATAAGGAGAAGTTACTTTACCTCATATAACGCTTGAATTTAATTAAGCAAAATTTTACTCTAGCAGTATATTTTATGTTAAAAGAAGTATATCTGGATTAATGCCTTAATAAACTCTTACTGGGTCAAAATTTACCTGTCAAGCCTGTAAGATCCAGAATTCCAGAAAAATTAGCAATCGCTAAGTAAGCCCCAGTTAGAAAGTAACTTCTCACCTACTTGACAAAAACAAACAATCAGTGTAATTAGAAACAACTGAATGCAGATTATTTACATCACATATCGAAACTAAAATAGTATTAATCTATATGTGTTTAAGTTAATGGTTGCTTTTCTTAACTGTTTCATTCTTTCTATTATCCACTAGCAGTTATCTAACTGCGACTATAAACAATTTATGTTACACCAAAAAAATTTATTTTTTGTGAAAATTTAGGGTTTTGATAGCATTAATGACACTAAGATCACCCCCGTAGTGCTCCAGTTAGCCTCCCCAATTGTAGGAGAAGGCTAAGTTAGCCTCCTTGACTGAAGGTAGGCGTGGGTGTGATCTAACTGATGTCATCTAGTGCTCCTCTGATGTCAATTAAGTCAATAATACTTAGGATAGTGGTTTAACTAGGCCAAATTGACCAAAATGAGTGTGTAAGGTGGTAAATGTCTCCAACAGGGGGTATGGTTACACAACAAATCAAGTACCTGTAGGAAATATTTATTACCAACCTAACCCTACAAGAATGTCTTATGCTTGAATTCCATATCCTAGTAATACTTTCACGCCATGGGGGAAAACTAATTGGTCCTACATGCTAGCTATGGGAGGGATACCTATACATACTACGGGGGGTGCCGGAGGACCACCTTACACAGACTTCGGCTTCTTTGGAAATTGTCTTTCCTACACACTTTCATCTTCTTATCCATTATGAAATGGGTACAAATCTCTTAAATTCTGTATGGCAGAACACCTCCACCCACATATCCGATCATATCCATGAGTGGAGAAGGAGGAGAAGACTTATTAAGGCCCCTATCCCGGATAAATTGTTAGCTGATTGGTTTACTAAATCTTTGGTGCCTCCTATCGCCCAAGATGTGGTTATGGGAAGTTCTGTTACCAAAGAGGAAGCCATTAGTCGATCCCAATATCTGGAGTTGGTTTATTCCCAGTCTGGAACATTATATGACTTGATCCCTCAAGCTCCTCGCCCAAGCACTGATCCTGCTAAGCCACCAACAGAAACCCCTGTTGATGGGATTGTTAGCTCAATCCAATCCCTATCAACAACAAAACCTTCCAAGCAAACCCAAAATTCCACCCCTACTCCTTCAAATCCCAAGGTTTTTTCTAAGGTCAATTCCATTCAAAGTACTCAAACGATCGGCAACAATAAAAAGAAAGGTAAAGCTAAAAACAAAAAACCTAGAAACCAATAGGAGAATCCAAAACCAACCATCAACGAGAATGATACAGGGAAAAGAAAAGAGAAATATCCATGTCTGCTATGCAAAGGTGACCACTTCATGAAAGAGTGTCCTTGTCGTGAAGAAATCACTCAATTTTTGAAAACTAATCCCGCTCCCACAGTTCTCTCAGATCCTTTTCCCTCTCAACAACAGCTGATAGACCACATGTCCAATCAGGGAAACTCTAGTTCTTCAGAGGATATTCGCATGATGTTCTCGGACACTATTAGTTTGCAAACTCGAAGTCAAAGTTATGAAAAACCCATAGAAAAGAAAGAAGACAATTCTTCTTCAAGAAAAGCTCCCTCTACCGGTTCTCCCGAGTCCTCGTCTACTGTTCCCCTAACCATCAAGAAACCTAATCTCGACATGGTTTTGCATCCACCCAAGAGTACTCTTAGGAAGGGTGATTTTAATCCTAATGCCTAAGCTGCCTAATTTTATAATGTAGTTGAAGATCTTGCTGAGGCACCATGTGCAATGTCTACCTTGGAAGTAATCCAAAGTTGTCCTACACAGAGCAAAAACTCGTTAACTAAGTTAGGAGCTTTATACCCGGACAATACTAATTTGATTCATTTCAATGTCGAGAACTATAATTCTAGACTACCTCACAAACTCACTTTCCAAATCATAACGAAATTAGTCGAAAAGAAAGTCTTTAGAACTGTCTTAGACGAAGGAGCTTCAACTTCGGTTTTGTCCCTGTCTTGTTGGAAAGATATTAGCTTTCCCGAGCTTGTAACATCACCTACGACTCTGAAAGCCTTTGATGGATGAGTTTTCTATCCCCATGGTCTCATACCAGCCCTTTCAGTCAATCTTGGGGGAAAATTTGTTTCTATTCAAGTGGAAGTAGTAGATGCCCCATTAGACTACAACCTCCTTTAAAGAAGAAATTGGTTTTACACCATGATTGCTGTCGCTTCGACGGTATTTCAAACTGTCCAATTTCTGCATCTAGGGAGGATTTTCACCATTGACCAGCTCGATTTCTATACTTCATTTGTTACTACCTCTATGGCTAATAAAATCCCTATGTTAGGCCAGTTCCCTCCTCCTTACCAGTCGATTAGGGTAGGCATGCTGAAGGATTCGTCCCTTATCGGGATTTTTCCATCAAGTCCTTCTAACATAGACATGGTGACAGTAAATATGATTTCGTCATCTAATTATGATCCAAAGGGAAAATAAATTGTTGATTCCACCTCGTTGAGTCCGCATGAAACCATGTACAATGTTATCCAAACCCTTTTCGATGACCACACTGATGAGCTTCATCTGGTGGCTTCGGACCCTTACCACCTGCCCTACTGGTTAGAACCCTCTCTTCCTATTCTAGATTATCTCTCCCAGACTTTTCCTTTTGATGAGTCCATTATGGAGATCATGAGTATGAATGAGCCTATATGGCAGGATCATCATCATAGATCCTTGTTCCTTCCCAACACCAGTTCAATAGACCATGATTTTGCATCCCTTTTTTCCATTGATATTGTCAACACACCTCAAACTCCTATATTGTTGCAGAACATAGATTCTTCAGGAAACCTATGCAACATCACTCAAACAAATCCAATTGACATATCAGCCAAGCCTGACACCCTTGAGCATGTTCATGTAGGGCAGAACTGCTCCGTGGAAGAATCTGAAGCATACAGAGCACTTTTCAAAGAATTCTGAGATGTTTTTGCCTGGTCTTACAAAGAAATGTCAAGGATAGACCCATCCATTATGTTTCACGAAATGAAAACCTATCCCACTGCAAAACCTTTCAAGCAAAGACTGAGACAAGTCCATCCACAGAAAGCCACAACTATCAAAGATGAAATAGAAAAGCTTCTAAAAGCAGGGTTTATTTACCCCGTACCCCTGATGAAATGGGTATCAAACATCATCCCTGTTAATAAAAAGCATGGCACCATTAGAGTCTGCATCGATTTTAGACATTTGAACAAAGCTTGTCCCAAAGACAACTTTCCCACTCCGCATATCGACCAGATTATTGACAACTGTGATGAAAGTGTCATATTTTTATTTACGGATGGTTTTTCGGGTTATAATCAGATTGAGATTTTACCCGTCGATCAGCACAAGACAACATTTGTTTTCCCATGGGGAATATTTGCATATAGGAAGTTACCATTTGGCCTGAAAAATGTTGGAGCCACTTTCCAGCGTGCTATGTCCTATGTGTTTCACAATATAAAACATATTGTAGAACCGTACCTTGATGACCTCCTAGCTCATTCACAGCAATAGGAGGACCACCCGGGTCATCTTAGAGACATTTTCTTGAGATGCCATCATTATAACATACGTCTCAATCCTCATAAATGTGTTTTTTGCGTTGATATGGGATGTATGTTAGGTTTTGTGGTTTCTAAGGATGGCATCTAGATAGATCCATTGAAAATTGCCACTATTCTAGCTCTACTAGCCCCAATCAACCTTCTAGAATCCAAAGTTTGCAAGGGAAGGAAAACTTCCTCCGTCGTTTCATGTGCAATTTTGCAGAGAAAACACATGGTTATATGTGTCTCCTTAAGAAGGACACTCCGTTCTTTTGGGATGACCAAGCCCAACGAGCCTTTGATAATATCAAACATGCTCTGACTCATTCACTCGTGATATGCCCCAGATTATTCAAAGGATTTTCTCTTATACATTGCTGCCTCCACTACTACCATCGCTATGGTTTTGGTGTATGAGAATCTTGCCAGTCAGGAGCACATGATCTACTATACTAGTAATAATCTCATGGATTCTGAAACTTGATATTCATGTGTGGAGAAATTAGCGTTGGCCATGGTCATTGCTATTCAGAAATTTCGTCACTACATTTTTCTCCTCACAACCACCATATTGGTAGACCATAACCCTATGTATTACATCCTGACTCATCAGGTGCTTGGGGGCAAGTATTCCAAATGGATAGTCATCCTATAAGAATTTGATCTAGAATTTTCCAAAGCTGCATCAAAGAAATCCTTGGTCTTTGCTAAGCTCATGTGTGATATTCCCTGTGCTTCAACAGAATCTGAGCCCAATGATTCATTTCTAGATGAATTCCTATTCCTGATAGGCACTACTAACCCATGATATGGAGATTTTCTCATTTATCTCTAGACACAAATATTTCAGCCCACTATATCCCATGACTATTGTCGTCATATCTGTCACCACACAAAATACTACCTCATCCTGAATGACACTTTGTATAGACATGGTATCGATTCTGTTCTCCGGCAATGCCTTACCCACGAGGAAGTTGAACAAGTGTTGAATGATTGCCACTCTAGATCATGTGGTGGTCATCTATCTGGGATGGCTACAGCCCAAAAAATCCTTCGCACTGGCTATTTCTGGACTTCGATATTTAAATATTGTCACAAGGCTGTTAAGAAATTTCCACCCTGTCAACATTTTTATCCGAAAAAGTGCACCCACCCTGTACCATTACACCTCATCATTGCCATTGGACATTTCTCCAAATGGGGGATCGATTATATACATTGTAAGCCTACCTCAGCCAGGGGCATGGTTACATCATTATATCCTTTGATTATTTTACAAAATGGGCTGAGGCCATGCCTACATATGCAGAGGATGGTAAGAGTGCCGCTCTCTTCCTATTCAATCATGTGATAGCAAGATTCGGAGTCCCGCAATCCATAGTTACTGATCCCAGATCACATTTCCATAATCAAATGATGGAGGAATTAAGTGCCAAGCTAGGTTTTCATCATGAAAAGTATATGCCCTATTATCCGCAAGCTAATAGTCAGGTCGAGGCCATTAACAAATTTTTGAAAATGATGCTGCATTGGATGGTTGGAGACCATAAATCCAACTAGCACCATATCCTTTTCTCCACTCTTTGGGATTACAGGAATTGGTGAAAACAACTACTGGTTTCATGCCTTTCTAGCTTGTCTATGGACTAGAATCCATCTTGTCGATTAAATGTAAGATTCCATCCTTGAAAATTGCCATCAAACTTCTCCAAGACACTTCCACAGAGGAAGAGAGATTTCTATATTTGAACTACCTTAACGAAACTAGAATAGATGTTGTCTTAGCTAATGTTGACCTACGATCAGAGATATGAGAAACTAGGGAAAGGGAAGTTCAAATCCATGTGGTACGGTCCTTTTGTTATTTCCAAAGTTTTAGAGAAAGGGGCCTACGAGCTCATGGACTATGATGGAATACCCTTAGGACAACCTCGCAATGGGTTGTACCTGAAGAGGTACTATGCCTAGATCTTTCTTGTGTAGTACCTTGTATATATGTATATTACTTGAATTTTAGTGTGCTTAAGTATTTTCAATGTGGTTTTGAGTTTAGTGTCCGTATCTGTTTATACCATGTTTTGGTTGTGCAAAGCAAATGGATTTCTACAGCTTTGCTGATGGTGCTTTCCACCACACCTTGAATCTTTCCTCAGCTGCTTGGGTTCTCTATTCCCCAACTTACGATTTGGTCAGTTCAAGAGCAGTTTGTATTGGTCCCACTACCAACAATATCATTGAGTATCGAGTAGTCATAGGTCTTCTGACTAAAGCTACCTCCCAAGATGTTCGCAACTTGGTAGTCTTGATGGACTCAGAACTTGTTGTTTGTCATCTAAACCATGTCTATACCATTAGGAATCCTTTGCTTCTCTGTCTCTTCTGGAGGGTACGTTTATGAGAAAGGTCATTTGAAACTATTATCTATAGGCATATCCCCAGGGAAGATAATGCAGCTGCCGACTCATTGGAAAATTCCATCCTAGACTAGAATATTGCCCATTCATGACATGAAAATCAAACATGGTTCAATGTAAATAAACCGTAAAAGAATCATAAAAATCATATAAAACACATTCACCATTTGAGACATATAAACACCAAGTTATAATTCTGTATATATATATATATATATAGATATATAGATATATACATGTTTACAAAAAATAGGTCACGAGACCTCATCTAAAGCGCTCAAGATTTCAGGTAAAAAATCATCATACAAAAGTCTTGAAGCTATCTATCAGCTTTCAGTGAATACATCATGCACCCTATCATCTAGTGATGCTCATGGTAAAACATAACCGCCCAGGCTACTCGATGTAGCAGTCTACCGAAATGACCCGGTACTCTCACAGTAGGCCTCTGGTACCTCAGTGGGAGGTCATCGATTGAGGCATCTGGGATGTCTAGAGTCAAACTATTGAGGTTATCCTCTAGCTCCCTTGTCACATCATCTCCCTGTGGTACAAAATGGGCTCCAGCTTTCCTGTCTAGTGGGGAGGCTCCCACAAGTCGTGATGCTCCGACATCTGCATGAAAACATTCAAGTCTCATTACTAAACATAAAAAATATAAAACATCAAAACATAAAAACACTATTTCCATTTTAGGGATTTTTGTTTTACTGATATCACCCCATTGTCCACCACGTGGGATCGGTAGGTCAGGGTCACCACTAAAGTCAGTGCCTACATATGCATAGTCCTCCACCATGAGGAGCTAATCTCTCAACCATCGGAAGAATGGGTCACCAAACTTTACCTTACCTCTACCCGCTCCTGTATAGGCCATAATCTGTACCCATCTCAGCATGCGAGGGTCTCGCACCCTCAACTCTGTAAAGACCACCTGGGGTCTCATATGGGGAACCCGCTTGAAAAATAACCATGCTAAAATGGAACCAAAACCAAACTCCTTCAGTTCTCCCTGCTGACACTTGGTCAGCTGATCCTTAAAGATAGGAAGTAGAGCTTCTTCCCAGTTGAAAACTGTGGGTTCCATGGCCTCTATAGCATAGAGCATATGTGCTCTAGATGCCTGATGTACCCCTTGGCTTCCCTCCACTCTCTGCATGGTAAACAAAACTATCCGTAGTGGTCCATTCACAACTACTTTTATGGGAATTTTCTTCCCTGATGTCCTGGTCCCAGGAATACAATGGCCGTTTATCAACTCCTGAGTAGTAATGTCCCCTCCACAGGAACCAGTCAAAGAGATGGGAGCACCCCATCTCAATAATCCTGTTAGTAATTAGATGTCCTCTACTTCAATTGTCAATATATGAGCACCAACCTCAAAATACTATTACTCCAGATTCCACATCCAGAGGATATGCTCTAATAGGCGCTCATGTGATACCATGCTGGGTGTGCGAAAAAACTTTAGAAGACCATAGTCTCTTAGCACGGCTACACAACCTGTGTTTCATTTGGCAAATGTATCATCAGTGTCACCAAATGACCATTTTTTATCAATGGGATCCTGGCAAAAACCATTACAAGACCAATTAGAAACATTTCCAATCATTCAAATCATCAAATTTGAGCTAGTTTGGCTTGTGCATGCATTTTTATTTACCCATGGCTGGCACTGCCTGTGTCCCATTGAGGACAAGTGGTAGAACTGCTTGTGCACAGTGTTTTAGGTGCGGTTTTAGTGGGGTACCTCTTACCCCGCAAGGGATCAGAGCAGTTCCTGCTTCCATGGTTTTAGGGCTTGCCCAATAGGCCCAAAACACCCCCAAAATTAAAAAATGAAAGGATGAAATGAAAGAGTAGAATTTAAGCTATTACCTGGAATTGACAGTGTGAAAATTCGACGGTAGATGCTCCCAGAATCAGCAGTTGAAAATCTGGCCAAGAAAATGCTCCAAAGGCTCTCCACTATGGGTAAACGGTAAAATGTTTTTATTTTTTACTATTTACATACCTTTTATACACATTTTAGGTTTTGGCATGTTAAAGTTTTTAAAATCTATTAGTCATGATCCTTTAATGTCGCCTATTGGATAGTTTTAACAGTTGTTTTCAAGTCGTTGCAGGATAAAGGGTGGTAGCAGTAAACGTTTTGGGAGTTTGTTTTTGACTTTTTCACACTACCATAAAACGGAAAAAGTCTTTGAGAATTTATTGCGACACTTTGGTCATGCTCTCGAAACTTAGCATCAAAGGTCTGAGTCCTTTTCTAATTCTTTTCAGACTCATAAAATCCCTCATTATGAAAATAAACCTAGTGGAGTCTTCTTTAAACTCTTTTTGGGCTCCTTAAATATGAACAGATAGTCGAGTGATGTTGCCTTCTTCATGCTCGTTAAAGCAATTGAAGATTCGTTCATCTAATGGTAGGTTATCACTTTTTCGGTTTAGATGAACTATTTTTACGAAAAAGGCCCATGTGGAGTCTTCTTCTGTGGTCGTTCAGACTCTCTAAACATGAACGATACCAAGTTAACTTTCATTGGACTTGTTAAATTAAACATCGAGAGACCCTCTTTTGGGAACGAACCCCTCCTCTCTCAGGTTCGTAAAACATATGAGTTTGGACTTGTCTCCAAACAAGTTATAAGAGTGTTTGTTACCCTCTTTGAACTCATAAATATGAAACGAGGCACTCATCAACCATGATGGGGAAAATGGGAAGGGAATCATTTTGCAAATAACCGACAGTTTGTTGTTAACTTTGAACATGGCACTTTTCTGCATATCATTTCAGTCAATTGGGTATTCAGTTGATTTCCACGATGATCCACTTTCATGAGTCATGTCACTCCTTTCAGTCTTTCAAAAGAATGCATTGTCCACCATCGCACTGTGTGTTTTTCTGGTCTAGTCATGATGCCAAGTCTTTTGTCGTGCCGCCAGATGTTCAAAGGGAAGTTGAAAATTTTTACCTCTGCAGTCAAAACAGTATCTGTGTCAGTACTTTTTAGTTATTCTTATGGTTACCTCATTCACATCATTCCAAAACTTTGTTCCAAGTTTCATGTCATCGATGTGGGATTCATCATGGCCCTCCTTCGACGAGACTATTCCTGTCGACATCAGCTCATCATCCGAGAAATACTCTTAGAAAAAAATTTAGTACCTTGAGATCTGTATGCCTCAATGACAGATGTTCTCACTCTCGACATAGGTTCACATCATTGACCTTTGAATGATAGAATCGACTGGGTGTTTGACATCTAGACATTTATTCACACTCAGTAGATTGTACTAGGGTACCTTGGGAATCATTGACATCAATGGTGATCTCCCTCACACTTGTTAATGGTTCACATCATTGGTTGGTAATCAAGTGGTTTCTACCATGTTCAACTTTAGAACATTGTAATCACATGGATAGAATCGTACTTTGTGGAAAACAAGATGAAGACCCTGGGTCCTTATTTAGCACTCATTGCTCTCCCTAGGTTGTGATGGAGTTTTGTATATCAATCATGGATCCACATTTGCATGGTCATGGCTATGCTCAAATTTGCATATGTATGACATAGATCTATGTTGTATGTCTGGTAGCTATGTCCAAGATTGAGTCCTCTATCGCATGGATCTACACTGTATTCTAGTAACCATGGTTATTTATTCCTCTCATGGATCTGCCTTGTATTGGTCTGCAGCCATGTGTTGGCTACATTTTTCTATGAGTCAAAAGTATTGATGTACTACAGATGCCTACTCAATGAAACTCTCCAATCAAGATAACCCTCACCTCGAAGTGACAACTTGTTCTCTCAAAGCTCTTGCTCATCGTATCCCTCTAAGCTTCATGCTTTGGGGGGAATTTTGTTATACCTAAATCCTGTCACCAACATGTGATGAGATCCTTAACCCCTATGTTTACCCCAAATCCCAAAAATTGGAGTGGAAACTTTCTTTGGATATCAATTCTACTTGAAAAAACCTAGCGCCGCGCTTTCCCTTTGGTTGATAAGCAGTACCTTGTTCAGCACCGCGTGTGTTTTATTGTAGAAAAGTGGTGCCACCTCTCTTATTCTTTGTTATTAAATCAGTTCTCACCTAAACGGATCTGTCATAAGGTAACAAAAGAGGTACCCTTGGTAAAATGGGAAAAAGAGAAGTTTCTTGAGGCTTCTAGATCAAGAGCCTCGTGTCCTCCCTTATCTGTATCAATATGGGTTAGTTGGAGTTGAGATCCCTATTGGTAGGATCTTAGAGCCACCTCACCCACAATTCTCTCAACTATCCCTATCCATTGAGCCCTGTAAATACAAGCTCATATCCATAGTTGATAAGGAGGAGAAGAATAGTAGAGTTATGCTGCTGAATTGATACCCTGGCCTAATCCATCAGAGAGAAATTGTGGAGCAATTTGGAGCTATCGGGGACAAGGTCTTAGTCTTGTGAAGGAGTGTGTCGACACTAAGGCACACGGTTGTAAGCTCTTTCATTTATTTCTAATGCAAAGTTGATTTCCTTCCCACATGTTTGTTGTGTAAATCTCACATATATGTTATTGGATTCCTTAGTCACTAATATGGACGCGTAGATGTTTTTTTGGTAGCTTTGATGTCTTTGTATGTTTGATATGTCTTACAGGTATACAGGTCTTTCATCAGAGTTATATTCTAGGCTTCTATAATGTTCAGGGAAGGTCTTCAACCGAGTTATTCACTCATTTGTTCTGGATATGAACCATTCAGACTAGAGGAATAGCTTCTGTCCACAGAAGGTGTAATATTCCTGACTACAACCTTCAAGATACCCATCACCATAAAAAACATTATCATTCATCATTGTAATTTTTATGAAGTCACATACATGTGTGGCATATCTATAAATGTTTGGAAGCGTCTAGGATACCTAGAGCTCATCCCATATTCTATCACCCTCCGATCCTATGATGGGAACTCTTCATAGTGACAAGGTCTCTTAAAATCCTATAAAATCAATCCAAGTCCTACCCTTAGAATCCTTGTTTGGTATTTGAAACCCCCATTTATGAAGATAACCCACAAACCGTAACATATCAATTTTACACAAATTAGTCCAGTTAATATATTCCCATTTGAGTTCCCATGTAATACAATACATACCATGGTCCATGGCACAACCAGTGGTCCCCACCAAATAATTTAATTAGAAAGTCAAGCCCCTTATGAAATAAGTGCATGGGTCCCCCCAACATTTTCCTTGCACGACACAATAGAAAACCCCACCAATATATTTCCAACATTTCCAAAGCTTAGAGACTTTCTATATAGACCTACTCACACACCCTAAAACTTGCCACTAGAAGGAATTATCTATACTACAAAAGTAGGTCCTCTCAAACTAAGGAGAAAATTTCTATGCACAAATCATCCATGCACTATATTCTCTTAGTTTGGTCACTGCACACATCATTGTATACATCACCATAGATTCTGAACTACCCTTGATACTATTTTTCTCTTTTAGATGATTCCCATTGAACATGTTTCCATTATCTTCATATCAAAAACATAGGAGGTGCTTATTTCCCCACAATGTTTGATTTATCCTCATTGTATACATCTCCATAGATTTGTGAACTACCCTTGCTACTATTTGTCACTTTTAAATGATTCCCATTGACCATGTTTCCATTAACTTCATATCAACAACATAGGAGGTGCTTCTTTCCCCACAATGTTTAATTTATCCTCACAATACCCATATTCTTCCCTTGACATAGTCATAAGTCAAACACTCTCACCAATTTAGTCTTTGTAACATGATTTGAAAATTGACCAGCTTAGTCAACCCTATAGGCAATGAGTTTTATTGACACATTATTCACTTGGATGTTCCATATTATCAAAATAACAAGCATTATGGCTTGAGAAATTAAGCCGCTCACAACACATATCTCCTCCTCTTGTAACCCAACATGCCTTGCTAGAGGAAGAGGACCTGTCCTCGTCACAAAATACTAATGGGAATGTCATGTTTTACTTGATGTCATCCAACACTTATACAAATGGCCAATCATCATAATAAAATGGAAATATCATAGGTACATCGCTAGTAAATACCCTAACATTCACCCTTTGGCTTCATCATTCGTAATTAGACATGATCATGATGCTCATGGGATTGCTTAGTATGATCAACATTGCACCTTTGCAACAAGTCACCATATCAAGCAACCAAATTTCAAACCCCATCACAATTGGAACCATGGTCCCAAAATAATTCCCTTATCACTCATTTGAATCAGAAAAAAGACATCTTGGAAGCAATAAATTCTCTTGAGACATTGTGGGATGATATGCATCATCATTGTTAAATCATGCCCTAGGACACATAAAAAAAAAAAAATCAATTAATACTATGTCCAGGCCAAGGATTTTATCAATCCTGACCACATTTATTGGTTCGACAATCCTATTCCTATCCCTAATGCTTTTGATGAAGAAAACATTGTCAACATTTAAGAAACCATTAAGGTGAATGTTTTAGTCACTCGCGACGTTATATAAAACATCTCACTTGGTTCCTCTTTCTCTCAATAAGAGGTTAGCACTTACAAAGCACTATTCCAGGAGTTTAGGGATATTTTCACTTAGTCATACACATAGATACCAAAACTCAATCCTTCCATTGTCAAATATTATATTTACACATGTCCTGATGCTTTGTCGGTATGACAAAAAAGAACAACCAGTACACCCCTCCAAATATCCTACATCAAAGTGGAAATCAAGAAATTAAGAAGTTACATCAAGTAAGATTCCTTTACCTTATTGCTTCCATGGCATGGATCCCAAACCTAGTCCCCATTGTGATTCCTTGGAATAAAATCTAAGATTGAATTTTATTGAGTGTAAATATTTATTTAAATCGCTAAGATAGGTGACCTCTAGGATTCAAATTCCCAAGGTATGTCCCTCCTCATATTCATAACCAACGGAACTTATTTATAAGAGGAACTATAATCCCATAGGATCAAGTTTCCAACATTCATCCCCTTAATCCAAAGGGGTGTTCATGAGTCCACACATTATTTTGAAATTTTTAAGCTTCTCTCTTCCAAGAACTTTGGTGGCAACGTTTGCAATTTTCTCATTGTGGAACATTGTCTCAAATGAACTATCTTGGCCTATACACGATATCTAACCAGAAAGAACTTCATGTTGATGTGATTGGTTCAATCATGGAGTACATGATTCTTGGCTAACATGATTGTAGACGTGTTTTCAATTAGTATACGATTGCAATTCATCTATTTCTCCTACTAATATTCAAGTATTTTGCTAAGCCACACAGTCTCCTTTGTTTCTTCTTCCACAACCCTATATTTTTCCTCTATTGTGGAATTTACTAGAACATATTGTTTATGTGATATCCAAGAGACAACTATTGATCCAAAACTCATGAGCTAGCCGAAAGTAGACACTTCATTCTCTCTACCACCATCAAAGCTTGAATGAGAATATCCAATCAGTTTGAACTCATCCACCTTAGAATAATTGATTCCAAAATATTCAGTCGCCTTCAAGTATTTTAGAAATATCTTGGAAGAAGACCAATGTCCTTCATTAGGTTTTTGCATAAAGAGAGAAATGATCCCTGCAACAAATGAAATATTGGATATGGTGGTGGTAGGTTAGATAAGATTTCCCATAACCTATCTATACTTGGTTTCATCCTCCAATTCATTTCCTACTTTTAATGTGAGCTTCAAATTATTTTCCATTAGAGTACATAAAGGGTTGCACTCTGTCATGTAAAATCTATTCAATATCTCTCCAATATGATTTTTTTGGGGAGATGAATATGCTTGGGATTCTAAGTCACTTCAATTCCCAACTAGCAGTGAAGATGCTCCAAATTTTTCATTTCAAATACCTTCTTCAATACTTTATTTATGGATGCAATATGCCTTTCACTATTCCCTATCATCAAAATATCATCTATATACACCACAAGATATACAAAAAATATTCCAACTTTATTTACAAACAATAATTCACCATGAAGATTAAAGTGTTTGAAATTCAATTTTAGAATATGCTCATTTAACTTTTCATATTGTGCATAAGGTGCTTATTTCAGGCCATACAATGACTTGACAAGTTTTCATTTATTTTTTTCTAGTCCCTTCACAACAAATCCTTTTGCTTGAGAAATGGAGACATTCTCTTTCAAGTGTCCATTCAAGAAAGTAGTCTTCACATCCATGTAATGAAATATCTACCCATTCTATGCAACCAAAGACAATATAGTGCGGGTGGTATTCCATTTTATTGTGGGGGAGAAAGTGTCCTCATAGTTAATGCCTTCTTTCTGTCAAAAACTTTTCACCACAAGCTGTTGGAGACATTTACCATCATACTCACTCTTTTGGTCAAATTGGCCTAGTTAAACCACTATCCTAAGTTTAATTGACATCAGTGGAGCATTAATTACCATCCCAGTCACTCCCACGCCTACCTACAGTCAAGGAGGCTAACTTAGCCTTCTCCTACAGTCAAGGAGGCTAACTGGAGCACTCCAGGGGTGATCTGTGTGACATTAATGCACCTAATTGCTAACTGGTGGTTACTTTCAGTTCAACAAGTTAGTTACAGTCAGTTAAGGCGCCTCCATTCATTAAATATATTATTTAATGATTATTTAATTATTATTTATTATTATTTAATGAACTGGAGTTAACAAGGCACCTCCACCAACTTCTGATGGTCAGTTCAGCTTCAGTTAACCTCATCAAGGTTCATTGGAGTCATGCAGTACTAGCACTTGATGGTTGGTTTGCTATGACATGTGTTTGATCTCCTTCAGTTGAGATTAAGTCATTTATTGCACTCCAACTTTAGTTAGGGTTTGGTGAGTCAATTAGGGTTTTGATCAAGTGGTTAACTGAGTGAGATTGCATGGCAAAGAGTCAGTTAAGCTAGACTCACTCATTGAATTCGAATTGTCCCTTAGGTATTCAAATTCTTCATGTAGTTAAGCCATTGCTTAGCATGGAAATTGTAATCCATTATTGTTTATAAAATATACAGAGAGGAAACCTATTCAGGTTCCAGATATTTCCAATTCATGAGTATTTGTTAATAATTCTTTGATGATTTTGATTCTAAGTTCCTAGATCATGTGCAAGAATTAATATGGTATCAGAGCTTATGGAGGGACGAAGCACAATCTCTCAAGAACAATATTTTTGACAGATTTCTCCATGAGAAGTGAGCAATAGCTCAAAATTCTAGCACTACACCAGAAGCCAAGGCTTACCACTCAATATCCCAAGTAAAGAACTTGTTGATCAAGCTTGCTTGATTGACTATGCTGGGTGTGATGAAAGCCTAGAATGTGCAGGCTGTCCGACCTTATTTTTCCCTTTCTGTTTTGATTTTTAGGTTTCTACAGGTGAAGCATTCGCTATAGCATATCCAAATGGCCTCCTCAGTACCTTTATTGACTCCATACAATTTCCACACATGGAAAATCAAAATGGAGCATTAGCTGTATTCCAAAGGAATCTTTAAAATCGCCATGGACACTGAAGTTGAGCCTGAATCCACCATAGAAAAATCAAAATTCTTGAACAAGAAGGATAAATCCTTTGGTTTCTTGTGCCTCTCTATTTCCGATGACCTTCTCTTCCATCTTATGGATCTGAAGACACCGAAACACATATGGGACAAATTGGAATCTCTGTATGGAAATCATGATGACATGAGAGTTTATCAACTCGAAAATGAACTCATGTCTCTCCAACCTTCCAATTTCGAGACTCTGAATGAATTCTTTACAAAGTTCAAGCATACTATTTTTCTCTTGAAGCAATGCAAAGTGGAGAAGGAAGATGGTCAGCTCATCCTAGCCATCTTCTCCAAACTTGGGGCTGACTATTCAGTTTTTGTTTCTACATTCCATGCGAGGAAGCTCACAACTCCCAAATGGAAGATGCCTACACTTGATGCCTTCATTGAGTCCCTAACTAGTGAACATGACAAGCTTGTCCAAATGGGGATCATCCGATCTTCCCGTGATCAAGCCCTCCATGTCCCGAGGCCCAAATATACGAAGGCTAAAGGAAAGCAGCAGAAAAATCAGAAAACTAAATTTGATGCTCCAAATCCTAGATTCGAAAATCAGCAGCATGATGAATCTTCCAGCTCAAGGAAGAACAAAGGTAAAGGGCACAATGGGAAAGAAAGAGTCAGGTGTTCTTACTGCAGGAAGGGTTTTCACCCTGAACATGCCTGCATGAAGAAAAATCTTGATGAAGCAACCTCTCTCCTTGAGAGGAATCACATCAATCTTCCGGAGAGCTTTCGGAGGAGAGATCACCAAGATCGGGAACCACAGCATGAGAAAGGTCATGCGCTCATGGCAAGCACTTCGAAGTCAAAATCACTGCTGATTGACAATGGAGCTTCGAATCACATGATGGCTGAAAAAGACTCCTTTTCATATTTGGAGACCAGCAAATCCATTCCCATCCACTTGGGAGATGACTCCACCATCATTACCAAAGGACAAGGTACTATAAATCTAGTAAATGGTTTTTTTTCTAATGTTTTGTATGTACCATCTCTAGCAGCAAATCTCCTTAGTGTCTATGAAATGACACATACAGGAATGCCTAAGAGGGTCTCTTTCAACCCAAATGATGTGGAGATAACAGAAATTGCATCCGGGAAACTCATTGCAAAAGGCCATGCAAATCATCATGCAAAAGCCTATGAGTTCTCTCACTTTGTTGCGGATGCAAAGCCCACCGCTTTGCTAACTCATGGAAATGAGGTTAGTAGGCTGTGGCATGAAAGGTTTGGCCATCTTAATTTCAAATATTTGTAGCAATTACAGAAAAATTCCATGGTTGAAGGCCTTCCGGTCATCAAGGCAACCACGGGAGTCTGCAAGGGCTGTGTGATTGGAAAACACCCTGAGCACAAGTTTGATCGGGGGAAGGAAAACCACGCTACAATAATATTGGGGATGATACATTCTGATATCAGTGGTCCAATGCCTATCACATCCATGAATGGATCAAGGTACCTCCTTACCTTTATTGATGATTTTTCAAGGTATACATGGGTTTTCTTTCTCAAAAAGAAATCAGAAGTATGTGAGAAATTTTCTGAATTGAAGGCTTTGATCGAAAATGCCTCTGGGATTAAGATCAAGATCTTGATATCTGATAATGGAGGGGAGTATGTCAGTAATGAGTTGCTATACATTTTCTCCCAAAGTGGTATTCAGGTCCAACATTCAATTCTCTACACTCCCCAGCAAAACGGAGTAGAAGAAAGGAAGAACCGGTCTCTCAAAGAGATGACCACCTGTATGTTGGAGTCAAAGAAGCTTGCTGAAAATTTGTGGGATGAATCCATGCATGCTGCAGCATACATTCATAACAGGGTTCCACATTCATCAGTGAAAGGAAATACTCCTTTCGAAGCATACTTTGGACACAAGCCATATGTGTCAAACCTACAGGTGTTTGGGTCTGTTGCCGCCTTTTCACACACCTAGATCACATGACAGAAATCTTCAAGCCACTCGGTGTGTCCTTGGGTGCAAGTCTCGAGTCAAGGCTGTCACCTTGTTCTTGACTCCTCCGTTTAAGCTCAACTCCTAACGAAGCCAAGGGGGGTAGACCCTATTAAGTTACTAAGGATGATTTCTTAGTGTGGTGATGTTAAACTGAATCAGTTACTTAGGAGTTTGGATATTTTAACTATAAACAATTGAAGATGACAAGATACGAAAATAACACACGAAAGCACAAAGCTAATAAACAATATATATATGAAAAAATGACCAGTGCCTTAATAATGGAGTCAAATCAAAGAGATCAATGTGCTTGCATGTGCTCGAAGTGAATGTTTTACGATTGCATCTTGGTATGTTTTAAGTTAAACTTGAAGTATGAATTGATTAAATTAGGCTAAGGGGGGACTCCAGATATACCTGAGAGTACTTGGAGTATGTCCAAAACAAAACCTTTACGGCTACCCGCAAGGAATATGTGGGCTGAAATGGAGTCTCTGGGGCTATTGTTCGTAACGCACCCGTCAGGGTGTGACATAGATCGACGCCCCGAGGTCTCTTTTCAGAAGTTCCCACTTCCTTTGGGTAGTTTGCCACCGTAAAGGTTTGATCGAGGTGTTGGATTTTCACCTGATGGTTTGTTAAATGGGGAAGGTGAGTCCTAATTATGCTAGTCACCCAAGTGCTTTTGATACAGCTTGACTGATTGGATGAACCGCAGCCAAGTGCATAGCATACACACTGGAGTCTTGTAAATTTTAATAAGTTTTAAAAGATGTGTTCTTGCTTAAAAGAAAAGCCTCCAAGAACCTCTTTCGATCCAAGTGGATCTCAATCGGGGAATCAAGGAGGGGTTAATTTTAAAATGCTGATAAACAAAAGATGAGAAAATAACACAACTACACAAATGTGGTTTTTTGATTAATCCTACCATGAATATCTTTCCCCTTGCGAGTCACTCGGGAAATTGTGGGGTAAGTATTATGATTACTTTTGAAAATAAGATATGGAATATGGAATTAACAAAAAGATCAAATATACTACCCTACCAATAAGATAAATTCTAGTAAAAGGAAATAAGCAGAAAAAGACGAGAAAGGAACCGACGCGAATCCCCCCAGGGGGGATGGGGAATGGGCTCGAAAGAGCCTATTCAAAGGATGATTTTATTACAGAGGTTACAATATCAAATCAATGATAAAACAGAGCTTTCTTGGTCCTTATATAGGCTGAAACCAAGATATTACAGTTTATGCAAAACAATTACAAATTATGTGACAAAAGAGAGCCCCCTGGGGGGATTTGAGCGCTCCAAAAGCCACTTTGGACAGCATCTTATTTTATTCTCTGTAAGACCTGCTAAATGACAGCGAGTGAATTAGAATAACAAATGCCCCAAATCACTTTAAGAGTGCCTTTGGGTCAGCCTACTTTATCTCAAAAAATTAATGAAATTAAACTAGTTAAACCGACGAAAAGCGAACCAAGGAAAGAAAGCTTTCCTTGGGATATTGGCCTGCTTTTTGTGCAGCCAATTAACAGCACTGATATTGCAGAATATGGAAATTATTGAACAGCAAATGAAACTACCTTAACAGCAAGCTATGAATTTTTCAATAAACTACTTGCGAAACTAAGGCAATTTTAGCTAGATCTCTTGAATTTGAAATTTATGTGCACAATGAAACTAAGATCTAGAAAATTAAAGGGATATTGATAATTAAATCTATGTATGCTTTTCTTTATGAGATAGATCAGATTTAAAAATAAACCTTAAAGTAACCAACTTGAGGAAAGTTTAATAATTTTTAAAGGAGGAAGAGAGAGAAAGAGTGTTGGTTTCCTTGAAGATCCACAGTAGAGCTTTCAGGTGGAATGCTGAGGGACTATGCCTTTGAAATTTTTTTAAGAGAATGAAGAAGAAAACTAGATCAGCATCCTCTCCAAAGTGTGAACCTGCAACTCAGCTGAAATCAAAGATCTTGCCAAGAAACTTGTGAGATCCGATTAGTACATACAAAGAGATTCAAGATAACATGCATATAAGCTTATAGGACATGATAAATTTAGAACTCTAAACATGCATCAAAGGAGAGTGACAGCCAATAAACTTATTGAACAACACCTTTCCTATCAAGATTGTAATAAGCTAATTACCAATCTTAACCACAGATCTACAAGAAAATAGCAAAAAATGACCACAGATACAGGTTACCTCAGTAAAACAATGACAATAATCATCCACACATATAATGGCACCACACCGTATTTCCTCCAAATCTTTTCTTTATTTCAAATGAGAATTACAACAATACAATAGCAGCAGCACCTCAATCCCAGTTCTAACTAACTTGGAAGAGGAGGCTGTGCCTGGATATATACAATTTGCAGGGCATCTAGCCCAGGGGGGGCGCAATTACTCATGGAATCAAGTGAAATCAACTGATGGAGAGTCCATCAATGCCTGATCTGTGTCTAGCTGAGCCAGATCT